>CM042189.1:21192719-21212933 GCA_023539305.1 Ilex asprella | reverse complement strand
GCATGATATTACTATATATAATAATATTGCCTGCTAGAATGACCCCGGTGATCCTATTGGTATGGCTAGTCCTACACTGGAACGCTGAGGAAGTTCTACTGTCAATATATATATATACCAAGATGATCTATTGAATAATTCAAGTATTCCGTTTGAGTGGCTTGACTTTCCAGGTAACATATCTAAATACAGCTAACCTGACAAGTTGCTGTATTATGATTAACTACCACCAGTTGACCTGACAAGTCGCTGGATGATCGTCTATACCACCAGTGTGTTTTACTTGAATTAGTCAATTGGAACATCGATAATCCAGCATAGCTTAATAAGCAGCTGTGTTATAATATATATTACCTTCACAATAGCCTAATAAGCTATTGTGTGCTGAATATGTACATCAGACCTACCGATTAACTTTCCAGTAAAATGGAAGTTGATTGATGTGTGGTAGCAATTCCGTAACAAAACCAATATAAAGCATATGGGATCCTTAAACTGAAGGATATATTTTATATTTCTGTCAATTAATCTGCTTTATTTACGCACTTTATTATAACTGCACTTTACTTCCGCCTGTCTTTTATTTTAAAACCAGTTAATTAGACTAAGCTCACACCACAAGCAATCAAACATCAAACTACTCCAAACAAACCACTTTAATTGTATTTAGTTTTTATTTTATTTTTTTATAGCATTACTTAACTCTTCGTTGGATCGATACTTGGACTTAAAAACCGAAAAAACTACAATTCGACCACCTATACTTGGGTGTAATATTTTAATATAATTCAGACACACAAAAAGTGCGAATCAGGGTGTGAGTGTAATTTACCCAAATATAAAATATGCACTTTTATAAAACATAACTATCTATGAGTACAAGAAATTAATGCAAAAGTTGAACCTATTTTTTGAACTATCTACTCTCTCAGTGACACTTGAAAAAAATATAAAATTATTGTTACTATACTAACATAATATTTATATACATATATACAATAAAGAACTAAAAAAAGTTAGAATATACATCAGTAGAGGGCCACGCAATATTTCTCTAAACGACTTGCCAAATTATGTAAATGACATATAAACGAGTCATATCGTATGCATTTCTTCTAATTGGTTTCACCAATACCTAATTCGCTTATAATCGTATCGTGACGGGTCCACTCGTTTACTAAACATGTGGTTTCAAGAAAACTAAAACCCACTAATTTTATGTCGTATTAACAAGTCATGTCATATATTGACACTCCTAATTTTGATATAAAAACTTGACTTTGTAAATTTAATTTTTTTTTTGAACTAGAAATTGTCTTTTGGTGTTAAACTACGTAAGTTTATAAAATATTTTTTGTAACATGAAAAATAGTTGTTGCCCATATAATTTTTTTTAGAGTTTTTCTTCTTTAAACTATTTTTTAATCTAAAACACCATTTTAATGTTTTATGAAATATTATATACAATGGGAAAAATAGTTATAATAAATATAAAAAATTCTTTTGAATTTATAAAATATTATTTGAGACAGGAAAAACAGCTGTCTCAAATACATAAATTTCTTTTGAGTTTATGACACTATTTACGGAGAAAAAATAACTGCCACAAATATTAACACAAACACGTTTTTTGTTACGGCAAACACAGCCGCCATAAAGAATTGTCTCAACTGTGTCTTTTGTGATGGTAAACACATCCGTTGTAAAAAATTTGTCACAAAAGGCCTTTTTTTCTTGTAATGTAGAGTGGCAGAGGTTTTACATTCCAATTTGAGGTCATTGAGGGTACTCATTGACTTGGTGGCCCAGTTGGTCTTTGGGCTTAGGTGCTTAAATTTGATTAGGAAGCATATCCTCCATGGGGTGCAAGTCCCAAAAAAGGATGGATTGTATGTTAAATTAACCCTGAGTGGTCTACTAAGTTGATTGCCCACCGGTTTAGCACTGTATAACATCTTTTTGAACTCTACTTTACTGTTCAATTTATACTTAAATTATTTTGTTTACATGAAATGACACTTTTATCTGTATATGTATATCAAATGCCCATTTTTTTATGCCCAATCAAGCTAAGCTATATATTTTCAAACTCGTTTGCTTAGAAATTGAGTTACTCTATTGAGTTGTTGATGTTCACCTTACGTCACTTTCCCCTTTTCAAATGTGTGAAAGTGGGAAGACTTGTCCATAGTGTATTGTCAGATGTTTTCATTTAGTTTAGAAAATGGAGTTTGAACATGTATTTAGAATAAATGTAACTCTGATGTAAGTGGTTGTATATGTGTAAAAAGTCTTGTATTAGTCAGACTATAATGTATGTACTATATCTGAGTTTATATGAAATACTTTAATTTGTATGATGTGCATTAGTCTACTAAATTATGCTAGATTACATTAACACTTTTACATGCTTTCGCAAGTCGAGTCAGGGTGTGACAAATTTGGTATCAGAGCATGATTAAAGCCTTATATGGGTTATTGTCATATTGCTTTCCTATTGATTATGGACTAACCTAAAATTTTATTAGAAGATGGTGACCACTAGAACTAGAAAAGGAAAGAAAGTGGGTACGTCCATGGAGAATGATATGGAGCATAAGCAAAGCAAAAATAATACTGATGAACCTGAGCAAGGAGGGTTACAATAATTGCATCAATGTTTGGCTATGCTTACTACTTTGATTCAGACTCAAATGCTAGAATTAGCTAGAAATTGGGAGAATGTTCAAGTTCATCCGTAACAAGTGTGAGGGGTAGGAAATATAGATATTCCTCCATTGCCCAATACTATTGAAGTGAGTGATAGCGAATTAGACATAAATAATCAGTGAGAGCTTCAGAATAGGTTAATGTTGACATAAATTTCTCAAGCAATGTCCATGATCATTTCAAGGAACTACAAACCACTAGAAGCTAAAAATGGTTATGGTAGGTTTAAAAGGTGATGGATGCTATGGGTATAGCTTAACGATATAAAGTAGGATTAGCTGCGTATTTACCTTAAGGAAAGACTTATCATTTGTGGGATCCTATCAAAGGAAGAGAACCTATATAAGGCACATTATGGGAGAGATTTGAGACAATTTTCATTGGTAAGTATTTTACTGAGAGTGTTAGGGATGCTTTACTATTGGATTTCTTTATTTTCAATAGGTGGAATGAGTATGGATCAATATGAGGCACATTTTGAAGAATTAGCATATCACATTGGTGAATATGTAGCTAATGAAGTTAAAAGACAAAGCGATTTATTCTTGGATTGAATAGTACAATTAGAGAAAAGATTTTACCTTTGAGGATAAGGAATTTTAGTGAAATGGTAGAGGTGGAGTATATAATAGAGAAGAAGATAAAACCAAGAGATTTTCGAGATGATCAAGTTCAGCAATGGAGTAACTAGTCATATGGATATGACAGAGGATCAAGAAATCATCCATATGCATGGTCTGGTAATAATAATGGGAGAAACAGAGTGAATAATGGACCGGAGGTTAACAATAATGCAAGGGATTGGAATACTTGTTTTCATTATGGAAAGGCATGACATATGAAGAATAGATGTTTGCAGTTACACTAGGATAAGAGGAAGAATTATTTGAAGTATCAGAAAGGTGAGGGATCAAAACTACTGATAGTGCAAGGATAGAGAACACAACAAAACCAATATGGTAGATATCAAGGAAGTCTGAGGTATGAACGAGTGTATCAGATGACTGCAAAATAGGATGACTAATGAATTGAGGTAAGTGTTTCTTCTTTGAAAGTTTAAACATAGGTGTGTTTAGCATGTGTTGTTATTATATGAATGTAGTTAAGTAAATTTCAAGGAAAAAACTTCTTCTAAGGCAGGTAGACTACAATAACCAAATATTTGGGTACTAGTAATCGGAACAGAAATTGGGTTTATGGGATGCGGGGTACAAATGTTGAATATCCAGACTGTAGTTAGGGGATCATTCGAGTGTAAGTTGGGGTGTTTTAATATTGATTATGATGTTTAAATATGATAGGAACTTGACTGGTGAGGTGAGAGGAAGCCAGAGCACAGATATAGTACAACAGTTTAAACACGAACTAGGGAATCAGGCATGTGAAATATAATATCAAACAAAAAATTAAATATTTATTTTTATTTTAAAAATTAGGTA
The DNA here is from genome assembly GCA_023539305.1 of Ilex asprella. NCBI lineage: Eukaryota > Viridiplantae > Streptophyta > Magnoliopsida > Aquifoliales > Aquifoliaceae > Ilex > Ilex asprella. The sequence goes on along the minus strand of CM042189.1, from coordinate 21,208,785 downwards.
ATATTTTTCTAGGGCATGTTTTAATATATTTATATATATATATATCATTATTAAAAATATTTAAAAATTAATTTCAAATTTTGAAATAATTACAAAAGTGCCATGTCTATCCAAGTAGTTGCTTGGCTATAGCAGGAGGCTCCCGGTCCTTCTCCAAGCCTCCAGAAGTATTGACGTGGTGTTGAAGTCTTCAGCCATAACTTTGGATCAGGCAGAACCATTTGGAGGAGAGAAAAACTAGGAGAAATTAGATAGAGAAAGAGAAAATGAGAAGAACAAAACTTCGTCGGAGCCACTCCGAGCATCAAGGGGTATCATTCTTATCTAATTAGGATGCTAGGAGTTCATTTTTTTTATGTTTAAAGCACGTTTTACGTACTGTACAAGGATTAATTTGTGTTTTAAAATTTTGGGTTTTAATGGGTTTTGAAATGGGTTTGAATTTTTACTGAGTATTTTGGTTTAATTTTGAGTTCGTAAATAGTTGTTGGAGTTTGCTTTCAAGTTGGGTGGTGGTTTAATGGGTGGCCATGGTCTATGGAGGTGGTTTGAGAAAGGAGAAGTTAAAGGTTAGGGTTTGAGTTGTTGGAAATTTGAAGCTTTGGATCTTGGGTTTTTAAAAATGTAAAGGGTATTTATCTAGACTAAAAAGGACCCTAAGAATGCACTGGTGACATAAAGAATTGATTTAGAGTTCATTTTGTTGGTAAAAATGGCAGTTTGGTCATAACTAGAAAACCTTAGTTTTCTTAAACTTTGGTTTGATTTTTGGATGGGTTAAATTTTGATTCGAAGTGTCTCACGTAGAGGGATTAAAAGACGGCTATGTTGTGAGTGTGTAGTTTCTAAAAACATAGCAAAAGGTGTACTGTGGAGTGATACAAAGAGGTAAGAAACAGGGTACCTGAAACAAATGTGGGCAAACTTAGGGTTTGCTAGAGGTTGAAAATGAAGTGGACCTGAGGACCACTGGACACCCTGACAACCGTGAGGGCGGGTTCGGTGTACGATGGACCTCTTCTTAGTGCCAAAGTTCGGTAACGTCCGTGCGGAGGTCCTAGTAAAATTATAGATCAATCCGATATTCGGATCAATATGTGATGTAAAATGTGTAGTTTAAACTCCATGGTCAATTTGTCCTAGTTTGAGTGATTTTTGCCAAATAAATTTTATATTCATTCTTAGGTAGGTTAATTGAGCATGTACATGAAATTTTATTGATAAATAACATTGTTTCATATGTGCCTATTTCAAATCAAAATACTAAGACTTCTAGGGTTCCTCAATTCCAGATCAAATGAAGCATGTTAAATTTGTTTTTAAATTATTCCTTACATTATTTATGACTGTCAAGAATGTTTAAAATTATACAACTGGGCATTTGAACATAGGCTAGAATTGCGGATCCAAATTGTGGTTTGGAGTGTAATAACACATAGATGACCGAAATGATCGATTTGTTTGTATGAAATAAATACTAGACTTGAGTTAAGTGTCTAAACGTAAGTGCACAAAATTCGAATGTGTCACACCTTGGATTGGCCGGACATGAGTTAAGTGTTACCTTGACTCGCGGAAACGCGTCAAAGTGTTAAAGTAATGTAGTGTAGCGTAAAATACCAACCCAAATCAAACAAACTAAAATATTTTGTATATACACGAGCATAAAACATGCATCATAGTTAAACTGTTACATGTCTTACTACATAAATATACTCCACTCACATTAAAGTTACATTTATTCTAATTACATGCCTCTAGAACATTTCCTAAATTGTATAAAGGTTCTGACAATCCACTATGTACAAGTCTTCCCAACTTTACATATCTGAAAAGGGGAAAGTAACGTTGGATAAGCATCAACAACTCAGTAAAGTAAATTAATTTCCAAGCAAACGAGTTTGAAAATAAAATAGTTTTGCCTGATTGGAAAAAAATGAGTATTTGATATACATATACAGCTAAAACGTCATTTCATGTAAAATAGAGTCATTTAAGTAAAACTGAATATCCAAAGAAAGTTCAGAAACATCTTGTACAGTGCTACACCAGTTTCATATGAATATACGATCCAACCATTTGGGGGACTTGCACTCTGAGGAAGATATGCTCCCTAATCGAAGTTCAATACCCAAGTCCAAAGACCAACTGGGCCACCCAGGTGTTTACAAACTCAACGAGTACCCTCTTTGGTTTCAAATTGGAACGTAAACCCGCTTTCCACTCGACTTGTGTTCACTTAAGTTTAGTTTTAAAATAATTACATTATCTCATTTCACACAGTCAAACCAATCATTTTGGACAGCCGTGCATTACCACAGTCAAAACCCTAATTTGAATATGTAATTCCAGTCAAATTTCAATAATCCAATCATAAGATTTAAAACATGCTAGACATTCATCAATAATGTATGGCATAAGTTAAAGCAAGTTCGAAATGCTTCGTCTAATCCGAAATCGAGAAAACCTACACATCTCGGTATTTTGATCTAAAATAGCTCCAAACATCCAATCCATGTTATGGGCGTGTTTAGGTGGGAAATGAAGTCTATCCAAAGATTTATAATAAAGTCTATCCAAATATGAAATGATATTATTTTTCAATTAAATTTCATACCCAAACTCAAATAACCTACCTAAGAATGAATATAAAATTTATTTAGCTAAAATCTCTGAAAAACTAGGTTAAATTGCCCCCTGAGAACAAAACATATATTTTACACCACCTATTGATCCAGGTATTGGATTGACCAAAAATTTTAAAGGGACCTCCGTACGGACGTTATAGAACTTTTAGCACCAACCAGAGGTCCATCGGACACCGAATGCACCCTCACTCGCTGTCAGGGTGTCCAGTGGTCCTCTTGGTCCACTTCATCTTTGTCCCCAAGAAACCCTTGGTTCCCTAATTTTTGTTTTAGGTACCCTTCTTCTCACCTCTATTTTTCATTCCACTATACACCTTTTACTCTATTTTTAAAGCCAAATAACCCAACTCACACCCCTCTGTGAAACCCCGCAGGTGAGACACCTCCAAATTACCTCTAACCTATTTGAACCATAGTTTTAAATATGGCCAGACCTACAACTTAAGTTTTAACCCCCTTAACAACCTCTAAACCCAAAACTAATAGTAGAAATGGGTTCCTTGGTCCATTTTAGGCTAGGACCATATCCCTTCAACATCAAAACTCAAAATTTTACAGGTTTTGATTTTCCATGCTTCACCTTCCAACTAACTTCTAGGATCTTAATTAAGCTAATAGAATAGCTTTGAGTGTTCAAAGAAGCCTCCAAAGAAAATCCAAATATCCAAGTTGAACTCTTTCTCTCTTGCTCTCTCAAGACTCTCCTCAACCCTTCTGAAGGCTTGGAGAAGAGTGGGGAAGGCCTTGCTACCGTCAAGCAAGAGCTTGGCTATGGCTACTGATGCTCGATCCAAAATGTATACACCCAAGTGTAGGCGGTCAAGCTATAATAATAATCTGGTTTGAGTCTAGAGTCGAATCCACAAGAAACTTGTCGTTGGTATTTCAAAGTAAATAGTAGCAGAGACTGAATGATTCTGATCCTTATGATATGTGTGATGGATGGGGATTTCCTGAACAGAATGTAAGATTCTTTCCAGGGTATTTTCTAGACAAAATATAAAATTAGTTCAAATTAAAAAGAAAGTCACTCTTTAGTTCAACGATCTGGACATGTAGTTAATCATCCGGTTTGTTATATCTATGCTTGATAACTCAATTAACTCCTGTATCAACAGCAAGTTAATCGGAAGATAAAGATGGACTGCGAGAATTAAGCACATGATTCTGATGCCTTTCTAGAAGTATACATGAATTGCATGCGCCGAGACTTAACCCATTTACAAACAACCAAGTGTTTCTAGAAGGCGTCCAACCATTGCTTTAGTGTTCCATTCTTTAATTGAAGCACAATAATGGGTAGGATTGAAGGATAGTCATGAAAATCTAGCCGGGGTACTTGCCTTGAAACGACAATTCTTTCTATGCAAGAGTCATCCGTGTCATAGAAAGAACCACGATTATACAAAGTACCTTAGCTTTGCTAGATGCAATCAATCATCCAATAAGCAAGGGGATATAAATATTAAGCATTAGAAAAAAGCATAAATATAACTTTCGGATAATTTATACATGTTCTTCACTTCTTACTAAAGAGTGAATGAGGAGCTACTTCATCTTCATGGCTTTGGTAAAGCTAGAAAAGTGAGTGATACTCATCCCTCCAAGTAGTAGAGAACTTACAAAATAAAAGAACAACAACCAAGGAGCCAATCTTCAATGCAGAACGAGTGAATCACGTTTCACCCTTCACGCTTTTGGCAAAGCTTTCAAAAAGTGAAAGAGTTTCACTCCTATAAGAAAGAAGGATCCTCAAGCAATGGAAGTGAAAGAAGCTAACAAGTGGAAGTAGAAGAAAGCTAGTTACTTTGGAGAGTTTCCACCACAACCAAAAGATAAGTTATCTTTCTTGATATTTGTAAACAAAAACAAATACAACTACAAGGGGAGTCTAAGCCTCCATCATGGTTGCTACCTCTTGAATGTAAAAGCTAAATAAAGAGATGATTAAAGATTCAAAAACAAGGGGAGTACAAGCCTCCATCATGGTTGGTATACAAAGTGTAAATGTAAATGCAAGTAAAGAAAGCTTCATATAAACATAAAACAAGTACAAAGATGAAGAGATGTTGGTCTAAGGCCAAACTTATCTCCCAAGAACTACTCAATTTCTAAGAGGAAAATTTTGCCCCTAAAAGCTCTCCAAATAGGGGTATTTATAGGCAAGGAAGGAAGGGGAGAAGGTAAGAGTTGATGGATGAATAATGTTTGCAACCCAAGTCTCAGTGAAGGCCAATAACTCTACAGGCAGTCTATGGCTGACGTTCAAATGTTAGTTGGCGTTCGAACGTTGTTTATGTTTTCACTTTATTAACGTTCGAACGTTGCCTTACGTTAGAACGTTGTCTTACGTTCGAATGTTTTCATTTGTCTTTGCTTTATAGGCGTTGGAACTCAAGATGAGGTCTGACATTTTTCACTCAATTGGTCTTCTGTGAAGTTCACTTCCACACTCTATCAAATGCTTCCAAAGGATGTTTGAACGTTAAATGGCATTCGAACGTGGTACTTAAGTACTTCAGGGTCTTCTTAGCTGCAACACGCCATGTCTCAGCAACTATAACGCCCCAAATACCACTCTGGACGACATTATATTCTAAAATCATTTACATCATGAGAGCACTAACACAATCCATCAATAGATAAGACTTCATAAAATCATCCATAGAATTTACATCATTATCCCAAAAGAATAGACTCATCTTGGCCTTACATTCCAAAAATTAACTAATGTAGGGAAATAACAAAAGGAAACTAGACTTTACAAGGTTCAAAATGAATATTCTGGCCTAGAACAAAAGAAAGTGCATATTCTAAGCATCCACCTCGAGATTCGTGTCTCCCGCTATCGGAGCTTCCCTATGTCCCAGCTCGTCAGTTCTGAGCTCCTCCTCTAGACACAAACTTAAAATATTTTGTTTCTAGGGGTTGAGCACGAAGCTCTGTAGCAACATTCCTCCCAAACTCAAACAAGGTTTATAAAAGCATATAAAAAAGGCAAGTCTCATTTCACAATTAGCATATATAATCTTTGAAGTAGAAAAGGGACATTGTACAACTGATCTCAAGTTTAAGTAGCAATAGTATTAGAAATGAACAATAACAACCAAGTTCCAATAAACATCCATTTCCAAAATATAAACCATTTTCAACACATGATATAATATTGTCCTTTAAGGCATGAGCATTGATTGATTATTTTACCTTGCTTCCATTAACCCCTAATTTCTATCTCTTAGACTAGGCAATGTACGAACGAAGGGAAGTATTTCTCTCCCTTGGGATAGTGTCAAAAGAAAGGGAAGGAGGAAGGGAAATGGGATGATGTAAATATGAGATGTAAATGCACAAAAATGCTCCCCAATCGTAAGGAGACTTTTGTGGGTCATGTTTTACTTGGAGGTATTCCAAGGTCGATTCCATAGGAAATGAAGTAAACCAATGTGAAGGTGATTTGATGAAAATGAAAGGGTAAAAATCTTTGTGGTTGAAAGTTGTTTGGTGGGGTGTGTATCAATGAGAATGTAATGAGAAGACAAATGTTGGCAAACCCAAGAGGTTACTCCAATGGGGATACCATCACAACTCAAATCCCTCCTCCGATAGAGCATGAATGAACGATTGATTTACGGGAAGCTAGGGATAAGACTCGTGAGGATCTAAGCATAGTCCATTACTATGTCTACGAAATATAAAAGACTCACCAACTTATCCACTCTCAACCCGGTCAAACCGAACCATAGAACTCATAAGACAGGGAGGAGAATGAGTTGGAATGGTATACACAAGTGGAGATTTTCCTTGGTTTTGCCAACTTAATGATTTAGCTACTCATGCTTGAAATGAAATAAACAATGTAATGAGAGTGTATTAAAAAACTATGAAGATTTAGAGTAACTAAGTGCAAGGAATTAAAGGCTAAGAGTGAAAGTATTTTAAACCCATTTTACTACTAAGAAAATGAAATACTAGGAGCATTAATGGTAAGTCTTTAAATGCACATTAAACCAACAAGAAAGATGAAGGAAATCAACATTAATGACATTAAATGAAATTCTAAAGATCCTTACAAAAGATTACACGGGAATGTAATGAAGAAAATGCAGAAAAATCAATTTATCTCTCTAAAAACACTGTTCATTGTCTTCTACCCAGGAGTTGTTTTCTATATTCGTCTACCACACAGTAATGCTGAACTCCTTGGTTCCCTTTGCTCCCAAAACATGCCTCACAGGTCTGGAGTAGCCTGGGTTATCCATCCCCTCCATAGGTTGCAGAGAGCATGGGCTGAACAAGGGTGTGCAAAGCTTGTCTGCACACCCAGCTCCTTCCTCACTCTCTCTCTCTTCATTGATGATTTAAGCTCCAAACATCCAATCCATGGTGTGAACAAGGTGAATAGTGTTATGGGTGTGTCAGGGGAGTAGGGGAAAGCTGATGGTGGGGTCAGCAAAGTGACAGAGCTCCTGCTGCAGAGATTTTAAGGAAGAAATCGATAGGTCGTACCAGTACAGCGTACCGGTACCTCGAACTCCAGTAGCCTTTGCGTACCGGTACGCTGTACTGGTACTACGTACTGGTACACTGTACCGGTATGGTATCTGCTATTTTTGTTGTTTCCAATTCTCATTCTTTCATCCCCTGTTGTCTCCATCCTTGTTGAAATGCTAAACAGACTCTTGTTTAACACCTTTTTATTGCAAAAGCAAAATGTCGTCATTAATAACTCAATATAGATAACTTCCCTCATTAGCATCATAAAAATCGTTAATGCATGGATGGTTAGCACATATAAATATGCAATATTTTATGCTAATCACACCCCCCAACTTAAGTTTTGCTAGTCCCTAGTAAACACATTATTTGTAACACGAAACAAACATCATTATGCATATTCATTCCATTTAGCATCCATTCATCCAAACAATTTAAAAGTAAAAATCATAACGCAATTCACAACATAATCACGAGCACAATTTATCAAACTATGATTTTCCATAAATAAGTCATTGAGTTGGAGTACATAGAGTAGGACATCAAAAACAAACAAAATAGCCTAACTCTTTTCTAACATCATCATCCCCAACCCAACAAGAAACAAAAAGAAAAACTAAACACAATCCTATTCTTCATCACCCTCCTCCTCCTCCTCCTCCTCATCATCATCATCCTCATTATCCTCTTCATCCTCTTCATCATCATCAACATCTACATCATCATCAACTGCCCTTGATGTAGAAGGACCAGCAGTAGAAGTGTCATCAACAGGAGCAGGGGATCCACTAGGGATGGGCCTCCCGGGGAAAGTATGCATGAAGAACTCTTTCATCATGACCATCATCCCCTGCATTAATCCCTCCAATGCATCAAAGCGTTGGTCTGTTGAACCCCTTGGCACAGATGTGTATGGCCTAGTAGGAGCAGTTGGCAGCATGTCATCTAGGTCAACCTCCATTTGAGCTCACTCAGCTTGACTCATAGCTCTCCTCTTCTTGCTGCTGGTTTTGCCTATAGCTCCAGTCTCGGGAGGGGTGATCTTATCAAAAGCATAACCCTTCACCTTAAAGTGCTTGCACATCCGGGTTACCAGACTCTCGTATGGCAAGTTGGTCATTCACTTCACTGTTGCAGCAAAATCTTTCATCACCTCCCAAATGATCACCATAAAATCAATTGTTTTCCCCGACACTACCGCATCCAGAAGGGCTAACTTCTCCATGTTTGGCTTATTTTCTACAGCTCTTGGGAGAAGGTTAGAATGGAGAAGTTTATTTAACAGTTCATACACATGCTTCAAGCCCCCACTATGCACAGTTCCCCTAAATGATGAAGGATCCTCATACATCAATGCCACAAAATCAGCCTTGGTCTTCGGCTTGTCCACATTGTGAGGGTAGACAGGTGAGAAGGATGGTGGTCTCTGATAATCCCCAAGAAGGGTGGCAATGTCATCCGAGGTGACATCAAACACCTTGCCGCACGCATTGGCTCTCATTGTCTCCCCATGTGGCACTGTCACCACCTTAAGTGTCTGGTAGAATTCCTAGCACAGGGATAGGGTATATCCCTTAACAGGTTCAAACAAGAACTGCATCCCATGTTGTTCAATGATTTTCACCACCTCATGTCGTGGGGTGAGTGAAATGAAATCCAAATGGCGCTCACATGTGACGCCCTTGTGCCCAATAAACTAGAGACGTGCCGTCCTCCTCGCCCTCTTCCTTTGTTCCTCCGGATCCATGCTTGGTCCCTCACCGCTCCTCTTGCGACTACTAGGCTCAGCGGGTGGAGGAGACTTGGACCCTGCTCTCTTGGTGCGGGCCATGGAGTACAACAGTGCCCATACTAAGAGGAATGCGAAGATGAGCCACACACGAACCGCAACTAAGTCTATTGGCTCGAGCATAACTCCCATTTGACGGGCCATGTGAAATTGTTTGAAGAGAAAAGAGGGGTTTGGGGGATTTGGGGAAATCGGCAGAAAGGGTTTTGGGCGAGGGAGGCACCTAAAATTTGCTAGAAAGAGGGAGATGATCTAGGGTTTTAAGGGGGGAGGAAGAGGGAAAGAGCCTTGGGTGTTTTTGAGTAAGGGAGAGGTAGGGTTAGGGCTGAGTGTTTAGGTGGGAAATGAAGTCTATCCAAAGATTTATAATAAAAAGCCCTAATTTTTTTTCTCGGTTCAGCAGACCGTACCGGTACTGCGTACCGGTACGGTATTAGTTGTTTTGGCTGCAAAATTTCTGATGAGCTCTTCTCACCACACCATTTCAACTAAGGACCTCCCTAGACACTTTTACACACTCCTAATGACCATTACTCCATTCCAATAATGTACTCCTTTTGAAAACCACAATTCGAACCATCATGCTTAAATTAATGTTGAAATTGCACAGTGATTTAAACCTTTGATACAATCAACCTACATGGAATGGATTTCGATTTTCTACTGATCAAAAAGAACATTCGGAATATACTTCATAAATTTCATCATCAGGGCATTCTTAAGTCATGTCAAATATCAAAAACTTGAGTCATATTCCTCCATTCCGGAAGCATGAGTTATTTGACACATTTCTCATATGACTGAACTAAACATACATGAGCAAAACCATAGTCTCCAACACTAGTCTAGAGTATGCATGTACACATTGATTTCCAACCGGATTGTGTGCGAATGAAGTACATAATTTGCGTATTTACACAATAGGATTCACATTCAAATAACTTTGGCAAATTCAACTTCAATGCAAAACTCGCCAAGGGACACTCTTAATCAAAGAACTCACTCAAGTTATCCTGGTATGCACTCCATGTGTGCATGTGACATAAAATCTTGTGTTCAGAACCAAATTCTCACATGTAATCCAAAAAATGAAGTACATATATGAAAGTGAAACGGCCTTGGCATAGTCTCATGAATAGAATGCTCATGCATTAAATAGTAAACGTAACTCATCATTTTCTTTGAACATATGCACCTCCCATGCTTCTCTAGATCACTTAGGACTTTAACGGTTATAATGGGACCTTGGGGTGATTTCTAGGTAAAAGAAATAATGGAATTAAGGTAACAAAGAGGGTTGTTCCGAGTGAGAAGCCTTAATTTTAGAAAGACACTTCCTTTTTCATGGGATTTTGATTCTCATCTCATCACCACTCCCTTTTTCTATTTTCTTTTCTTTTCCTTGACATTTCCCTTTTCTTTTTCTCTTTCACCCATTCTTTTCCTTTTGTTGTATTTTTCCTTCTTATAAGTTTGACTCATTGAGTTTCAACCTCATTCATCCCTTCTGTTTACAGTTTCACACCATTGTTCCTTCTTTTGCAATTTCTCACATCTGCTTTAGGAACAACCAAGGTAGGTAGACATTTCTTCTTTTCTTTGGCTTGCTCAAATGTATGGCATAGAAACGAATTCAATTAAAGCTCAATCACGGTACTAGGGATAAAATTTGCACAAGAGAAAGTCAAAGGCTCGACATATTCAAAGATGGCCTAAGATCACTTCCAGGTCCGCATGGGGTGGTATTATATGATCACGATAAATCAGTCCACTATCCAAATGCACCGAACCAAAACAAGCATAATGAGACTATTGAACAAATTTGACGTTGAAAAATAGTTCTTTGAGTAATTGTGATATCCCTCCAAAAAGGCTTTGGCCCTAAAGCTCTCATGGATCCAAATTCATCTCCACTACTTATGTCAAGCTTAAAACATGAATCCAATCCGTAAATCACCGACATTACACATTCTAGAGTCATATAAAGATGAGTTTGAAAATCAATATGTAAGTGATACTCATGCATAGGATCAATTTTCATAGAATGCTCATGTGCACAAAGTTCACAACAACAATCAACATGTCATTCAACACACAACTTCTTCATGACGGAATACAGAACAACTTCAGATATTTTTCATCAAAAATTTTCAAAATTTTCACAACTTTCACTTCTTTTTCAATAATGCAAACAACAAACAAAATTTTTCAACAACCTTGATGTATCATACAAATGGTACACCTCACCCTCCAACTAGAATCATGCATTGTCCTCAATGCAACAAAAAGATATAGTATGCAATGAGAGACAATAAAAAGATGAGTAAGGTAAGAAAACACCTCGCAATTGAGCTTTTGACAAAAACATCAAGATCTGGATCTAAGAGAGACAACTCTATAAAATCAAATAAAGTGAGTGACATAAAAATAAAATTAACATAAGTAAATAAAAGGAACAGTACACTAGAAAGATAAAAACTTAGCTAATCCCCGACACCCTCCGGATACACTGGGTCAATTAAATCTTCCTCCACCATTTGTTCTTCAAAATCCTCAAAGAATGGCTTGAGTCTTTGGCTATTGACCTTGAATGTTTGACCATCTTTGGAGTTTGTGAGTTCTACCGCTCCGTTGGGATAGGCCACCTTGATAAGATAGGGGTCATCCCACCGGGATCTTAACTTTCCTTGAAAAATGGAGAGTCGAGAATTATACAAGAGCACTTTTTGCCCGAGCTCAAACGACTTCCTCGTGATGGAATTGTCATGAAAAACTTTAGCCCATTCCTTGGAAATTTTAGAGCTCTCATATGCATCTCTTCGGATCTCATCCAATTCATTCATTTTCAATTTTCTCTGTTCCCCAGCCATCCTCATGTTAAAATTCAAGGTATTTATGGCGCAATAGGCCTTATGCTCCATTTCAATTGGCAGATGGCAAGCTTTTTCATAAACTAGCCGGTAGGTAGACATGCCTAAAGTAGTCTTATAGGAAGCACGGTATGCCCATAAGGCATCGGTCAACCTTTCAGACCAATCCTTCCTGCTTGGGTTACCGTTTTTTCAAAATATTTTTAATCTCCCTGTTGGCTAATTCAGCTTGGCCATTGGTTTTGTGGGTGGTAAGCAGTGGACACTTTGTATGTAATGCCATATTTAAACATTAATGATGCAAATGGCCTCATACAAAAATAGGATCCACCATCACTAATCATTGCACGAGGCATCCGAAACCTCAAGAAAATATTTTCTTTTATGAACTTGACTACGACCCGGGGGTCATTAGTCTTGGTTGGAATAGCCTCTACCCATTTGGACACGTAGTCCACTACCAGAAGAATATACAAGTAGTGATGAGTGCATAATATTGCATATGTAAAGGCCTCATTACATGCATTTTAACCCAACTTTTGCATCTAAGCACTTGGTGTTAGCTGAAATTATGAATAATGTTGAATTGTCGATTTTGCATGTTTTTAAAGCTTAAATCATTGATTTTGGGACCTTGTAACTAGGATGGATATGTGATGAGGGCATGGACACAATACATGAAGATTTGGAGGCTTAAAAGTGAAAAAATCAAAGAGTTATTGGTGCTTGGGAAAAAAGGCACCAGCTGCCATATCATTGGGAAGCAGAGCCTCGATTTTCCTCTATTTTGACTTTGATCCACTTAGAATCTAAAAATGTTCAAAACATGAAAGTTGTATATCTGGATGTCTTCTACATTGTGTCAAAATTTTAACTCAATCCAACGGTTGGATCAAAACTTATGCCGATTCTATGAAAAATGATCCAGAATAGAGAAGGAACCGTACCGGTACGCGTACCGGTACGCCGAACTCCAGTAGCTAAACCGTACCAGTACACATAACGGTATGACCTCCTGCACCAGCCCAGAAACTCCTGCAACTCACCTCCACTTGCTTGGGAGTCCCACCTACACTTCTCTCATGCCTTGGCCGACGTTTTATACCTACAACCACGCCTTCCTTACACACTGGGAAGACTTTGAAGGCTTGGCATTGATGGAGGATGGGAGATGATTGGCACTCAAGTATAACATTTTATCGTGCTTTCAGGTGCTAAAGTAAGGAAAAGGGTCAAGGACAATAAATACAACATTTAAGTGTAACTCCAGCATTTGATCAACAAAGAAAAAATTTGAGGACAACAGGAACGTTCGAACGGTGATCAACGTTCGAACGCTCCCTCTGAACCAGGAAGAGGAGGCAGAGAAGTGTGCAGATCTTGAAGATTATAGCCTAATGTTCAAACCCATCACCCCTTTCGAACGCATCACGCCGTTCGAACGCATCATCACGTTCGAACGACACTGGAAATGCTGACACGATCAGGCTGACTGGAAGACTTTGCGTGTGCAGACTCCCATGCCCTAAGGAGGACCTCCAGGCACATGGGTGCCATGTTCAACCAAGTCTGGAGAGCTGAAGACTCTGGTAGCTGTAGGGAGTAGGTGAATGAATGGCCCTACAAAGGACTCCAACCCACGTGAAGCCTGAAAATCAACACAGACACCCAGGCAAAACAGTCTTCACGTTCGAACGGAAGGAACCGTTCGAACGGTTTCCACGGACAGACTACAGATTTCCTGATTCTTTGGCTGAACTTCAGATTTTCCCTTTGACTCGTCCAGTACTGTTCTTACACCCCTCCCTTGCTCTCCCCTACCTATATATACTCCCCTTTTTAGGAACCTAAAAAAAAACTTTTGGGGGAAGAGATCAAGAGCTCTCCTCTTGAAGAATATTTAGTCTTTATATGTATTTCTAGTGTTTCATTCTAGTATTTACTTTCTAGTTCTTTAAATTCAAGTCTTTACATTCCAGCTCTTTCAATTCAAGTATTTATTTCAGTTGGGAAGTTTAATTCCCTACTTGTATTGTTAAATTCATGCACTTTATGTTCTTGTCTTTACATTGATGCTCTTACTTTCTTGCTTTCAATTAAGTCTTGCACCTTCATTATTTGAGCTCATCTTCTTCTTAGATGAGTGAAAATCTTCCACTTTTCTAGAGCTTTACCAAAGCCAAGAAGGGTGGAATGTGATTCACTCATTCTTTGTTGAAGATCTAGCTCTCTTTTACTTTCTTTCACTTCTATTGCTTGAGCATCTTCTTCTTAGAGGAGTGAAACTCTTCTACTTTTCTAGAGTTTTACCAAAGCCGAGAAGGGTGGAACGTGATTCACTCATTCTTCGTTGAAGATCCACTTTGTAGTTCCTCTACTTGGAGGGATGAATACTATTCACTTTTCTAGCTTTATCCAAGCCAGGAAGAGTGAGTAGTCCTCATTTACTCTTTAGGGAGAGGTGATAAATATGTAATGACCATCCGGATATTATACTTGTGCATTCTTTCACACTTCAATGCTTTATTCACTTGCTTAGTGGGAGATGGGATGAGTTAAGCAAGGTTAGGGTAACTTGCACAACCAAAGGATATTTCTATGATCCGAATAACTCCTACATAGAAAGATCCGTTAGTTCAAGGCAAGTACCCTAGCTAGTTCTTTGTGTAATCGATGGGTATTTCTATGGTAAATGGATGACTCCTTCTAGAAAGATTCATTGATTCAAAGCAAAGAATCTCGGCTAGTATTTTGTATAACCAAGGGATCTTTTCTATGGTAAATGGATGACTCCTTCTAGAAAGATCCGTTGTGTGAGACAAATACTCTAGGAAAGAACTTCAAGATAAACCCCTCAATTCCCACCACCATTGCACTTCATGAAAAGGATGGAGCGTTAACCCAGTCTATCCTTATCTTCCAATTAACTCACTGTTGACACGGTAGTTAGTTGAGTTATAAAAGTACAAGTGTAATATGCCGGATGACTCATTACATATCCTAAACCTCGAACTAAAGAGTGACTTTAGTTATATTGAAAGCGTATATTTTGTCTAGAAAATCTCTTGAAAAGAATTTAATATTCTGTTCAAGAAACCATCCACTTCTCACAAAACTCAAAAAGGTTACAATCAATCGGTCTTCATCACAGCTTACTTTGAAAACACCACAACATATTCCCTGTGGATTCGACTCCGGACTCAAACCGGATTATTACTACAACTTGACCGCCTGCACTTGGGTGTACACATTTCGGATCAAGTCAAGTTTTTGGCGCCGTTGCCGGGGAATTATTTGGTAAAGTGTTGAAAAGGTAAAAAGTGGTAAGACTTTTCTTTTCTGTATATATTCTTAGTAGCTGTAAATAATTTATTTCTTTTATTTTATTTTATGTCTGAGGACGCTCCTAACCATAACAATTTGCCAGGAGAATCTTCTGGGTCTGTGAACCAATCTGAACCAAATTCACCTTGATCAATAGCAGACTCGTGTGAGAGTAACATGGCAAATGTTGATAGAAATGGAGACGTGCCTCCACGAGAGGAAAAAGTACCTAACACTCGAACTTTGAGGGATTACTTGAATCCCAAAAGAAATAGTGTACCCTCATGTTTTGTATTTCCTCCAGATGCCCCCTTTTACTGTAAAGCCGGGGACAGCTCAATTACTACCTGAATTTCATGGATTAGAGACAGAAAATCCGTACTTGCATATGAAATATTTTGAGGAAGTATGTGGAACATTCCAAGATAATTCTGAACTAGCCAAAATGAAACTTTTTCCTTTCTCTGTAAAGGATAAAGCTAAACAATGGCTAAATTCTTTAAAAGCCTCTTCCATGCCTAACTGGCAAGCCTTCCAAAATGAATTTTTCAGAAAATTTTTCCCCTTACATAGGACCAATATACTCAAAAGACAAATCATGAATTTCTCAGTCAAAGAAGGAGAAACTTTTTATCAAAGTTGGGAGAGATTCAAAGATCTGCTCCAAGCCTGCCCTCATCACTCATTTGAAAATTGGACATTGGTGGAATTTTTCTATGACTCCTTGCCAACTAGACTGCGTCAATTTGTTGAAATGATGGCACAAGGAGAATTTATGAGTAAAAGTCCGGAGGAGGCATTCAATTTTTTCGATACCATATCTGATAGTTCTCAAATGTGGGACTCAGCTGCTCCCACCAGTGTTGAATCCAAACCA
Organism: Ilex asprella; assembly: GCA_023539305.1. Lineage (NCBI taxonomy): Eukaryota > Viridiplantae > Streptophyta > Magnoliopsida > Aquifoliales > Aquifoliaceae > Ilex > Ilex asprella. The sequence continues at coordinate 21,192,783 of CM042189.1, read as the reverse complement.
TCCACTTCCCAAGGGGCAAAGTATGTCTTGAGAGAAGATGATGACTTGAGAGCAAAAATATCCA
>CM042189.1:21174507-21187719 GCA_023539305.1 Ilex asprella | reverse complement strand
GAGCTCATCTTCTTCATAGAGGAGTGAAACTCTTCCACTTTTCTAGAACTTTACCAAAGCCAAGAAGGATGGAATGTGATTCACACATTCTTTGTTGAAGATCTAGCTCTCTTTTACTTTCTTTCACTTCCATTGCTTGAGCATCTTCTTCTTAGAGGAGTGAAACTCTTTCACTTTTTTAGAGCTTTACCAAAGCCGAGAAGGGTGGAACGTGATTCACTCATTCTTCGTTGAAGATCCACTTTGTAGTTCCTCTACTTGGAGGGATGAATACTATTCACTTTTCTAGCTTTATCGAAGCCATGAAGAGTGAGTAGTCCTCATTTACTCTTTAGGGAGAGGTGATAAATATGTAATGACCATCCAGATATTATACTTGTGCATTCTTTCACACTTCAATGCTTTATTCACTTGCTTAGTGGGAGATGGGATGAGTTAAGCAAAGTTAGGGTAACTTGCACAACCAAAGGATATTTCTATGATCCGGATAACTCCTACATAGAAAGATCCGTTGGTTCAAGGCAAGTACCCTAGCTAGTTCTTTGTGTAATCGATGGGTATTTCTATGGTAAATGGATGACTCCTTCTAGAAAGATTCATTGATTCAAAGCAAAGAATCTCGGCTAGTATTTTGTATAACCAAGGGATCTTTTATATGGTAAATTGATGACTCCTTCTAGAAAGATCCGTTGTGTGAGACAAATACTCCAGGAAAGAACTTCAAGATAAACCCCTCAATTCCCACCACCATTGCACTTCATGAAAAGGATGGAGCTTTAACCCAGTCTATCCTTATCTTCCAATTAACTCATTGTTGACATGGTAGTTAGTTGAGTTATAAAAGCACAAGTGTAATACGCCGGATGACTCATTACATATCCTAAACCTCGAAACTAAAGAGTGACTTTAGTTATATTGAAATCGTATATTTTGTCTAGAAAATCTCTTGAAAAGAATTTAATATTCTGTTCAAGAAACTATCCACTTCTAACCAAACTTAAAAAGGTTACAATCAATCGGTCTTCATCACAGCTTACTTTGAAAACACCACAACATATTCCCTGTGGATTCGACTCCTGACTCAAACCGGATTATTACTACAACTTGACCGCCTGCACTTGGGCGTACACATTTTCGATCAAGTCAGGAGAGGAATGCGTTGCCTGGGGGGTTGTCTCCTAGCCTGTCAAAGCCTTCACTTTAGCCCCCTCTTAAGGGGAAGCCTGCACACACCTTGGGGGGACCACCATGCATGCAATTTGAAGGCTCTCACTCGATATACACTCCATTATTCAGCATTGCAAGGGTGGCTACCTAAGCTTAGGAGTAGTTTTAGTAAGGAAGAAGATGAATATTGCTAGAAGTTAATATTTTTGCATTGTCTTCACCCATTTCTCTTGTAATCTTCAGTAAGACTTTTGTAAGCTTCCTTTGTTACTTTGAATGTCATTTATTTCAAGTTTAATTACATGATCTAGTTTCTACCATTGTTGTTTCAAGTTTTACATTTCAAGCTTTTCAATTGGGTATTGCATATTTTTCTTTGTAGTTCAAGTTTTCTTGCTTTAAGTTAACTTCCATGCTTTTTTTCCTCATTAAGTCCATTTAAATTATGTTCGTCTTTCCTTTATGCATGAGTAGCTAGCTTTTAAGTTAGCTAATCCAAGGGAATTCCTCCCCTTGTGGATTCCATTTCAACTCTTCTTCTTTCCTCCACTCGGTGTACGGTGGTTCGGTTTGACTAGGTTGAGTGTGAATGTGGTGATGAGTCTTTGATATCCCGAAGGCATTTGTCACGGGATATGCTTTGATCCTCACCTCCATTTGGTTGTGAGTCTTTGATATTCTGTAGACTTGTCACGGTTTATCCTTAGATCCTCATATCCATTTTTCCCGAGCTTCCCACGAATCAATCATTCATCTATGCATCATTGGAGGAAGGTTTCGAGTTGAATTGACATTCCCATTTGGAGTGAACCTTTTGGATTAGCCAACACTTGTTTTATTGCATTTTCATTAAGCACAAAACTCATCAAAACCAACTACAAGGTTTTACATTTTCTCTTTTATTCACAAAATCACCTTCACACACTTGAACTTTCCTTCCCTGAGGAGACGACCTTAAAATACTTTCCAAGTAAAACACGACACACAAAAGACTCCTTGCGATTGGGGAGCACTTTTATCACATTTCACATTTCACACATTTTGTTCAATCCATTTCAACACCACCATTTTGTTGTTCTATCTCTTGGATCATCCCGAGGGAGAGTGACACTCCCTTCTCACACACATCATACACATGCTAAAGGGTGATGTTTAGAGGTTAGGAACAACACCGTTTTTCGACAATCAGGTAGCCAAAAGACATGGGGAATGGACCCATGAAATCGATGCCCCAACAGTCAAATATTTCAATGACAAGCACGGTAGACAGGAGCATCATATTTTCAATGGGTCACACTACCCAATCGTTGGCATCAGTCGCATGCCTTGCAATATGAAATACAGTCCTTAATAAGAGAGGGCCAGTAGAAACTTGACTAAAGAATTTTGACTAAGGTTTTCTTTGCTGAGAAATGTCCACCATAGGATTGGGAATGAAAAAATGCAAGGATGTTCCGCTGTTCATTTTCAGGCACGCTTCTCCTCATGATCTGGTCTGGGCAATACTTGAACATGTATGGATTGTCGAAGTAAAACTACTTCACGTTTGCCATAAATCTCCTTTTATCTTCAGGGCTCCACTGTTGTAAGATAATTACAAATGTCAGCATACCAAGGACAAATAAAATGAATTCAGTAAATGCTCATCAGGAAAAGAATCAGGGATGGAAATGTGCTCATCGGTCTCTTGCACCACTAGTCGAGATAAATGGTCCGCCACCACGTTCTCCACTCCTTTATTGTCCTTGATTATTAGATTAAATTCTTAAAGTAGGAGGATCCACCGGATAAGTCTTGGTTTGGCATCCTACTTAGACGATAGATACTTCAAAGCAGAATGATCAGTATAAACAATTATCGGTGAACCAATGATTTAAGACCAGAATTTATCTAAAGCAAATACTACAGCTAGTAGCTCTTTTTCAGTGGTGGTATAATTCATTTGTGTGACACCCCAAAATCCAGGGGTCCTTTTTAAACCATTGACCACCCGTCAACCTGGAGATAAAAGTTCTTTTCTCAATTCCGGACTTTAAGTCCAAGCAAATCTCCTTAATCGGGACTTTAATGCATGTGTGAATTACGTGTTCTTTTTGTCATTTAATTCATCTGAGGTGTTAGGTACCTCAAAATTCTTCATTTTTAGTCCATTTGCATCCCTTGAATCAAGGAAGACAAGATCGAAAAGCATGGGAAACAAATATAAAATTCAGCATCTTTCGGCAGTACCGGTACACAACTGTACCGGTACGTCTAACTCTCTGGACCAAAGTGTACCAATACACCGTACTGGTATGCAACCGTACCGGTACACAATAGTACCGGTACGCAGTATCGGTACATCGAACTCTCTGGACCAAAGTGTACCGGTATACCATATCGGTACGTAGTACCGGTACAGTCAACCCAAATTTTTACCTTTTCTCTCGTTTTTTGTTTTCAATGCATTCAAAACCTTGCAAAAACCAACCCAACACTACATAATATGTATTTGGGTATTCCACATAGATTATACAAAATCTATTACAACATTTGAATGCAATAACATTTAATTACATTCAAGATAAACATTCATTTTAACTTTACAACTTTTGTAAAAATGAGCCACATTCCGGCTTCTTCATCCTTGAGGCTCAAAGTGTGAGCCATCCACCGACACGAACCCCGCACCTGAAATGTTTTCCTATAAAGGGTGAGCTACGCTCAATAGAGAACTTCCTAAATAGGCTACTCCCCAATCCAAATGTACATGAAATGTTCACATGCAATCAATCCACCATTCACATATTCCAAACATATATATGCCATCAATGCTGGAAAATTACAATGCAATGGTATGGAATGAAATGAGACTCACTCCCGATGACCAACTCGGGCCTTTCCCGGCCCTTCGACAATGCAAGTTGCAAACATACAATTGATCGTCATCCTTGATCCCCAGCCCTTCCTGGCTCTCCTATACATGCAATATCCTATGTGTATCAATCCGCCATTTATGTTACACATTAAAAGACATTTTTCATCTGGGATCTTGTATTGGGTGAGTGTTTATGGGCTTACACCAATGGTACCCAATCGACACGGGATTTATGCACTTCCACTAACAGTCCAGCGTATACCGACACACTTTATGGACTAATACCAATGACAGTGTGTATCCAATCATCGGGCCTCACACCCGAGGGATCTTCTAGCCCTTCTTGCTAACCCCGACCCATAACCAATATAAACCATGCGACTCGGTCAAGTTATCGACTTAGCTTACTCTAGCCCACTCGTCATCCACCCATGTGGTGTATGACTACTTCCATGCACAACCACCCATTTTCTGCAATGTTCCCGTGCATATGCAATATAGTGCCTCATTATAACTCTATTACCCTGTTCAATATGCAATGTATGCCATATGAATCCTTTCAAGCCCACTTCATACAATCTATGACAAATTATATCATAAAGCATATAATTCTCAAAACTCACAATGTTAATAAACGAGCAATCATTTATTAACATTTAATTCAAAACTCATATTCAAACATGTTATCTCATAGTAAGCAAATAACATACTTTCAAATCAAGGCATTTTATAGCACATAACATGCCCATAATTTCACACAATTCAAGAAATCACATTTAGCAATTTCTACAAACCCAATTCAAGATAGAAAGTATTCTACCTCATTTCAATACCCATTTCATTTCAATAGGCAAGTGATATAGATATCTATCAACCTACCCATTTCATTTAACATTCTAGGTTGTGAATACCACCCAAGTAGGAAGATTCCCTACCTCTTGTAGATGAGGGAGTAACCGTAGGAGTCCCAGAAAGTCGACCCAAGCTCCACTCCAAGCTTCCCCAAATTTTTGATTTTCTCACCCTCGGTGAAAACCCTCCTTTTTGGTGTGCACGCGTAACTCTTGTCGAGGAAATCGATTTTACTTCTTGGCCCGGGTGGATCCGAGTTCTCTAGCTCCATAGATCGTAGAGAGAAGTTTGAGATCTCTTCTCTTTTTCCTCTCCTCTCTATCAACTGAAACGGGTTGAACAGAATAGGGAAAAAATCTGATTTTTCCTCCTATTTATAATTTTAGAACACTTGGCCCTTATTGCGCCACACGTCCCTTTTTATTTCGGGTCCGTTTTCATCCCGAAACGATCCAATTTCGCTCTGGTTCAAGTTCAAAATATTTTTAATTTGTCTTAAATATAATTATTTTAAAAAATCTCATATTTTTACCAAAAATTTTGAATTTGGGTCACCTGGAGCCCGACTGCCTCGTAAAACATAAAAAATCCAACTATCTCGAAATTCGATTAAATTTGACATAGTCACTAGATTTTGCGAGAAAAATCTAACGGTTAAGTCCGTTTCGTCATCTGAGCTCTAGAAAAGTTCAGGCTTACAACCCGAACTATTGTGACAATTTACCGTTTTGCCCTTCATTGTTAAAAGTTTAAATTTACCTAGATTTTTACAATTTGAGCTTCATTAGGAGTTTTGCTAGCTTAGTAAATTACATATGGTCTATTCACCTCCCTTTGACCCAGCACTGCGCCGACCGCATAATCACTCGCATTGCACATAAGATCGAAAGGTAAATCTCATTTGGGTGGTCGCATAATTGGAGGTGTAACAAGCATACTTTTGAGTTTTGAAAAAGATGTCTCGCAACTATCCGACCATTCAAATGGGATATCTTTAGACAACAAATTGATCATAGGTCGGGCCAATGCACTAAAAATTTTAATGAATCGACGGTAAAAACCTGCATGGCCCAGAAACGACCTGATATCCTTGACGACTTTCGGCGTAGGAAGGTTGGAGATAGCCTCCACCTTTGATTTGTCAACTTTCTATTCCTTTTGCCGAAATGATGTGCCCGAGAAAAATTTCTTGTGTCACCATGAAGTGACATTTCTCCCAATTCAAAACCAGACTCTTCTCTTCACATCTCTCCAAAATTTTCTCTAAATTCTCCAAGCACCCGTTGAAAGAATCCCCAAAGACTGAGAAGTCATCCATGAATACCTCAACAATCTTCTCCACCATGTCACTAAAGATTCCCATCATGCAACGTTGAAAAGTTTCGGGGGCATTACATAGCCCGAAAGGCATGCGACGATACGCAAAGGTACCATAGGGACAAGTGAAGGTGGTTTTCTCCTGGTCTTCCAGGGAAATCTCTATCTGATTGTAGCCGGAGTATCCATCTAAAAAGTAATAGAAAAGATGCCCCGCTACTTGTTCTAGCACTTGATCAAGGAATGGGATTGGGAAGTGGTCTTTTCTTGTACACAGGTTGAGCTTCTGGTAATCAATACAAACTCTCCACCCTGTGATCACCCTTGTTGGGATAAGCTCATTCTCCTTATTTTCCATAACAGTGACACCTGACTTCTTGGGTACTACTTGCGTGGAACTAACCCACTTACTATCGGCAATTGGAAAAATGATGCCCACGTCAAGTAGTTTCAACACCTCATCGCTCACCACATCTTTCATGATCGAATTCAACCTCCTTTGTGCCTGGCGAGACGGTTTTTCATCCTCCTCAAGATAGATCGGGTATGTGCAAATGGTAGGATTTATCCCCCTGATGTTTGCAATTGTCCACCCAATTGCCCCTTTATGTCTCCTCTAACACCTCCAAAAGCTCTTCTTCTTGCCTTGCATCCAACGTTGAACTAATCACCACAAAAAATGACTCATCTTCCCCAAGGTTTGCATACTTCAAATGGGAAAGTAATGACTTCAATTCCAAGTTAGGTTTTTGTACATCGGATGGGAATATCTTTTTGTCTTGGTGTGGGAGTTTTTCAAATGTAAGGGTCCACTTTTCTGTCCCTTTCAAACTTTTCAAGTCTTTTTGCTCATCTACTTCCTCCATATCAACAACTTCCTCCTCTATCAAATTGAAAGTGCTTATTAACTCCATGTGCTCCTCTACCAAAGTGTGAATTCGATAAATCTCATGTGCCTCCTCCTCATCCCCCGGTTGCTTGCACAAGTTGAAAACATTGAGCTCCATTGTCATATTCCCAAATGCTAGCTTCATAAGACTGTTCCTGTAATTAATCACAGCATTAGATGTGACAAGAAAAGGTCTACCAAGTATTACAGGAATTTGGGAGCTAAGGTTTGCCACTGGGTGAGTGTCAAGCACAATAAAATCAATGGGAAAGTAAAATTTATCCACTTGTACTAAAACATCCTCAACTACTCCCCTTGGTGTTCGAACACTACGGTCCGCCAGCTGAAGCATGATTGGAGTAGGCTTCAATTCCTCAAGCTTGAGTTGTTGATACACGGGGTAGGGGAGAAGGTAGACACTCGCTCCCAAATCAAGCAATGCTTGTTCTACCCGACAATCTCCAATGGTTATGGCAATGGTGGGGCAGCCGGGGTCCTTAAACTTCGGAGGAGTGTTTGTCCTCAAAATTGAGCTTACTTGCTCGATGAGGAAAGCTCTCTTGTGGACATTTAGCCTCCTTTTTACTGTGCACAAGTCTTCCAAGATCTTTGTACATAATAGAATTTACTTTATGACATCAAGGAATGGGATGTTTATCTTCACCTGCTTAAATATTTCAAGAATATCAGCATAATTAGCCACCTTGACAAGTGGCTTCAAACGATTAGGAAAAGAAGCAGGGATAGGGGAAACAATCACACTTTTATCAATCGCCTTTTCTTTCTCAACCGCCTCACTCTCTTTCTTCTCACTTACCCCACCCTCATTGGCATCACTCTTAGTCTCTTTTTTTAATGGCAATGGGGCTTTGGGTGCAACCTTTGGCCCTACGGTCTTTTCAAATTGTTTGCCACTCCGAAGAGTGGTGACCGCCATGAGTTGTTCACAACTCTCTTGGGTGGGTGAGGCTACTTCAACCACATGTTGGCCTTTGGGGTTTTCTTGGGGTTGAGCGGGGAATTTCCCCTTTTCTTGTTGAGACAACCCAATGGCATTAGTGATCTTGGTGAGTTGGGTCCAAATTTCCTTGTTGAAGGTGGTTTGACTTTGAATGAAGTTGTAAAGTACATCCTCCAAATTCCTCTTATGGGAAGTTGGTAGGTGGACGAATTTGATGGTCCTTGATTAGAAAAGCCTTGTGGAGGAGAATTTTGTGAAAAATTATGTTGTGGTGGTGTCGACTAATACCCTTGCGGATTTGTCCGTGGGTATTGAGAGCTAGACGCTTGCCCATGACTTGGGTATTGACCTTGTTTAGGTGGCACGGGGATGAATATGCATTGAACCCATGGGGAATAGGGTTCTCATTCTTCCAACTAATGTGGGGGTGGTTGCTCCACCCCGGATTGTAAGTGTTGGAATATGGAGGAATGATTGCCTTCGTTGGTTTAAGGCCTGGACTTGTTCCTAATATGCTTCCCTCAGTGTTGGAATGTTTGGACACTCCGATGTAGAATGCTCAAAATTCTCACAAATAGAACAACCCTCCTCGGTTCTTGACACTTGGGACACCTCCCTTCTTCTATTCACCTCAAGGCTCTCTACTTTCTTAGACAATTTAGATATTTGTGAAAGTAGGTCTTCCCAGCCTTTTAGCTCATAAATTCCTCCCTCTTTTTGTTGGCCACTCTCTTGAGGCAAAGACCTTCGTACGTCGGCTGGGTCAGTGATATGCCACGATTGGGCATTTTGGGCCAACGTATCAAAATAGTCTAGAGTCCTGTCAGGATCTTTGTTCAAGAATTCACCGTTACACATCATGTCGATGAACTGTTGATGGCCCGATATAATTCCTTCATAGAAGAAACTTACCAATTTTCATGGTTCAAAGCTATTGTGTGGAAGGGATTGTAGCAAGTCCTTGTACCTTTCCCAACATTGGTAAAATTGTTCATTGGGATTCTCAAAAAAGTTTTGGATTCGCTTTTAGGCCGGTTATTTTATGCACCATAAAAAACTTGTTCAAGAAAACAGAGATCATTTGGTCCCAAGTAAATATGGTGCGGGATCTTAAGGCTTGAAGCCAAGTCTTTGTCTTACTATATAGGGAGAAGGGGAACAATTTCATCCTCACATTGTTTTCCATGTTGTGATTGGGGGTAAAAGTTGCCACTATTTCTTCAAAATCTCTTATATGAGAATAGGGATTCGCATTCTCAAGTCCATGAAATTCGGGAAGTAGATTCAACATCCCTGGTTTGACCATGAAGAGGTGAGCTTGGACCGGAAGGACAATGCATGATGGTGTGACACTACGAGTCAGTTGAAGGAATTCCCTCATAGACTTCGCCGAAGGATCCATTCGATAATTGTTCCTTTTCATTAATGGGAGGGGGATTGTGCACTCGTGGGTTTTGCATTCAAGGTGGTTGCATTCCCTCACCTTGTTGCATATTCGGATTAGGATTCACATTAGCGAAATTGTCCGTTGCATCCTCGGGTGGATCTTGGTTAATGTTCATATTAGGGTCCATGAATTGCCTAACCAATCGGTGTTGTTCATCCCGTCCCCACATATAACAAAGAGTCTATAAAAGAAAAACTTTGGAATTTATACACAAACAAAGATATGTACATGAACCACGTACCTCAGCCCGTGATGAAAATTACGGGACTTACCTCCGTAGTTCAGAAATCGCCTTCTTGATTTGACACTTGCCTTCCCCGATAACGGCACCATAAATGATTGATTAGTTTACCTTGCTTCCATTAACTCCTAATTTCTATCCCTTAGACTAGGCAATGTACGAATGAAGGGAAGTATTTCTCTCCCTTGGGATAGTGTCAAAAGAAAGGGCAAGGAGGAAGGGAAATGGGATGATGTAAATATGAGATGTAAATGCACAAAAATGCTCCCCAATCGCAAGGAGACTTTCGTGGGTCTTGTTTTACTTAGAGGTATTCCAATGTCGATTCTGTGGGGAAGGAAGTAAACCAATGTGAAGGTGATTTGATGAAAATGAAAGGGTAAAAATATTTGTGGTTGAAAGTTGTTTGGTGGAGTGTGTATCAATGAGAATGTAATGAGAAGACAAATGTTGGCAAACCCAAGAGGTTACTCCAATGGGGATACCATCACAACTCAAATCCTTCCTCCAATAGAGCATGAATGAACGATTAATTTGCGGGAAGCTAGGGATAAGACTGGTGAGGATCTAAATATAATCCATAACTATGTCTACGGAATATAAAAGACTCACCAACTTATCCACTCTCAACCCGGTCAAACCAAACCATAGAACTTATAAGAGAGGGAGGAGAATGAGTTGGAGTGGTATACACAAGTGCAGATTTCACTTGCTTTTGCCAACTTAATGATTTAGCTACTCATGCTTGAAATGGAATAAACAATGTAATGAGAGTGTATAAGAAAACTATGAAGATTTAGAGTAACTAAGTGCAAGGAATTAAAGGCTAAGAGTGAAAGCATTTTAAACCCATTTTACTGCTAAGAAAATGAAATACTAGGAGCATTAATGGTAAGTCTTTAAACGCACATTAAATCCACAAGAAAGATGAAGGAAATCAACATTAATGACATTCACTAAAGTTCTAAGGATCCTTACAATAGATTACACGGCAATGTAATGAAGAAAATACAGAAAAATCAATTTATCTCTCTAAAAACACTGTTCATCATCTTCTACCCAGGAGCTATTTTCTATATTCGTCTACCACACACTAATGCTGAACTCCTTGGTTCCCTTTGCTCCCAAAACGTGCCTCACAGGCCTGGAGTAACCTGGGTTATCCATCCCCACCATAGGTTGCAAAGAGCATGGGCTGAACAAGGGTGTGCAGAGCTTGTCTGCACACCCAGCTCCTTCCTCACTCTCTCTCTTCATTGATGATCTAAGCTCCAAACATCCAATCCATGGTGTGAACAAGGTGAATAGTATTGTGGGCATGTCAGGGGAGTTGGGGAGAGCTAATGGTGGGATCCACAAAGTGACAGAGCTACTGCTACAGAGATTTTGGGGATGAAATCGACAGACCGTACCGGTACGGTACCGTATCGGTACTACGTACCGGTACCTCGAACTCTAGTAGCCTTTGCATACCGGTATGGTATCTATTGTTTTCGCTTTTTCTGCTGCATCAGCCACCGTCAAGCTTTCCAATTCTCATTCATTCATCCCCTTTTGTCTCCATCCTTGTTGAAATGCTTAAGAAAGTCTTGTTTAACACCATTTAACTGCAAAAGCAAAATGTCGTCATTAATAACTCAATATAGATAACTTCCCTCATTAGCATCATAAAAACGGTTAATTCATGGATGGTTAGCACATATAAATATGCAATATTTTGTGCTAATCAAGCATCCTTATAAGGAATCTCTCACCCTCAAGGTTTGGATCTCAAGCATCCTTACAAGGAACCTCTTGAGAAGATCACATACTGTCCTCGGTTGGCATGAGCATCCTTATAAGGAACCTCTCATCCTTAAGGTCTTGTTTCTCAAGCATCCTTACAAAGAACCTCTTGAGAAGGAATGAGCATCCTTACAAGGAACCTCTCACTCATTTTTGTCCAAACAACCATACGAGCAATACATTACCCACTAATTTCTCAAATACCCAACAATTTCACAAGTTCCCAATTTATAAGCAATTTTTAAGAAAAATTCCCAATTCTCACAAGTGAAATCTCCAATGGACCAAATTTAAGAAAAGGTACAAGAGATCATACTAACATCATTATATTACTCAGCACAAAGTTCTAAAGTTTTCAACCCCAAGATTTAGTGAATATTGAGAGAGAAATCCACATTCCTCAAAAACTAGGGTTTTTATGGTTCTCCCACCATAACTTTGCACAAAACATGCTAAAGGTTACAAGAATATTAAGAAACAAGGAACTCCTGGCAAATACATATCATTAAGAGTCAAAACATACACATATATATATATATATATATATATTAACCCTAACATCAATGAACAAGAATTGGAAGAAAACCCCTACCTTGATGTCTTGAAAAATTAGGGCTTTGATCTTGAATTAACCCTTAAATCTCTTGTTTTCTCCTTTGATCTTGTGTTTCTCTCTTTCTCTCTAAGGTTTTCTAGGGTTAGAAGTGGTGAAATGGAGGCTAAAGAGGCAACATGAAATATTTATAGTAGCAGGGGGACCGGCTTGTTCGTGATTTAAAATTTCAGATTTTTACAGCGACTACCAATAGGCACTACCGAAAGCTCGGATACGCTAGATAGTCGACAACCGGTAGGTACTACCGATAGTTTGGATACACTTTGGACAATCCGACTACCTGTTGACTACTAGTAGTTAGGGTACATTATGCACTCGACTAGCTATTGACTACCGGTACTTCGGGTACACTGGGCCATTTTCTATCGGTAGTCACTGCCTAGATTTGCCTATTTTTTCTGTTTTTCATTTTCAAACCATTCCAAACTCTTCCAAAACCAACCCATACATGTCTAACATGGTTTTCCACCTACAAATAGATACCTACAAGTTCTATTGAAAATGATTTCAATTATTTACAAGTTAAAACTAAATTTTAGCTAAATATTTACTACTTTCAACTTTAACATCTACAAAATATTAACTCACACCATTACTTTGCCTCACTCGCATTTCTTTCTACTTTTCAAATCTATAGGATTTACGCACACCTGAACACCTATACTTTCATTTGAAAATCAATTAATAAACAATTATATCACTATATGAATATAAACATGTGGGAGTTTACAGCAACTCAGAGGTAGTCTAGTCTTGTCAGTGCTCTAGTTGACGTTCGAACGTTTGTTGGTGTTTGAACATGGTGCTCAAGTACCTCAAGTTCTTGCTCAGGATCTTGTACTTGGCTGCAACACACTGTGTCTCAACAGTTTGGTTTTGGCCTGGTTCATTTTGACGTTCGAACGTTATTGCCTTGGTCCTAGCTTTTCCAATTTTGTCCTTTATTCTGCTGGTGTTGTATCCTAGTATGATATTTGTTGACTTTGAGCCCTTGTTCAATTTAAGACTTGAAATATCATCACTTATACGGGGATCGGTGCAGAGTAGAAACTCTCTTATACCCAGAGGGACTAAGAGTAA
>CM042189.1:21156052-21173887 GCA_023539305.1 Ilex asprella | reverse complement strand
CCATTCTCAAGAGGTTCCCGGTAAGGATGCTTGAGAATCCAAGGTGACCTAAAAGGAGGTGGAGGTTACCACAAAGTATGCCTCCTACCTAAAGAATTATTGGGAATTGTTACAACCATTAATGAATATTATGGGAGCGTGATTGCTCGTTTATCATTTAAGTAATGTTTTGAAATAAACTTGAGATCCTTTTTAAATGTCCCTGCTTTATTCCCAAATTATGCATTTATGTTACGTTAAAAATTAGACCGACCATTTTACATGCTTTTCTAAACCTTGTATGGGTTTGGAAGAATTTTTCTACAGAGCTTCGTGCTCACCCCCTACTGTTGAACCTTTTTCAGATGTTGGGCCAGAGGATGTACCCGATGCTAACGAGCCGTACCTTGGGGAGGCTTCACTAGAGGGATACTTGGATCCCGAGTGGGACATCTAGAGATGTCGTTTGTTTTTTTTTTTGTTCTTGACTAGAATACTACTATGGAAACACTGTATAGTCTAGATTTCTTTTGTCATTTCCGCTACGCTATAATAGTACATTTTCATTGGAAATGAAAAGGCCAATGATTGGCATATTCTTTTGAGGATATTGATGTACACGTTATGAATTATTGTTATGAAGACTTATTTATTAATGGTTTATCTTAGTGCTCTCATGGTATGAATGGTTATTGAATGTAATGACGTCCAGGGTATATTTTGGGGTGTTACAGTATTACACATGTGCTTTATAACTCAATTAACTCCCGTGTCAACATTAAGTTAATCGGAAGGTAAGGATGGACTGGGTTAAAGCTCCATCCTTTTCGTAAAGTGCAATGTTGATGGAGATTGGAACAGTAGTCATGAAGTTTTAGCCCGGAGTATTTGTCTCACACTATGGATCTTTCTACCAGGAGTCATCCATTTACCATAGGAATATCCATAGGTTACACAAAATACTTTAACTAGGATGCTTGCCTTGAACCAACGGATCTTTCTATGCAGGAGTTATCCGGATCATAGAATTATCCTTTGGTTATGCAAAGTACCCTAGTTTTGCTTTACGCATCCAATTTCCCGATAATCAAGTAAATAAAGCATTGAAGTATGAAAGAAAATGCACAAGTATAACATCCGGATGTTCATTACGTATTCATCACCTCTCCCTAAAGAGTGAATGAGGACTACTCACTCTTCATGGCTTGGGTAAAGCTAGAAAAGTGAATGGTACTCATCCCTCCAAGTAGAGGAACTCCGAGGTTGATCTTCGACGAAGAATGAGTGAATCACGTTCCACTCTTCTTAGCTTTGATAAAGCTTTAGAAAAGTGGAAGAGTTTCACTCCTCTAAGATGAAGATACTCAAGCAATGGAAGTGAAAGAAAGTAAACTAAAGCTAGAAAGTAAGAACATTAATGTAAAGACAAGAACATAAAGTGCATGAATTTAACAATACAAGTAGGGAATTAAACATCCCAACTATAATAAAGATGAAGACAAGTAGGGAATTGAACTTCCCAACTATAATAAAGACTTGAATTAAAAGAGCTAGAATGTAAAGACCTGAATTAAAAGAACTAGAATGTAGAATACTTGAATTAAAATAAAACACTACATATAGAGACTATATATTCTTCAAGAGAAGAGATCTTGATGTCTCCTCCCCAAAGTCTCCCTCAAAGCTCCCAAAAAGGGAGTATTTATAGGCAGGGAAGAGCAAGGGAGGGGTGAAAGAATAGTGCTAGACGAATCAAGGTAAAAAATATGGAGTGCAGTCAAAGAATCAGGCAATTTGCAGTCTGTCAGTGGGAAAGTTCGAACGGTCCCTTCCGTTTGAACGTGAAGGTCATTTTTGCCCTATAATTTGAACGTTGAACTTCTGGCTTTCACATGGGTTGCAGCCTTCTGCCAGGGTCATTCACCAACTCCCTGCAGCAGTCAAGGTCCTCAAATAATTCAGAAAGTTTTTGATCATGGCGTTCATGTGCCTGAGGATCTTTCTTCTGGCCTGGAAGTCAACACATGCTATGTATTTCAGTCGATCTGATCATTTCAGTGCTTCCAGTGTCGTTCGAACGTGGGATGGCGTTCGAACATGATGATGCGTTCGAACGTGTCTTAGTGATCGAATGTTAGGCTTTAATCTTCAGGGTCTGTCTGCAACACGTCTTTGTCTCATATTCCTGGTTTATGGGGGCGTTCGAACGTTAACCACCGTTCGAGCGATGATACTGTCCTCAAGCTTATCCACCTTTGTTCCTTAAAGTGTTGCAGTTACACTTAAATGTTATATTTGAAATCCTTAATCCTTTTTCTCACTTTAGCACCTGAAACATCACCATTTAAACTCCATCAAAGTATAATTAGTCCAAAAGAAGCACAATGAAATGTTATAATTGAGTACCAATCACATCATCACCATAGAAATGGTTGAGATTCTAAATTGGACTCCAAGAATTAGCCAATTAGAATTCCACGATCTAAAAATCTCCCCCTTTGGTAATTTCATGACAACACACATAAGTTTGACATAAAGATTACAACCTCAAACCATTGAACAAAAGAACTGAAAATATAATCTCAACACTCTTGCATACGTCCTAAATCTCTATCTAGTAGAAGGATCTATAGCTTTTTATGAGTTTGAAGATCATAGTCTAGCACATCACCACTCAAACCCAAACCTCGTGAATGAATCATATGTTAGAGAAATAAATCTAATAATAATAGGTATGGAAATCTCCAAGAGAAGCAAAAGACATAAGTATGTATACATCATGCAAGTGCACATATGTAAAATGTTCGAACTAATTTTCCCATATGCTTTAGAACTAATTGATTTATCAATGCAAAACATACATGCATGGCCAAGAAACGACCCGGTATACTTGACAACCTTTGGAGTGGGGAGGTTGGAAATTGCTTCCACTTGGGATTTTTCTGCTTTGATCCCCTTTACGGACACGATGTGCCCAAGTACTATCCTCTGTGTCACCATGAAGTGGAACTTTTATCAATTGAGCGCTAAGTTCTTCTCTTCACATCTTTCTAGTGCAATCTCAAAATTCTCCAAGCAACCATTGAATGAGTCCCCAAACACTAAGAAGTCATCCATGAACACCTCCACAATCTTCTCCACCATATCGCTAAAGATCCCCATCATGTATCTCAGAAAAGTTCCCAGGGCGTTGCACAACACAAATGGCATGCTGCGGTAGGCAAAAGTACCAGGAGCATGTAAAGGTGGTCTTCTCTTGGTCCTCTAATGCAATCTTTATTTGATTGTAGTTGGAGTAATCAGTGAACTAGGATTAGCAACGAGGTGACTATCAAGCACAATAAACTCAACAAGAAAATAAAAATTGTCCACTTGGACTAAAACATCCTCAACTACTCCTACTGGTGTTCTTATGCTTCTATTAACCAATTGAAGAGTGATTGGGGGTTGGCTTTAACTCCTCAAGTTGCAACTGTTGGTACACCAAGTAGGGTATAAGGTTGACACTTGCACCCAAGTCTAGCAAAGCTTGCTCCACAGGAAAATTCTTGATAGTTATGGCAATGGTGGGGAAACTAGGGTCCTTGAACTTGGGTGGTGTGTTAGTACTCTAAATGGAACTTATTTGCTCCGTAAGAAATGCCTTCTTGTGCAAATTCAATTTCCTCTTCACGATGCACAAGTCTTTTAAGATCTTTTCACGCAAAGGTATTTGCTTGATGGCATCAAGGAGTGGAATGTTGATCTTCACCTGCTTAAAAAATTCAATAATATCCAAATACTTAGCAAGTTTAGCCGGTGCTTTCAAACGTTGGGGAAAAAGGGCCGGAATAAGACAATCATGTACATTAAAATCAACAATCTTTTTTTTTTCAAGTGTCTCACCCTCCTCAGAGTTGTCCTTAGATTCTATTTCATTTTTCAATGTGTCCTTTGGTGAGAATTTTGGCAAAATGGTGTTGTCAATTTATTTTCCACTCCTAAGGGTAGTGACCGCCTTTAGTTGCTCACAACTCTCCTTGGTAGACTCGAAAGACTCAATCACTTGTTGACCCATTGGGTCTTTGATTAGTATTCAAATATAGCATATTATTATGTCTTTTTTGGACTAATTATACTTTGATGGAGTTTAAATGATGACATTTCAGGTTCTAAAGTGAAAAAATGTTCAAGGGCGACAAAAAGTATATTTGAATGTAACACCAGCACATTGGGGAACAAAATTGAAAAGCATGGAACAAAGTAGTACCATTCGAACGCTACATACCGTTCGAACGTCCACTTGAACCAGGTAAAGATCAAGCTGCTAAGGCAAGATGTGTTGCAGCAAAGAACCAAAGCCCTGGATAATCAAGTACCACGTTCGAACGCAACTACCGTTCGAACGTTCACTGAAGAATTGACGGGACCAAACTGAATGAAAATATGGTGTGTTACAGCAAATCTATGACAAGTTCTGCAGAGAGTGTGGCAGGAGATTTTCATAGAGAACCACATGCCATATGACGTCTGAGTGATATGTACAGATCCCATCAGATGTTCAAACGCCCTCAGAGAAAAGACAAAAGTTACGTTCGAACGACACCCACCGTTCGAACGCCCTTAGAACAAAAATAGCAAAACGTTCGAACATCATATAGTATTCAAACATCCTCAACAGATTGCCTGCAGAGTGGGTGAATTTTCACTTTGACTTCGGCGACGAGAACTATTCCTTCACCCCCCTTTTTTTTCCTCCTCCTTGCCTATAAATACTCTCATTTTAGAGACCACAAAGGGGGGCAGCAGGAGAGAACTTTAAGGGTAGCACTAAGGAGCACTTCTCCTTTCCCTATTGCCTTAGTTTTCTTCATTGCTAGAGAGTTACGAAGTTTAGATTCCCACTAATTTCTTTACATTAATGTTTACATTTGTATTTACTTAAGAATTTTAGTTTCTTTATTTACTTTTAGTCTTTACATTTATGCCATTACATACATGTCTCTATTTATGTCTTGCACTTCCATTATTTGAGCTCCCTTATTTCTTATAGGAGTGAAACTCTTTCACTTTTCTAGAGCTTTGCCAAAGCCGTGAAGGGTGGAACGTGATTCACTCATTCTTCATTGAAGATTAGCTCTTTATTATTGTGTTTGTATTCTGCAAATGTCATCTACTTAGAGGGATGAACATCACTCACTTTTCTAGTTTTACTAAAGCTATGAAGAGTAAATAGTTTTTCATTCACTCTTTAGTAAGAGGGGAAGGACATGTATTGATTATCCAGAAGTTGTATTTATGCACTGTTCTAATGCTTAATGTTTATCCCCTTAGTTGTTGGATGATTGATTGTATCTAGCAAAGCTAAGGTACTTTGTATAATCAAGAGTCTTTCCATGACATAGATGACTCTTGCATGGAAAGACCCTTCATTTCAAGACAAGTACCACAGCTAGATCTTCATGACTACCTTTTAATCATCCCCCGTATTGTGCTTCATTTAAAGAATGAAATATTAAAACCATGGTTGGATGTCTTGTAGAATCACTTGTTTGTTTGTAGACGGGTTAAGTCTCGGCACAAGAAATTCTTGTAAGCTTCTAAAAAGACATTGGAACCATGGTCTTAACTCTCACCGTCCATCTTTACCTTTCGATTAACTTGTTGTTGACACGGGAGTTAATTGAGTTATTAAGCATAAATATAACAAAATGGATAATTGACTATATGTCCTAATCTTCGAACTAAAGAGTGACTTTTCTTTCATTTAAATTAATCTCATATTTTGTCTAGAAAACCTTCTCGGAAAGAATTTCATATTTAATCTAGGAAAAACTCCTAATCTCATAATCATAAATCTCAAAGGTCACGATCAATTGGTCTCTACTACTGCTTACTTTGAAACACCAACACATCAAGTTCACTGTAGATTCGACTCCGGACTCAAACTAAATTATTACTACAACTTGACCGCCTGCACTTGGGTGTACACATTTTGGATCAAGTCAAATTTTTGAGCCGTTGTTGGGGAACTCTTACTAAAAGTGTTTTAAAGTCAATGGTAAAAAGACCTTTCTTTTTGTATATACTCTTTAGTTTACTATAAATAATTTGTTTTGTTTCCATTTAGTTTATGTCTGAGAACGCTCCTCACTATAAAAATTTGCCAACAGAATCTTCTAGGTCTGTGAACCAATCTAAACAAATTCACCTAGATGAATAACAGACTCTTGTGAAAGTATTATGGCAAATAATGATAGAAATGGAGAAGTTCTCAAAAGGGAGGAAGAAGTGCCTAACATTCAAACTTTGAGGGATTACTTAATTCCCACAAGAAATAGTGTCCCCTTATGTTTTGTATTTCCTCTAGATGCACCCCCCTTTACTATAAAGTCGGGAACTGCACAGTTATTACCTGTTTTCCATCGGTTGGATACGGAGAACCCGTATCTGCATATGAAAGATTTTGAGGAAGTGTGTGGAACATTTCAAGACAATTAGAAACTTGCCAAGATGAAACTTTTTCCCTTCTCTCTAAAGGACAAAGCTAAACAATGGCTAAATTATTTAAAATCTCTTTCCATGCCTACTTGGCAGATCTTTCAAAATAAATTTTTCAGAAAAAATTTTCCTTTACATCGGACCAACACAATCAAAAGGCAAATCATGAATTTTTCGGTGAAAGAAAGGGAAATATTTTATCAAAGTTGGGAGAGATTCAAAGAACTACTCCAAGCTTGCCAACACCATGCTTTTGAAAATTGGACTTTAGTAGGATTCTTCTATGACTCCTTGCCCACTACACTGCATCAGTTTGTCGAAATGATGGCCCAAGGAGAGTTTATGGGTAAAAGTCTAGAGGAGGCATTCTATTTCTTTGACACTATATCTGACAGTTCTCAGATGTGGGACTCAGCCTCTCCTACCACAGTTGAAGCCAAATCATCCACTTTCCAAGGGGGAAAGTATGTCTTGAGAGAAGATGATGACCTTAGAGCAAAAATGTCTACCATGTCTCGAAAGTTTGAAGCTTTAGAGACAAAAAATTCTTCAAGTCAAAATAAGCCCTTCCATAGAACAAGTGTTTGGAATCTGTGCATTGACAGGACATCCTACTAGGGAATGTCCTACCATCCCTGCATTCAAAGAAGTCTTGCTGGAACAAAGAAATGCAATCTCCAATTTCAACAATCCTTACTCCAACCCATACTCTGAAACCTACAATCCAGGATGGCGAAACCACCCTAACTTCAGTTGGAGGAACACACAACCAACTCCCATGAACCAACCACAAGATTCACATCCACCACCTCAAGGACCTCCTGCATATCAACCATACCAACCACCACAAGAGGAACCTTGAGGATACACTAAACCAGGTCATGCAAACTTAAATGAACTTCAATGTACATTCCACCCAATCTTTCACTGAGTTCAAAGTACAGACTACCCACTCCTTTGAAGATCTTCAAAGCCACATTCAAAGGTTGACCCAATCCATGAGCACACAAGAAAAGGGCAAGTTTCTTGCCCAACCAAAACCTCCATAAGATCAAGCTCAAGTTGTCACTACTCTGAGAAGTGGAAAGGTGATTGACAAAACTGTCAGAGACATGCTATTTCCAAAGTTAAAACCTAAGGCAATCCCAATCAACTCATCAGTTGAGCCTGAACTTGTAATCGAAAAAGAGCCTGAGCCTATGATAGAACAAGAGCCAGAACCTTATGAGGAAAAAGAACTTTCATGTTTAATTTTCACTCATTTCCCGCATAGACTCAAAGCTACACAAAAGCTGAAACATAAGTCTGAAATATACGAGCTTCAAGTAAAAATCAACATCCCACTTCTAGATGTAATCCAACAAGTACCATCCTATGCCAAGTTTCTAAAAGACTTGTGCACAGTCAAGAGAAGCCAAAATGCCCAAAAAAAAGCCTTTCTAACAGAACAAGCCAGTGCCTTACTACAATGTAAAACCCCTCCAAAATACAAGGACCCTGGATGTCCAATTGTCTCATGTGTCATAGGAGATTTCAAGATAGAACAAGCACTGCTAGACCTTGGAGCTAGTTTTAATCTGCTACCTTAGTCCGTCTACCAACAATTGGCTCTGGGTGAACTCATACCCACTTGTGTCACACTCCAGTTAGAAGACAGATTTGTCAAAATCCCTAGGGATATTGTTGAAGATGTGCTTGTCCACGTGGACAATTTTGTCTTCATTGTTCTTGATACTCAACCAGCATTACATTCAGAGAACCAAATTCCTGTCATTCTTGGTCGACCCTTTCTAGCAACTTCCAATGCACTAATTAATTGCATGAATAGAGTCATG
Source organism: Ilex asprella (assembly GCA_023539305.1). Taxonomy (NCBI): domain Eukaryota; kingdom Viridiplantae; phylum Streptophyta; class Magnoliopsida; order Aquifoliales; family Aquifoliaceae; genus Ilex; species Ilex asprella. Next base: position 21,165,593 of record CM042189.1, on the reverse strand, counting down.
AAATTACCTCCATCATTCACTCCTGATTGGCACTCAATTACAATATTTTATTATGCTTTTTCTGGACTAATTATACTTTGATGGAGTTCAAATGATGATGTTTCAGGTGCTAAAGTGAGAAAAAGGGTCAAGGACAATAAATACAACATTTAAGTGTAACTGCTGCATTTGATCAACAAAGGAAAAACTTGAGGACAGCATGGTCGTTCGAACGGTGATCAACGTTCGAACGCCCCCTCTGGACCAGGCAGTTGAGGCAAAGACGTGTTGCAGACAGACCCTGGAGCTAAAGCCTAACGTTCGAACACCAAGCCTCGTTCGAACGCATCATCACGTTCGAACGACCATCACCACGTTCGAACGACACTAGAAACACTGACACGATTAGGCTGACTGGAAGACTTCGCGTGTGCAGACTCCCAAGCCAAAAGAAAGACCCTCAGGCACATGGGTGCCATGATCGACTGAATTTGGAGTGTTTGAAGACTCTGATAGTTGCAGAGAGTGGGTGAATGAATGGCCTTACAAAAGACTGCAACCCACGTGAAGCTTGAAAATCAACACAGACATACAAGCAAAACAGCCTTCACGTTTGAACGGAAGGGACCGTTCGAATGGTCTGACTGACAGACTGCAACTTGCCCGATTCTTTGTCTGAACTTCAGATTTTCTCTTTGCCTCGTCTAGCACTGTTCTTTCACCCCTTCCTTGCTCTTCCCTGCCTATATATACTCCCCTTTTGGGAGCCTTTGAGGACACACTTGTGGGGAGAGATCAAGAGCTCCCCTCTTGAAGAATACCTAGTTTTTTTTGTATTCAAGTTTTACATTCTAGTTCTTTAATTCAAGTCTTTTACATTCTTGCTCCTTTTAATTACTTCAAGTCTTTATTATAGTTGGGAAGTTTAATTCCCTACTTGTCTTCATCTTTATTATAGTTGGGAAGTTAATTTCCTACTTTTGTGTTCTTTATGTTCTTAATTTACTTCTTGTCTTTACATTAATGCTTTTACTTTCTTGCTTTCAATTATGTCTTGCACCTTCATCATTTGAGCTCATCTTATTCTTAGAAGAGTGAATCTCTTCCACTTTTCTAGGGCTTTACCAAAGCCAAGAAGGGTGGAACGTGATTCATTCATTCTTTGTTGAAGATCTAGCTTTCTTTTACTTTCTTTCACTTCCATTGCTTGAGCATCTTCTTCTTAGAGGAGTGAAACTCTTCCACTTTTCTAGGGCTTTACCAAAGTCAAGAAGGGTGGAACGCGATTCACTCATTCTTCGTTGAAGATCAACTTCAGAGTTCCTCTACTTGGAGGAATGAGTATTATTCACTTTTCTAGTTTTATCCAAGCCATGAAGAGTGAGTAGTCCTCATTCACTCTTTAGGGAGAGGTGATGAATACGTAATAACTATTCGGATGTTATACTTGTGCATTTCTTTCATACTTCAATGCTTTATTTACTTGCTTAGTGGGAGGTTGAATGTGTTAAGCAAAGTTAGGGTAATTTGCACAACCAAAGGATGTTTCTATGATCCGGATAACTCCTACATAGAAAGATCCGTTGGTTCAAGGCAAGTACCCTAGCTAGGTAATGTTCTTTGTGGAATCAATGGGTCTTTTCTATGGTTAATGGATAACTCCTTCTAGAAGGATTCGTTGATTCAAAGCAAAGAACTTCGGCTAGTACTATGTATAACCAAGGGATCTTTTCTATGGTAAATGGATAACTCCTTCTAGAAAGATCTGTTGTGTGAGACAAATACTCCGGGATAGAACTTCACAACTAACTCTTCAATCTCCACCACCATTGCACTTCATAAAAAGGATGGAGCTTTAACCCAGTCCACCCTTATCTTCCGATTAACTTACTGTTACCGCGAGAGTTAGTTGAGTTATAAAGCACAAGTGTAATACACCGGATAATTCATTACATATTCTGATCCTCGAACTAAAGAGTGACTTTAATTTTATTTGAATCTTATATTTTTTCTTGAAAAACTCTCTTGAAAAGAATTTAATATTCTGTTCAAGAAACCATCCACTTCTCACAAAGCTCAAAAAAAGGTTACAATTAATCGGTCTTCATTATTGTTCACCTTGAAACACTAAACACCATATTCCCTGTGGATTCAACTCCGGACTCAAACTGGATTATTACTACAGCTTGACCGCATGCACTTGGGTGTACACATTTCGGATCAAGTCAACTCCCATTGAAAAAAAATCTGAGGGAGGTTCGTAACTTCTTTTGGGAAGATCCGTATGTATTTAAATATTATAAGGATCAGATCATAAGACGATGCATCCCTGCTCATGAAAGCAGACAGGTAATATCATTTTTTTCATTCTGAAGCATGTGGTGGCCACTTTCATCAAGAAAGACTGCTACAAAATTCTTGCAGTGTGAATTTTAATGGCCCACACTTTTCAAAGATGTTCATGCATTTTGTTTAACATGTGATATATGCCAAAAATTGGGAAGCATTTCAAAAAGAAACGTAATGCCCTTAAATCCCATTCTGGTAATTGAAATTTTTGACTGCTGGAACATCGATTTTGTGGGATTATTTCCACCTTCCTTTGGCTATCTATACATTTTAGTGGCAATAGACTATGTATCCAAAAGGGTAGAGTCAATTCCATGCCGAAATAATGATCACCAAATGGTGATCAAATTTTTTTAAAAAATATTTTATCCCGATTTGGAGTTCCTAAAGAAATCATAAGTGATGGGGTTTCTCATTTTTGCAGTCGTCCTTTCGGGAATTTAATGAAAAAATATCTATTTTTTACAAAATTGCAACCCCTTATCACCCACAGACAAGTGGATAGGCTGAATTAGCTAATCGAGTGATCAAATTAATTTTAGAAAAAATAGTAAACCCAGATCGCAAAGATTAGTCGTCAAGACTGACTGATGCACTCTAGGCATATCGTACTGCTTTTAAAATATTTTTGGGCATGTCTCCCTATCGATTAGTCTATCAAAAACCATGTCACCTACCTGTGGAATTGGAACATAGGGCATATTAGGCCATTAAAGCAATGAATTTTGACCTGGGCAAGACTGGACTATCAAGAAAACTTCAGATAAATGAATTGGAAGAATTGAGAAATGAAGCTTATGAGAATCCCAAGATTGCTAAAAACAGGATAAAAATTTTTCATGACAAGAACATTGTGTGGAAATCCTTTGAACCTTCTCAGAAGGTCCTGTTGTTTAATTCAAGACTCCGCCTTTACCCTAGTAAGTTAAAGACAATATGGATTGGACCTTATATTGTCAAAAAATGATTGATCATGGAGCAATAGAAGTGAAAAACTCATCAAATGGGAATGTCTTTACTATTAATGGCCAGAGATTGAAGCCATTTTTGGAGAATTTTTAAAAATGTGAAAACCATTATTTTAATGGAACCAGAATATCCCTTTGAGAATCACACCTGCCAACACTCAAAGGGGTCGGATCAGGTAAAAACCCGACCCGATGAGACACCATCATGAGACCCCCACCACTTTCTCCTATCTTTTCCCATTTGTCTCCATTGAGACCCCCACCACCGCCTTTTTCTTTATTTTTCTTCTTCTTCTTTTTTGTTCTGCTTCGTCCTCTAACTCGTCGTCTGTTTTTCTTTTTCTTTCTATTATGTTTCTTCTTCTACTTTGTTTTCTATTTCCTTTTTTTTTTGTAAATTTGGCCATACCCAAGCGAAATCATGTCCATGTATCCCGAAGATCAGATCCCTATTCTCATGATTTACATTTCTTTACTCTATTTGTTTATGGGTATCCTGTTGCTATCCACACTCACATACAAGCCTTACAAGCCTACCCGAGGCCCAGATCTGAGTAGGAAGGATTAATGGTTGCATTTTGATTTGTAGGTATCTACAGATGCATGGATCACTGCCATTCAACCTCATTTCCAAGATCCATACTGGTAAATTCAAAACATTGGGGACAATCTTCAGTTTAGGTTGGGGGTGTGAGAACCTGCACTTCATATTTTGTCCGTATTTTATTTTTGTACCCGTACCATAAAATTTTAAATTTTTGTTGTTATTTGTGTTGTTGTTCTGATTTTATTGTGTAATGTATCTTGTTTATTGTATATCTATGGATCAGTTTAAACTGTCTTTATGACTGGCAGACGTTAAAGAACTAGATAGTGAATCTTAAAGTATAGGAAGCATGGATGTCAAACTCTTTTGGTTTAGTCTTGCTGTTCTACGAACTTTTTCATTAGATGTTCATAATGTGATCATGAGAAAAACAAGACTGATAAGGAAAAATGAGATCCGAGAACAACAAGCAAAACCCCTTTGTGGCAGAAGTACTTTTGCTAAACACCGTCGTGTCAAAAGACTTGGTGCCCGTAAACAGTGTGACAGAGTCTTTCATGAGAAGAGATATAGTTAGTGTTCTGAACCAATTTTTGGTCGTGCACTCGATCGATTAGACTGGATAGTGAATGGACAGAGTAAGGATTATCTTGACATGCAATCATATTCTTGTACTTTACTTGACCGGTTTGTACGACAGGAAATTAGAAGAGTCACTGATAGATCAAGAGACACAGAGAGAGAGGATGACTTAGATTAGATGTAGTTTCTTTATAAAAACAAACAAACAAACAAACAAAACCAACAAACTGTGGAAAATTTTCTCTTGGGAATGAAAGCCAACGGTCCAAATTTCTTGTAAATAGTGTGAAAATGTTTCTTGATTTTGTACTTACTCTTTTGAAAATATGGGCTGAGTAAGGAATGTCCCAAAATACTAGCCTCAAGTGTGGGTAGGGACTTATCCTGAGGCGCCATGATTTTTTGTTTCAAATTGTTGTTAATAAGCTTTCTCTAATTGTATAAAATGTAGTGTAAAATTTTTTTATTTGATTCAACGTTCGAACAACAAGTTCCGTTCGAATGGAATTTTCTTATGGTACTTTTCCCTTGGTGAACTCTCTGATAAAACCAAAAAGTACTGATACCTCAGCTCGTTTAAACGCCAATAGACCATTCAAAGGAGGATTAATGTTCGAACACAAATAGCTCGATTTAATGTAGAGACCTCCCAGTACTTTGGTCTCTGATGAAAACACAAAAGTACTGGGAGCTAGCACCGTTCGAATGCACACAACGTTCAAACGATATTTTAAAATTCTTTAGTTCACGTTCGAACGAAAATAACGTTCGAACAATGCAACTTAGACTACAAAGCCTAAAACGTCTTCTTAAGTTCAAAATCCCCAAATCACTCTCAAATCCTCAAAACCCTAGGTTCCCTTTACATACAACAGACCTCGATTCACCCTTATTTCTTCAAATATACCCAAAATTGACCCTCCCTAACTCTTCCCCACAACATCAATCCCACACCATGAATCTTGAGTTTTAGCAGCTTAACAGTGCCCCCTCATGACAACCCACGTTTGAACACAATGCCGAGGAAGAAGCTTCCTGCCAGGCGCTCTCCACCAGTGAACCAAGAGCCACACTTTGTTGAGGATGTGATTTTGAAGAGAGAAAGGAAGCAAAGGACCAAATGATACGATCGAACTCATTTTTTAAGTGCCTTAAAGGCCGAAAGGTACGAAGATTTCTTCCATAAGCATGCAATTGCCTGTGAAAGAGACATTGAACTTTTTAATTTTACTGAGATTGGGTTGCTAGAGGAAATGGAAAGGAGAAATTGGGTGTGGTACTTGAGGAATGAAGGGGAGGCTGTCGTTGACTTGGTGAGGGAGTTTTACTCCAACGCCGAGATCATCAGCGACGCGATTCGCACTTATGTGAGGGGAACCCACATTGATATAAATGAGGCAGCTATCATAGAGATAAGGCAAGAAGTGCCTCGGGTAGACAAACCTGCATACCCTCCCAAGAAAGATGTACCAAAGAATGTGGTAGGGAAGGAGTTGACCGGGGTATCCACTTTTTCATGGAGGAATAGTAAATTTTTGAAACAAGGGGAACTCACCGACAAATACAAAAATGCTCAACCTAATTGCGGTCACAAACTTGGCTCCGATAAGACGAACGAATGAGGTCTTGCCTAAAATGGCTCGACTACTCTATGCAATTGGGAAAAGCCAGAGTATTGATCTCCCTTCCCTTATATTAGGAGAAATGAAAAAGGGATGTGATGCAAAAAAGAGTGCACTACCCTTTGGCACCCTAGTGTCTGAGATATGCATGGAGAATGGTGTCAAGCTGAGGCTCGAGATGGAGATCCAAAATCTAATGGGCCTACTCAACAAGGGATCTTTCGAGAGGAGCCATGGACATAGTGGTGGCCCAACAACAAGTCGAGAGGCGCCACCAGCCCATGGAGGAGATAAGGTGCAAGAAAAGCTAGATCGAGAGGAAGAGAGGGAGCTAGAGAGAGAATACATGTGGACTCAGGAGCAGCACGATCAGGCAAGCCCCAGCATTCCCTGGCGTTCTTTACGGGACATCATGCTTAGCATCGAAACTAAGTTGGATGAGATCCTTAGGCTATTGAGGAGGGGAGATGGTGGAGCCAGTAGAGCTGCAGATGGTGGAGATTGAGAGGAGATGTCTATTCTTGTGTGGTTGTGGATGTTTGTTTGTTTAGTTTGTTTATGTCTTTTGATGGATATTTTTAAGTTTTTGGTGTGATTTTGTTACTTTTTCTTTATGAATGAATTGAATCATTGATGAGGATGAATGATAAGATATTGTGAAATTGAATGATTTAGTTTGTCACCGTTTTCTGTTAAATGCATTTGTAGAATTAGCATGTTAATGATTTTTGCTAAATAAATGATGAACAAAATGGATGTTGAGATTTTTTGTTGAAGTAACTAATCACATGATCAGTTTGACACATAACTCAACAATCGAGACTTAAAACCGAATATCTTGGAATCCAGTATTGTCTCTATGCTCAAATTAACAAATGTACATTAGTATTTGTTATTCTTAAGGTACAAGATGGTTGAAATCAAAAATGGAATCGGTATATAACCAACATTCCCTGGAAAACCCGACATAACCAGTGGAGATAATAAAGGATACCATGGTGAGTTTCAAACCTTACGATGCTTTAGAGAGAATATCAACATTTACTCAAGAAAGGTTTTTCACTATCAATCTTTGAATAATCTCATTAAATTTTCTTTAATTGACGCAACTAAAGTGATCTATTGACATATCCCACAAGAAATACACGCATATCACACGTACATATGCACATACTTGAAAAATAATTTTAGGCCATCTTTTGATTTGACTTTGAGCCTTAACCATTTCTTTTTCCAAAATAATATCCCTAATCAACCCCACTTGAGCCTTCAAAAGAATGATTTCTTTTCAAGACATCCATATGAAAACCAAGCCACAAGGACACTAAGATTGACAAACCATTGCTATCTAATTTTCTTACACCCTCTTATGAACAGTATGGTACAGAAGTGAAAGAGAAAAGACAATGACTAGGTCAAATTTTGTTCGAGGAAGAAAAGTCGGTGGAAACAACCGAAAAGGAAAAGAGACAGAAAAATAGGGAATTGCCAAGAAAGTGAAAAATGAGAAAAATGAAAGAAAGAAATACCATTCTTCGGCAAAACATCAAAGGAAAAAGGTGTGCTACACTACATAAACAGAGGATAGCTCTTGAACACCACTGACATCATTTCGTTTGCCACTAACCTCTGGTCATATTACAACCTATGAAAAGCCCTAATTGATCGCAAGTTTGATGCATATGCATGTTGTCAATCAAAAGTTGGGGTATGTTAAAAAGCATCTCTTTAAATTGCGTCAATATTCTTTCATGAGATTATGTCAAGAACATGATTAGTGTATTTTCTAAAAAGTTTCACTCCTTTGTTACATTGTGCACGTAATTTCTGATTGGCCATCTTTTGATTACATGCCCCATGAGAGACAAGTCACCATATTCAGAGCGAATCTTTTGCTGAGGGCATTCCTAAGAGAGATTTGTGGAATCAAAGCTATCCATGGAGGGTGGTAAAGGGGAATGATTGTTATATATTAATTCTTGTTTCCAGAATGACTATCCTACTACTCAGGAAATTTCAAATGCTAATGTGACAAGTGCTAACTTTTGCATAGAGTAAGTACCAATGAAAGAGGAGCGTGTCGAATGAAAAGTAGAAATTAAGGGTTGGGTGTCTCAAAGACCATGTTGCTAAGTTATTTTGATCAGCAATCTCACATATATATTTGTTCGACCAAAGTTTGTGGGTAACTTCAATGGAAACCCTCACGAGACAACACTCATCCACTAGGGTAAACCTAGGGGTTTAACAGCTTGTTGCATAAGTTAAATGCAACCGGATAACCTACAAAAAAGACGTATAAAATAGAATTGCACTTAATTATTGTTGTATTACTAGAGACTAGCGATATCTAGGTTAGGGGGTGTGATTAGTACTCAAATATAGCATATTATTATGTCTTTTTTGGACTAATTATACTTTGATGAAGTTTAAATGATGACATTTCAAGTTCTAAAGTAAAAAAAGGTTCAAGGATGACGAAAAGTATATTTTAATGTAACACCAGCATATTGGGGAACAAAATTGAAGAGCGTGGAGCAGAGTAGTAACGTTTGAATGCAACCTACCATTCGAACGTCCATTTGAACCAAGCAAAGACTAGACTGCTGAGACAAGATGGGTTGCAGCCAAGAACCGAAGCCCTGGAGAACCACCTATCATTCAAATGGCACCTACTGTTCAAACGTTCACTGAAGTACTGACGAGATCAAACTGACAGAAGATATGGGTTGTTGAAGCAAATCTATGACAAGTTCTGCAAGGAGTGTGGCAGGAGATTTTCCCAGAGGACCACATGCCATTTGACATCTGAGTGTTATGTATAGATTCCAGCTGGCGTTTGAACGCTGATTGACATCAATTAGATGTAAATTAGAAGTATTAAAAAAAAGTCGAATTAGTAGAATTACAGCACTAAAAAGTCGTAAATAAAGTAAATTAGGGTTAGTGCGGAAATTATTCATTTTAACAGTTTTTATCTACAATTGCAGGACAAAATGCAGAAATAATCAAAGAAGAAGGGAGCAATGTCAAGAAGATGGAAACTCAAGGAGGTCAAAGTGTAATATTCCAACATGAAAAATCAAAAGCCATTCAACTAGCAAATCCACTTGCACCACCGTCCGGACGGCACTGCCACCGTCCGGACGGTCCTCCTTAGTCAGCACATCAAACCTCCACCTCATGCTTCCTTTCTCGCCAATAAATATGCACCTCCACTTCCCTTGCAAAAGAGACCGGAGATGAGAGCTTTCAAGTGAAAATCCAAAGAGAGAAAAAGGAAAAGAAAGGAAGAAAAAGAAAGAAGAAACTGAAACCACGATCCGGTCCGTGATACACTTTCAGTTCCAATACTGTATTTCTACATTTCTGTTATAGCTTTCCATTCGGATTGTTGAAGTTCCGCCACTTTTTCATCTTAACTGATAATAAGAGTGGTTGTGTTTCAATCGTTCCCTACGAAAGCCTTTTACATTTTGTACTTTAATTTTGTT
>CM042189.1:21081960-21151052 GCA_023539305.1 Ilex asprella | reverse complement strand
TTTATATAATAGACTGACAGTTTATACTGGCGGTTATATACGTTGTTCAATTTATATAATAGACTGACAGTTTATACTGGCGATTATATACGTTGTTCAATATACATATATTACTGACAGTCTAACAACCATGGTGTTCCTATTGGTATGGCTCTGCTTCCACTGGAATACTGAGGCTGTTTAACTGGCGGTTATGTAACCAGCTTTCTTAAGAAGTTGTTGGGTTATGTTATATAGTACCACCAGCATAGCTTAATAAGCAACTGGGTTATGGCTTATTTATACGCATTTGCAATCATGAGAATCTATTGAATAATTCCAGTATTCCGTCTGGTTGACATATCTAAACACCGCTAACCTGACAAGTTGCTGTGTTATGATTTCTTACTTCCAGCTAACCTGACAAGTTGCTGGGAGATAATTTACACAACCTGTGAATTTACTTGAATTAATCAATTGGCATATTTATAACCAGTGTGGCCTAAGAAGCAGTTGTGTCACAAAATATTACCACCAGTGTAGCTTGAGAAGCAGCTGTGTTATGGTTTATATACATCAGACCTGCCGGTTAGCTTTCCAGTAAAATGGAAGTTAATTGTTGTGAGGTAGCATTTCCAGTAACTTAAGCAATACAAAGCATATGGATCCCTAAACTGAAGGGTATCTTTTAATTTCTTGTCAATTAATCTGCTTTATTTATGCACTTTGTTATATCTGCACTTTACTTCTGCCTGCCTTTTATTTTAAAACCAGTTAATTAGACTAAGCTCACACCACAAGCAATCAAACATCAAACTACTCCAAAACAACCAATTTACTGTTTAGTTGTGTTATTGTTCTATTTTTATTTTATTTATTTTATTTATTTTATTTTAATTACTTAACTCTTCGTGGGATCGATACTTGGACTTAAAAACTGAGAAAATTACAATTCGACCACCTATACTTGGGTGTAATATTTTAATATAATTCAGTCACACAAAAAGTGCGAATCAAACGCTCTTAGAGTAAAACTAGCAAAAAAGATCGAACGTCCAGATAAATACTCTTAAATGTCACCCACCATTCGAACGCCCTTAGAACAAAACCAGTAAAAACATTCAAACTCCAGATACCATTCGAACGTCCTCGACAGACTGCCTGCATAGTGGATGGGTTTTCACTTTGACTTCAGGAACGGGGACTATTCATCCCCCCCCCCCCCCCCGCCCTTGCCTCATCCTTGCACACAAATACTCTTATTTGTTGGAAAGAAAGGGGCATTCAACACTTGACTGAATTGAGGACACTCAGCACTTGTTTTTTTCTATGTCTTAATTTTCCTCTTTGCTAGAGAGTTGGGAAGTTTAGACTCCCACTCCTTTCTTTACATTAATGTTTGCATTTGCATTTACTTATGAAGTGTAGTTTCTTTATTTACTTCTAGTCTTTACATTTATGCTATTACCTACATGTCTTTATTTATGTCTTGCACTTCTATTAATTGAGCTCCCTTCTTTCTTGGAGGAGTGAAACTCTTCCACTTTTCTAGAGCTTTGCCAAAGTCGTGAAGGGTGGAACGTGATTCACTCATTCGTTGTTGAAGATTAGCTCTTTCTTTATAGTGCTTTTATTTTTAAAACATCCTCTACTTAGAGGGATGAGCATCACTCACTTTTCTAGCTTTACCAAAGCTATGAAGAGTGAGTAGTTTCTCATTCACTCTTTAGTAAGAGGTGAAGGACATGTATTAATTATTAGGAAGTTATATTTTTGCACTGTTCTAAAGCTTAACGTTTATCCCCTTGTTTATTAGATGATTGACTGTATCTAGCAAAGCTAAGGTACTTTGTATAATCGTGAGTCTTTCTATGACACGGATGACTCTTGCATGAAAAGACTCCTTGTTTCAAGGAAAGTACCACGGCTGGATCTTCATGACTACCATTTAATCATCCCCTTTATTGTGCTTCATTTAAAGAATAGAATATTGAAATCATGGTTAGATGTCTTGTAGAAGCATTTGCTGGATTGTAGATGGGTTAAGTCTCGGTACAAACAAAACTTCTAAAAAGACATCGGAACTATGGTCTTAATTCTCACAATCTTTATCTTTCGATTAACTTGTTGTTTACACGGGAGTTAATTGAGTTATTAAGCATAAATATAATAACCCGGATAATTGATTACATGGCATGATCCTCGAACTAAAGAGTGAATTTTCTTCCATTTAAATTAATCTTATATTTTGTCTAGAAAACCTTCTTAGAAAGAATTTCCTATTTAATCCTGGAAAAACCTCTCAATCTTATAATCTCAAATTTCGAAGGTCACAATCCATTGGTCTCCACCACTACTTACTTTGAAACACTAACACAACAAGTTCCCTATGGATTCGACTCCGGACTCAAACCGGATTATTACTACAACTTGACCGTCTATACTTGAGTGTACACATTTCGGATCAAGTCAGTTCATATCAAGTGGGATCATGCCAGCAGGGAAAGATAGAACATCAAAAGCCAGGGGCTTTCTACAATCTTTGCCTATCCTAGAGTGAAAGTGGGATTACATCACCATGGACTTCGTGTCGGATTTACCACGGATGTCGTGAGGACATAATGTCGTATGGGTCATCATGGATAGACTCACCAAGTCTGCTCATTTCTTGAGTATGAAGACCACAGACAACTTAGAGACCTTGAGCAAGCTTTACATCCGTGAGATTGTGTGATTGCATGGAGTTTCACTTTCTACCGTGTTGGATCGTGATTCTTGGTTTGTGGCGCGGTTCTGGAAAAGTCTACCACAAGCCTTGGGGACAGAGTTACATTTTAGTATAGAGTTTCATCCCCAAACGGATGGCCAATTCGAGAGGGTGATACAGATTTTGGAAGATATGCTACAAGCTTGCGCGTTGGACTTTAAGGAAGCTGGAGTGATCATTTGCCATTGGTGGAATTCACGTACAACAATAGCTATCAAGCAAGTATTGGGATGGCATAGTATGAGATATTGTATGGAAGGCCATGTCGATCACCGATGTGTTGGTTGGAAGCCGACGAGAATAGTTTGTTTGGACTGGAGATTGTTTGAGGGACTACAGAGAAAATTCAACTTATCTAGGAGAGGCTACGCACGGCACAAAGTCGACAAAAAGTTATGCAGATCAAAGACAAAGACCCTTGGAATTCAAAGTGGGAGACTACATGTTCCTCAAAGTGTTGCCCAAGAAAAGAGTATTTAGATTCGGCAAGAAGGGAAAGTTAAGGCCAAGATATACCGGGCCATTTGAAGTGATCAAGGCGGTGGGTAAAGCGGCGTATCAACTTCAGTTACCAGCTCAATTATCAGGCGTACACGACGTATTCCATGTTTCGATGTTGAGAAAGTGCCAGTCGGAGACCACGCGTGTTGTAGATTTGGAAGATATTGAAGTTCAAGATGGAGCAATATACAAAGAACAGCCGGTGAAAATTCTTGATAGCAAGGAGAAGGTGATTCGCAACAAAGTCATCCAATTGGTGAAGGTCTTATGGCAACACCATGCAGTGGAAGAAGCTACTTGAGAACCGGAGCTAGAATTACGAGAGAAGTGCCCGCACTTAATTGCTACTTGAGGTAAGTTTCGAGGACGAAATTTCTTTAAAGGGGGTGGATTGTAAACCCCCACATGTTAAAGTAATATAATCATAAATTGTGTAGTAATGTGATATGTAATGGTGTAGGAATGAAGCCCATGAGTTATAACAGTAGGAAATACTAATATTGTCAAAAATAATAGTTAAAGCTAGTTTAGCTAGTGAATATATGACATAACATGTAAAAGAACTTCTATCAACAATATTTGGGGTACAAATATATGTTGTCTAAGTTTGGGTTGGCTTTGGAAGGGTTTAGGATGAATTAAAAATGAAAAACGGAGGAAATGAACACATATACAGTTGTTCGATCGAAGTTTGTGGGTAACTTCATTGGAAACCCTCACGAGACAACACTCGTCTACTAGGGTAAACCTAGGGGTTTAACGGCTTGTTGCATAAGCTAAATGCAACTGAATCATCTACCAAAAAGGCGTTAGAAATAGAGTTACACTTAATTATTGTTGTATTACTAGCGACTAGCAATATCTAGGTTAGGGGGTGTGATTATTATTCAAATATAGCATATTATTATGTCTTTTTTGGACTACTTATACTTTGATGGAGTTTAAATGATGACATTTCAGGTTCTAAAGTGTAAAAAGGTTCAAGGGCGACAAAAGTACATTTGAATGTAACACCGGCACATTGGGGAACAAAATTGAATAGCGTGGAACAAAGTAGTACTGTTCGAGCGCTACATACAGTTCGAACGTCCACTTGAACCAGGTAAAGATCAGACTGCTGAGGCAAGATATGTTGCAGTGAAGAACCAAAGCTCTAGAGAATCAAGTACCACGTTCGAACGCAACTACCCTTTGAACGTTCACTGAAGAACTGACGAGACCAAACTGAATGAAGATATAGTGTGTTGCAGCAAATCTATGACAAGTTCTGCATAGAGTGTGGCAGGAGATTTCCATATAGGACCACATGCCATATGACGTCTGAGTGATATATACAGATCCAATCTGACGTTCGAGCGCCCTTAGAGCAAAGATAGAAGTTACGTTCGATCGACACCCACCGTTTGAACGCCCTTAGAACAAAAATAGCAAAAACGTTTGAACGTCATATACCGTTCGAACGTCCTCGACAGATTACCTGCAGAGTGGATGGATTTTCACTTTGACTTCGACGACGAGAACTATTCCTTCACCCCCCCTTTTTTTTCCTCCTCCTTGCATATAAATACTCTCATTTTGGAGACCACAAAGGGGGGCAGGAGGAGAGAACTTTAAGGGTAGCACTAAGGAGTACTTCTCCTTTCCCTATTGTCTTAGTTTTCTTCTTTGCTAGAGAGTTGGGAAGTTTAGATTCCCACTAATTTCTTTACATTAATGTTTACATTTGCATTTACTTAAGAATTGTAGTTTCTTTATTTACTTTAGCCTTTACGTTTATGCTATTACATACGTGTCTCTATTTATGTCTTGCACTTCCATTATTTGAGCTCCCTTCTTTCTTAGAGTGAAACTCTTCCACTTTTCTAGAGCTTTGCCAAAGTCGTGAAGGGTGGAACGTGATTCACTCATTCTTCATTGAAGATTAGCTCTTTATTATTGTGTTTGTATTCTACAAATTTCCTCTACTTGGAGGGATGAACATCACTCACTTTTCTAGTTTTACCAAAGTTATGAAGAGTGAGTAGTTTCTCATTCACTCTTTAGTAAGAAGGGAAGGATATGTATTGATTATCCGAAAGTTGTATTTACGCACTGTTCTAATGCTTAATGCTTATCCCCTTATTTGTTGGATGATTGATTGTATCTAGCAAACCTATGGTACTTTGTATAATCGAGAGTCTTTCCATGACACAGATGACTCTTGCATAGAAAACCCCCTCGTTTCAAGGCAATTACCACAGCTAGATCTTCATGACTACCTTTTAATCTTCCCCCGTATTGTGCTTCATTTAAAGAATGAAACCATGGTTGGATGTCTTGTAGAATCACTTGTTTGTTTGTAGACGGGTTAAGTCTCGGCACAAGCAATTCTTGTAAGCTTCTAAAAAGACATCAGAACCTTGGTCTTAATTCTCACAGTCCATATTTACCTTTCTATTAACTTGTTGTTGACACGGGAGTTAATTGAGTTATTAAGCATAAATATAACAAACCGGATAATTGACTACATGTCCTAATCTTCGAACTAAAGAGTGACTTTTCATTCATTTAAATTAATCTTATATTTTGTCTAAAAAAATTTCTTGGACAGAATTTCAGATTTAATCCAGGAAAAACTCCCAATCTCATAATCAAAATTCTCAAAGGCCACGATCAATTGGTCTCTACTACTACTTACTTTGAAACACCAACACATCAAGTTCCTTGTGGATTCGACTTCGGACTCAAATCGAATTATTACTACAACTTGATTGTCTGCACTTGGGTGTACACATTTCGGATCAAGTCAGTCTTCTTGGGGTTGAGTAGGAAATTTTCCTTTCTCTTGTTGGGATGACCCTATGGCATTGGTTAATTTAGTGATTTGAGTTCGAATATTGTTAAAAGCTGCAACAGTTTGATTGTTGTTTGACTTTGAATGAATTGGTGCATGACATCCTCCAAATTCCTTTTGTGAGGAGGTTGGTAGGTGGGTGAGTTGGATGGTCCTTTTTAACCAAACCCTTGTTGATTAGACCTTGGGTATTGGGAGCTAGACGAGGGACCATGACCATAGTAGGATTGGTTTTTCTTAGGTGGATTAGGAGGCGATAATGAGCTAAACACATGAGGAGTAGGGTTGTCATTCTTCCAGCTAAAGTTCGAGTGATTGTTCCAACAATGATTATATGTATTGGAATGTGGGGAGAATGATTACCTACTTTGGTTGAAGGCATTCACTTGCTCATGATAAACTGCTTTGAGTGTTAGAATTTTTGGGCACTCTGAGATAGAATGCTCAACACTTTCACATATAGAGCAACACTCTTTGGCCTTGGTAATGTTAAAAAACTCATGCGGGAAATTTTTGTGATTTTGGCTAGAAAGTCTTCTTGGTCATGCAAATTATACATCCTTCCCCCACTTGATTGACTCCCTGGAGAGGACCTTGATACATCGGCGGGATCCGTGATATCCCATGATTGAGAATTTTGTGCCAATGTATTAAAGTACTCAAGGGCCTCATTGGGATCCTTGTTTAGAAACTCCCTGTTGCACCTCATGTCTATGAATTGTCGATGGCCCGATGTAATTACTTTATAGAAGAAACTAAACAATTGTCATGGTTAGAATCCATGATATGGAATGGATTGTAGAAATTCATTTTATCGGTCCCAACATTAATAAAACTGTTCATTGGGTTTTCCCCAAAAAAAATTGAATTTGTTTCTTAAGATTAGTAGTCTTGTGCACTGGAAAAAAATTGTTAAAAATTTTGAAAAGCATTTGTGCCCAAGAACTTATCGGTTAGGGTTTCAATGAGTTCAACTAAGTTTTGGCTTTGTTTTTGATGGAGAAGGGATATAATTTCATATGTGCTATGTCTTCCATGGCATGGTTTGTGAGGAATGTTGAAACAATTTCCTCAAATTCCTTAATGTGCAATTAAAGATTTTCTCTTTCAATTTCATGGAATTGAGGAAGTAGTGGTAACATTCCTGACTTAACAAAGAAGGTATGAGATTGGACCGGTAAAAGTATGCACAAGGAGGTGGTCTTCGGATATGTCAGAGATAATCCCTCATTGACCTCATCGGAGGCTCAATTGGGATATTGTTTCCCTCATTTCTGGGAGGGGGAATTTCATTCCATGGTTTGGCATTCTAGGGTTTTGCATTCCCCCGCCCCTTAGACTATTAGCACCATCATCCCCGAAGTTGTCTCTAGTATCCTCGAGTAGGTCTTGGTCTAGATTCATGTCTGGTCCTATGGCACGTCTCACTAATCTATTTTGGTCGTCCCGTCACCACATACAAAAACACTATCTACAATTGAAAGGAAAAATATACAAAAAAAATATATACAAAGGAGCAACATACCTCGACCTGTGATGTGAATCACGGGACTTACCTCCGTTGTCCAAAATCACCTTTTAATTCGCCACTTAACCTTCTCTGGCAATAGTGCCAAAAATGCTTGGATTGCAGTTTTCTCTAATCCCCAAACACAAACCCGTAATATGTGTATATGACTTATGTGAGTGAGTGTCACTCTTGCTTGGGCATCATGCAAGAAATGGGGAAAATCAAGTGCGTGAACTAAAATACGCGCGCGTGTGTGTGCGTAAAAGTGCTCCTCAAGCAAAGTGAGACTTGCAAATGTCGTGCTTTACTTGGAATGGGTATTCCAAGGTTGTCTCCTTGGTTAGCACAAAATATTACATATCATGTATTTCTTTGCACCCTTTTATACTTGTTTTTGTGGTGAAAATGAGAGAAAATGCATTCAAACTAACAATTAATGGAGTTTTGTGTGATTGTAGGTAATGAGTGGGTAATGGCGTGTGTTAAGCTTCCATCATAGTGCTTAAAGACAAAGTAAAAGAAAGGGAGGCTTAACAGGCAGCTCGGAAGGTCAAGAAACCAAGAAAATGGCAGTTCTAGTGAAACCCTACTGTGACGCCCCAAATTTGGGGGGTCCTTTATTAACTGTGGATAATATATCAACCCGCAGAAATACCCGTGAATGTCGCATAACCCGACAGCACGTGATAGCATTCTTTAATCGAGATCGTAACCCACAATGTATTCCAAGTTCAATTATTCATTGGATCCAACCAAGGTCCAATATATTATGATTTATACTCCATTATAATCTATTTACATCATTGGAGGGAAGGAAGACTTAGTACAATAGCTAAGAAAAACACCTAAGTTAAAATTTTAGATGTTTGGAAAGAGTACTGGTACGCGTACCCTATTAGACAGCAGCGTACTGGTATTCTCTACCTATTGGACAACAACGTACCGGTACACGTACAAGTACGGTTTGTCCAGTTTTGTTCGTTTGGCCTATTTTTCATTCCCAAACGATTTCAAACCTTCCCAAAACTAACCCAAACTTATACCACATACATTAGTACATCAAACATAATGAAACTTATACAAGTTTCATTTCAATCATTTTCATGGGATTACATGACCAAAACATAGTTTTAATAAATGTTTTACAAAGATTTTGAAACTGTGGCTCAATTTAACATGCAACCATGTGGCTCAGCTACGCCTTCAACCCAACTATTCCAAGTCATCCGTCAATCACCAAGTGTGGTGTTGATGACCACCATGCACACACACTCATGTGATGCGATGTCCCCATGCATATGCAATGTGATGCACCATTGCAACAACAATATCATGTCTCATATGTGATGAATGTCATATGGACTAATTTAACACATAACAATCCAATTACATGGCAAATTATATCATAGGCATATAATTTCCACATGTTATCACATAACTCAAGCATGTTATTCCAATTTAATCAAAACAACAAGCTTCAAATATTCAAAGCATTTTATCAAACACCTTCAAGACACCAATCATGTTAAACACATATCATGCCCAAAATTTCACCAAGTTACAAGAATTTACACATGTAACTTCCATTCATCAAATTCAAGCTAGAATTTAGCTTAAGTAATTTGTATGCCAAATTTCCATGACCATAGACATGTCTTGGGTCAATTTTTATATCTAGCCCTTTTTTATCAACACCCAAGGGTAGAATAAAACCAAAGTAGGAAGAACTCTACCTCTTGAAGCATAAATCAAATAGTAGAACTTCAAGAATGCCTACCATGCCCCAAAACTCTTGATTTCCCCAAAGCCTCCTCTTGGATATTTGGTGAAGTCCTTCACTTTTGGTATGTAGGTATTTCCCTTGTCGCATAGATGAACTTTAACTCTTGGCCAATGGATTCTGATCGACAGAACTCCGAGAATCGACGGAATAAGGCTTGTTTTCTCTTTTCTCTCCCTCTTTATCTCACACATTGGAACCAGCTGAAATTCAAAGATTTTTATTCAAAATATCTTATTTTAAGCCCTATTTATAATTTCCAAGGCTTGGCTCTTGTCGTGCCAAGTGTACCCCACTTATTTGGGTCCGTTTTCACCTCGAAACAATTTATTTCATCCTAATTTAAGTTCAAATTGATTTTATTTGAACTTTCATTCGATTATAAGAAAATTTTATATTTTTCATTTTTGGGGACCTTTGTGAGGTCATCCGCCCCCAGCCGTCTTGTAAAACGTGAAAATTTTGACTATTTCGAAATGCGACGAAATTAGTCTAGGTGACTAGATTTTGCAATATGAAACTAAAGGTGAAGTCCATTGTGTCATCCAAGCTCTAAAGAATACGTATTTAAATCCCGTATTATAGTGGCTAAAATTATCATTTTGCCCTTTTTCATAAAAAAATTTAAATTTACCCGGGTTTTACACCTACCGGTAGGTTTGGTCATAGTTCTACCAGTAGGCTTTGTACACTGGAAATCATTTACGGTTGCCCCTGCCAAAACCTACCAGTAGGTATTGCCTACTGAAAAAAATCTACCGATAGGTTTTGTCATCGTTCTACTGGTAGGTTTTGCCCAAAAACGCCAGAAGCCTATAATTTAGACTCTACCTGCTTGGGGGTGACTAGCACAAAATATTGCTCATCATATACACATTTTTACCCCTTTTTATAGTTATTTTTCTGGTGAAATGAGAGGAATTGCAATATTTCTACAATTAATGAGGTTTCAGTGTGTTTGCAAGCAAAGAGTTGGAAATGGCATGAGTTAAGCCCTCATCGTAGTGCTTAAAGTCAATAGGGATGAAGGGGAGGCTTGAGAATGGCTTAGAAGGTGAAGAGACCAAGATTTGAGTAAAACAAGTAAAAACCTACTAGTACGTTTGACCATAAAACTACTGGTAAGTTTTATGTACTAGAGTTGCTGAAAAAATGCCTAAAATTCTACAAATCAACTCCAACTACTTGGGGGCCCACCTACACTTCTCCCACACCTACCCTGACATGTTCCACATACAAACATGTCATTTCTTACACAAAGGCCTAACTTGGAAGAAGAGGAGAAAGGCTGACAAAGTGGCGGGAGAGTGTAGGTATGTTTGCACCTTGCTTGTGCAGATGTTCAAACCTCTTCCAATGATAGAAACTCTGCAACATTACAGACCATATGCTCCATGGATGAAAATTTGACTAATCCCTACCATTCAAAGACTATAGTTCAGCACTTTTAGAGAGAGAAGCTCCTAAGGTAGAAGACATAGTTTTAGAGAGAGAAAGCTTAGATTCTTGCAATTTCTTTATCCATTTCACTTATAACAAGTTGAAAGACTCTTTTAATCTTTGTTTCTTGCATTTTAATCTCTTTTATTTCAAGAATAATCAAGTTTAATCTATTGTTCTTGCGCTTTCACCTTTTCTGTTGGGTATGCTTTGCAACTTCTTCATTTTAGTGTGAAATGAATTTCTCTTTGTAGTTTACTTCTTCCTAGCTTTAATATATGTTCTAAGTTTCATTCCTAATTCATTTTCATTTACATTCCTTCTACATGTCTCTTTACATTATGAATGCTTTTACTTTAAACATGATTAGCTAAGCCTTTTGTTGGCTAATCCGAGGGGGAACTTCCTCTTGGGTATGTTAAATCAACTTTTCTCGTTTCTACCTAGTTGATTCCATCTTATTACAGTCCAATGCTCACAAGATATGTGTGCATGAGATTAATTGGTTCACTGATGTTCTCAACTTAAAGGATTCTGATTGAAAACTAACCATGGTCAGGAATGCGTAGTTTTAGGATTTTTTGTACAGCTTATGTATTGGATATGTTATTTGGTATGTTTAATTTTTAAAAAGTTGCATTTTTATGTTTAAATTAGTATTTTTAATGATGATTTTTGTTTATTAGGCGGTTAAATGAGGAATTTTGAATTAATATGGAGTTTTATGACTATAGGAAATACAATTGAAATCACAAAAATCGTTGAAAAGTAGGAAGACTGCCTGCCTACCAGAAACAATGAGCCAGCACCGTCCGGTGCTGCCTCCTATTAAAATAGTCTGTTCGTGAATCCGATCAGATTGTTTAGCAGAAAAATTGTTCAACAGATTGTTCAGCAGAACCAGTGAACCAAACTATCTTCTCTCCTTAGATTTGTCCCCCATCAATTTTTCTTCAATTCTGCTCCAATTAAAAAATTACACATCCTGTATATAGACTTTTACTGATTAAAATCTTTTAAAACCCATCTTTTGTCATGAAATTCAAGATTGTCATCATGGATCCAAGAAGGAAATCAAGGGCAAGCTAAGATGGTGCATCTGCAAGCCGTCCAAGGCGAGGGGTCTCTCCACTGCCCCCAACAATGCCACAAGAAAAGGAGCAACCCTAGGTTCAAAACCAGTTTGATAATGATAAGTTTGAGAATATTCAGCAACAAATCTATTAGGATACTCATTTTTTAACTAAAACTATCATTTCAAAAAGGACTATGATTTACGACGATTTTGAGCACATTGGGGTTAGAAAAAATTTAGTGGCATGGAGATGATTGAATTATGTGAAAACTATAGGTGTTGCTTATGAATGTTTGGTATGTGAATTTTATAGTAATGCTGAAGTAACTGGGCCAAGGAAATTACTGGCATATGTTGGGGGGTTAAATTTTAAGTTACGATGTCTACTATTGTTGATCATTTGATGCTGAGACACTCTCATCCCTAATACCCTTTTACCACGCTACCTGGGACGTCTAATGTTGGGATTGAGTTGATTGGGAATCCAGATTATGTCTAGGGTTGAGTATACAATTCCTCTTTACAAGTTTCAACACTTGACTCCATTGCAATGCCCTTCCCAAGTTGAGAAATGTGAATCTCAACACCACTCTTAGATGAAAAAATGACCTTGGGCTCATTAGCCTCATATGAGATAATATCTTCATTAAACTTTTCACAATCAAGAGTGGTGGGAGATTCAACATCAATATGCAATCCATTGGGAATATCACACTCAATATATTGACTATGCTCAAAATGTTGTTCATCATGCATAATTATAGCATTGGTCAATGTATTAAGTTGATCTCCAATTTCAGAAATTTGTTGGGCTACTTGGGCATTGAATTCCATTTGGTATTGTATAAACTCATAAAAAGTATTTTCCAATGCTTGTTCGGTTGAGTCCTCATATGTTGGATAGTGGGAGAATTCATTTGGTGGTGTGAGATTGGATGGAAAATTATACGGTTCATTCTCCCAACCATGACTCGGATGACTCGGTGTAACATAATGGTTGGGGTAAAAATTTTCGGAGGCCAAATTTGAATTTGAACCTTCGCATTCAAAGGGTTGAACCGAATAATTTAATGGGCATTCACTAATGAGATGTCCATTCTCACCGCAAATTTCGCAAACGTTTCCAAAATAAGGGGCATTTATAGGGCACTCACTAGTGATGTGTCCATATTTACCACAAATCTTGCAAACGTTTTCAAAATAAGAGGCCATTCTTGGGCACTCACTAGTAACATGCCCATACTCATTGCAAATCTCACACACATTTTCATAACAAGAGGCATTTGATACATTTTCATAAAAATTATAAGACATAAAAAAAAAACACAAACTAAAACAAAATATTTACAAATGAAACGACATACCTTATGCCGTTCCAAAATCACCTTCGAACTCAACACTTAACCTTCCCCGGCAACGGCGCCAAAATGATTGATTGTAAACGTGTGTCATTCCCTACCTCTCAACACCACCCTCGAATGTGTGTATGACTTATAGGACTAAGGGAGTGTCACTCTCCCTCGGGATGATACAAGAGATAGGGAACAACGGAATGCGAATGGTTGGAAATGGATGAAGAAAATATATGTGAAATGAAATGTGGAATGTGCACAAAAGCGCTCCCCAATCGCAAGGAGTCTTTCGTGTGTCGGTGTTTTACTTGGAAAGTATTCCAAGGTCGTCTCCTCAGGGAAGGAAAGGGAGTTTTGTGAAAGTGATTTTGCAAAAAGGTAAAGAAAATGTAAAATCTTTTGTTTATGTTTTAGGGTTGTGTTTGTAAATGAAAATGAAAGAAAACAAGGGTTGGCTAATCCAAAGGGTTCATTCCAATGGGAATACCAAATCAACTCAAAGCCCTCCTCCGATCGAGCATGAATGAACGATTGATTTGGGGGAAGCTAGGGACGAGATTGGTGAGTAGCTAAGCATAAACCGTGACTAGGCCTACGGAATATCAAAGGCTCACCAACTCATCCACTCTCAACCCCGTCAAACCGAACCATTTGACCCTAAAGGGAGGAATGAAAAAGAGTTGAAATGAAATGCCCAAGAGAAATCTCCCTTGGAGTAACCAACTTAAAACTAGCTATTCATATTAAAAGCAAGACATTCATAATGTAAAGAGACAAGGATGAAATAGAGATTAAAACTTAACTAAATGCAAGAAATCTTAAACTAAGAGGAGAAATCAACAATACCCATTTTAAACTAAGAATTGAAGAAAACTTGAAAACATAAATGGTGAAAGCTAGAACATGGAACTAAACTTGCAATAACTTGAAAGGAATGAGATTAAAGACAATAAATTAAACTTAGAAGATCCTTACAAGAGATTAACAAGCTTTCTACAACTTGAATGGAGAAGAAAATGCAAAAACGTCACTATTCATCTTCTTCCTCCTTGGAGCTAAACTAAAACTACTCCTAAGCTTAGGTAGCCAACTCCCTCTCTTGCTGAATAATGTTGAGATATATGGAGTGTGAGCCTTTCATTTTCATGCAAGGTGGTCCCCCAATGTGTGTAAGAGCAGGCCTCCCCATCCATAGGGGCTGAGTGATGGCTCTTGACCAGCTGGCCTGCAACCCCATGTGCAGCCCATTGCTCTCCCATGCTTCATTAATGCCAAGCCTTCCAAGTCTTCCAAATATGTAAGAGAGGCGTGCTCTTGTGTCGGGAAATGTTGGGGGGAAAGTGGGCGAAGTGTAGGTGGGACTCCCAAGCCTCAAAGTTGAGTTACAGGCTGTTTTTTGGCCAGAAGGTTCGTGGTACCGGTACTATTTTTTTGCACTGGACTACCTTCGGTAGAAATGGCATAAATCTTGATCTAACCGTTGGATTGAGCTGAAATTTTGACAAAATATAGAAGACATCCATATCTACAACTTTCATGTTTTGAACTTTTCCAGATTCTGAATAGATCATGGTAAAAATGGAGGAAAACCAAGGAAGTTCTGCCCAGTGATGTGGCAGCTGGTGCCTTTGTTCCAAAACACCAATACCTCATTGATTTCTTCACTTTTAAGCCTCCAATTCTTCATGTATTGTGTCCATGCCATTACCACACATCCAACATAGTTACAAGGTCCTAAAATCTAACATTTAATCTATCAAAACATGCAACATCGAGAATTCAACATTATTCATAAAATAGGCTAACACTAAGTAATTAAATGCAAAAGTTGAGTTATAATGAATTTAATGAGGCCATGA
This sequence comes from Ilex asprella, assembly GCA_023539305.1. NCBI lineage: Eukaryota > Viridiplantae > Streptophyta > Magnoliopsida > Aquifoliales > Aquifoliaceae > Ilex > Ilex asprella. The sequence goes on along the minus strand of CM042189.1, from coordinate 21,135,956 downwards.
AATGTGCAATATTATGTGCTCATCATACCTCTCTTAAGAATCTCTATTTATCAGTCAAGGCATAGTGAAAAGGAATGGTACTTGTGGCTAAATAGTTAGTTATATCTACAAACCATGGTACCTTTGTTATTGCAAATAATTGCTCATCCAAAGAATTTTCATTGATCCGTACTGACTCCTCTTGTAAAATCCGAGAAAAAAATTATTAAAATCCTAATTGAAGGGGTAAAATAGTAATTAATTGTTAAAGTACATGTCAAAAACATAAATTTTTATATAATTCAGATGATGAAACAGACCTCACTGTTGGATTTATCTTGCGAAATCTAGCTACCCAATAAAGTTTTGTAAAATTCTGAGACAAATCACACATGTTACAAAGCGATCAGGTGTCACGCGACTAAAATAATTGCCATCAGATTTTATTCACGGGACCCAAAAAATAATTTAAATTTAGTTCAATAAAAATATACTAAACTTACCTCGATATGAGATTTAATTGACTCAATAAAATAGGACCCATTAAAATTGAACGTGTGGCGTGATGTGGGCCAAATATTTAAAAATATATACAGTGGAAGACAAAAGTCTTCCACTTATGCACAACACTCCCACGTCAGCAAGAAAAAAAGCTAGAAAAGAGAGAAAGACTAAAAGAGAAAAAGAAAAGGAAAAAAAGTGTAAACTTTTTGATCTTCTTCCTTATAGCTATGATGATCAAACAACTTAATAGCTTCGGGCCAAGAATTAAAGTTGTTCTATGCAACAAGAGCTACGCAACCACACCAAAGATTGCATTTTTCTCAAAAACTATCACAGACGAGAATCTAGGCATAAGGCTTGGGAAACTAAATTCGGACTTTCCTTGAAATTCTACTACGTGGGCACACGCTACAAGAGGTAGGGTTTTCCCAATTTAGATGTATAAAATGGTTAGGTTAAGGATGTATATCACATGTTAGGTCTTGACTAGTGTAACTAGTCGGTCAAATATAGGATATATAATTAACCTTGTAATTAGTAAAATCCTATTATAATTAACTTGGTGTAAGTTAATGTTAGTGGTTTAAAGCATGTTATTTGTACATTAGCGTGCCTTGATGTTTTAATGGCATATCAAGTTTAATAAAATTATTAGCTTGTTATGTGATTACGAAATAATATGTATATTAAATGATTATTTAGCAAATGATAAGTGTGGTGGAATTGGGCTTATGTTTATAGAATTAATAAACATGCTACCATGTTGGAAGTAATAAGCATGCTAGTTGTGTAAATTGATGTGCCCTCTAGGTATTTGTTTAAATGCCTAGGTGAATACAAGTATGTTAGTTGAGTTGATTATGTTACATAACATGCATGGTATTTTGTTGAAAATGTCATTGTATTGCATTCATTATGCCATGGACATTGTAAATGGTACCAAAGGCAATTGCACATTGTATTGCATTATGCATGGGTTGCACTACATTCATGGGCATTGATGTGGGTGGGATTGTGTGCATGGTATAAAATCAATCACCACATAGGTGGTTGATCGTGGACTCGAGAAAGTTGCACCAAGGTTGGCTGAGTCGCACAAAAAATTAAATAGATAAATGTGTTGAGGTGTAGCAAGAAAGGCTAGATTCTCCCTCGGGTGCAAAACCTGCTTACTTAGTTTATCCACTTTCCGGTGGTGCAATTCTAGAAAAGTGTAACGACAAAAATGGAGCTGCAGGTGGGATGTCCTAAAAATCCGTTGATGGTGTGGTGTCCCATTGGTGAAATACCATAAATCATCTCCCCATAAAGACACAAGAAAATGAATTAATTAGTCATTGAGTGTACATAACACCAATGACGGGATCTTGGAATGCCCGGATACATACACGTGGCATTGCATGTGTTGTGCAAACCCGGGATAGGGCTTAGTGTTGGTTTTGCTTACATGAGTCTCACCTCATAAGATGACATGATTTATGACATTTGTTCATAATAAACATATTTGAATGAATGCATGAAATGATTGTTGCATGTGACATTTCATATGTATTTGGATTGAGAGGTATTCTCTATAGGAGTTACCCTATTGAGCGTTGACTCACCCTGTAAAATTCAGGTAAAATTTGAACTTTTATAAATAAAGGGAAAAATGGTAAATTGTCACTACGGGTAGGGTTATAAACTTAAAATTTTCTAGATCTTGGATGACGAAACGGACCTCACCGTTGGATTCGTCTCGCGAAATCTAGTTACCCGTCAAATTTTGTCGAATTCCGAGATAGTCGTATTTTTCACGTTTTATGAGGCGGTCGGGCCTCGGGTGACCCACATACGAAATTTTTAAGAAAATTATGAATTTGGAAAATAAGTGAAAGTAAGTTAAAATAAAAATATTTTGAACATGAACCAGAGTGAAATTTAATCATTTCGAGATGAAAACTGACCCGAGAAAAGGGTAACGTGTGGCGCGTTGTGGACCAAGCATTTAGAAAATATAAATAAAGAAGAAAATTATATTTTCTCCCCATTCTCAACCGATACCCAACCGATAGAGGAAGAGAGGGAAAGTGAGGGTTTCTCCAACTTTTCTCTATGATCTATGGAGCTAGAGGACTCGAATCCACTTGGACCAAGAACTAAAGTTGTTCTCCTCGACAAGGGCTATGCGTACGTACCAAAAATAAGGGCGTTCACCAAAGGAGTGAAAACCAAAATTTGGAAAAGCTTGGAGATTGAGCTTGGGTCGAATTTTGGAGCTTCCTACAGTCATTCCTTACACTTCAAGAAATAGGGTTTCTCCTACTTAGGTTTATTTACAACCTAAAATGTTAGATTGAAATGGGTTGGTTGATAGTTATGTGTATCACTTGCTTATTGATGAGAAATTGAGGAAATGTGTATTGAAATTGAATGGAATAAATTCTATATTGAAATGGGTATATAGAAATTGTTTAAGGTAATTTCTTGATTTATGTGAATTGTAGGCATGCTATGTGTTTACTTGATGCCTTGAGAAATTGAATGTGTTATTACTTGATATGTGATGGCATGCTTGAGCTTTGGTTCTAGATAAAATGTTGATATGTACATGTTCAAACATCGACATTGTGAGAATTGTGAGAATTATGAGAATTATATGCTTTTGATATAATTTATCATGGGTTATATGAAATGTGTTGGAAATAGTTCACATGGCATACATAGCACATTGAACATTGTATTACAGTTGAAATGAAACATTACATTGTATATGCATGGGAACATCGTATTAAGTGGGTGTGTGCGTGCATGAATAGAGTCAACACCACACTTGGTGGTTGACGAGTTGACTCAAGTGAGCTAGGTCGATGACTTGGCCGAGTCGCATGGTTGTGCATGGTAAAGAGGGTTAGGGTTAGCAAGAAGGGCTAGAAGATCCCTCGAGTGTGAGGCCCAATGATTTGGATACACACTTCCGTTGGTATAAGTTCATAAAGTGTGTCGGTGTACGTGGAACCATTGGTGGAAGTCCATAAATTCCGTGTCGGTTGGGTGCCATTGGTGTAAGTCCATAAAATACCCACCCCACAAAATACCCTAGAATGGAAGAATTCATTTGACGTGTAACATATATGATGGACCCATACACATTGGTAATTGCATGTGTTGGGGAGTCGAAAAGGGCTGGGGTTGAATTGCAAGGGTGAGTCTCATCTCATTTCATGGCATGACATGGTAAATTCCAACATTGGATGCATAATCTTGCTTGGAATGTTATAAGTTGTTGAATATTGATGTGAACATTTCATATGCATTTAGGTTCGGGAGTAGCCTATATAGGAGATACCCTATTGAGCATGGTTCACCCTTTATGGGACAAACATTTTATGTGCGGGTTTACTCTGACGGACGATTCCCATTTTGAGCCTTAAAGATGAAGAAAGCTGACTTGTGGCTTTTATGGTTATTTTGTAAAACTTTTGTGAAATAAATTTCATTTTATGTATAAATTTATGGAATTAATTGTAATATAAGTTGTTAAGTTATGGATTCCGGTAAATGGGGCATAACGGTGTGGTATCGAGTAAAATGGTATCCACGGGTATTCCGTAGATTGATGGGTGATCAATAGGATAATTACTGACACCCGAATTTTGAGGCATCATACCTCTTTTGTATCATAATTCTGCCTTGACTGATTATTAGTTACAATGTTTTCAACTCTCTTCTTGTCTTTGATAATAAGATCAACTTCTTAAAGTAACAATATCCATCGAGGAGACATGGCTTAGCATCCTTCTTCGTAGTCAAGTTCTTCAAGGCTGCATGATCAGTAAACACAACAATTGACGATTCAACTAAATATGATCTGAATTTATATAAAGCAAATACTACAGCAAGCAATTTTTTTTCTATGGTAGGATAATTCATTTGTGCATCATTCAAAGTTTTTCTTGTGTTGTAAATCACATAAGGTCATTTATCTTTATTTTATCCTAAAACAGACCCTACATCATAATCACTAGCATCACACATTAATTCAAAAGGTAAGGACCAATCAAGGGGTAACATAATTAGTGCAGAAATAAGCATGCTCTTAAGTTTATCAAACGCTAATTGACATGTTGCATTCCAATCAAATGGTACATTCTAACATAGAAGATTACACACTGGTCTGAATATCAAATAAAAATCTTTAACGAATCTTCTATAAAATCCTGCATGACCTAGGAAGGACCGAACATCTTTTACAGTCTTTGGTGGAGGGAGATTAGCTATCAATTCAATTTTTGAATTATCAACTTCAATTCCCTCATCAGAAACAACATGACCAAAAGCAATGCCATGTGTAACCATGAAATAACATTTTTCCCAATTCAAAATAAGGTTTGTATCCTCACAACGAGTAAGGACTGTTTCAAGATTCTCTTGAAACAATTCAAGTGAATCACCATACATAGAAAAATCATCCATAAAGACTTCTATAAATCGCTCCACCATGACATTGAAAATACTCAACATACAGCACCGAAAAGTAGCTAGAACATTACACAATACCAATGACATTCTTTTATAAGCAAAAGTGTCAAAAGGACATGTAAAAGTGATTTTCTCCTGATCATCAATTGAAATAGCCGGAGTACCCATCCAAAAATAATAAAAGGAAAGCCCAGCTATCCTCTCCAAAACTTGGTCTACAAAAGATAGAGGAAAATGGAATTTTCTGGTAAGAGAATTTAATTTTCGATAGTCAATACGCATACGTCAACCAGTGACTGTACGTATAAGGACCAATTCATTTTCTTAATTTCTCACTACTGTGACGCCAAATTTTTTGGGTACTACTTCAGATATAGAATCTATAACATCAGCTTCTCATAGCTTAAATACTTCAGCCTGAACAACTTACTTAAGATGTGGATTTAATCCTCGTTGTGGCTGTCTGGAGGATTTGGTGTCTTCTTCCAAGTATATACAATGAATATAGAGAATAGGACTTATTCCTTTAATATCGACTATTGTCCAACCAATTGCACTTTGATATTTTTTATTACTCTTATCAACTGTCTTTCCTGAAATTCTGACAACTTTGAAGATATTACAATTGGATAAGTTTCATCTTCTCCCAAGAAGATATATTTCAAGTCAGACGGGAGAGATTTCAACTCTAGCTTGGGAACCACAACGCTGAACTCAACAAACTTTGTTCCATTGGTAATTACTCTTCAAATTTTGGAACCCATGCTCCAATAGTGGACATATCTACAATAAACTAGACATTATTTATAGACTCTAATAATGCATGTGACTACTTTTTATTACAAGCATTTTCAAACAGATTCTTCCTGCTTCATGTTTTTCTTTCATAATAATTATTGAGTTAATGAGTCAATGCATTTCATTCTTGCAACTCTTCCTCCTCCCTGGATTGCTTAGCAATATCAAATATATTCAATTCCAATGTCATGTTTCCAAATGAAAGTTTCAAGATTTCATTCCTATAATTAATTAATGCATTAGATGCAGCTAAGAATGGACGTCCCAAAATGACAGGAATTTGTGTAGAGACAAGCAAAATTGGCTGAGTATCCAAAATAATAAAATCCACTAAAAAATAAAACTTATCAACTTGAACAAGCACGACCTCAACAATTTCTCAAGGAATTTTAACATATCGGTCAGCCAACTACATACAAGTTTCAACTCTCCCAAACATAACTGCACATAGACTTTATATGAGAGTGAATTGACATTGGCTTCAAGATCAAGCAAAGCTTGTTCAATTATAAAGTTTCCAATTATGCATGAAACCATAGGACTCCCGTGATCTTTGTACTTTAGAGGGGCTTTGTGCTGAATGATAGCACTTGCCTGTTCAGTTAAAAATACTCTTTTTTATACATTGATCCTTCTTTTCATTGTGCAAAGGTCTTTCCAAAACTTGGTATATGATGGGACTTGATTGATTGCATCCAATAGGGTGATGTTAATCTTCACTTGCTTAAACAACTCAAAAATTTCAGCATGATTATTCAATGGTTGAGGTTTCTCGACTCATTGAGGAAAAGGTAAAAGAACAAGATTTGATTTGACTTTTTCATCATATAACTCTATTTCCTTTTGAACTATTGGTTCAGACTCAACTAATTCATTAATAGGGATTTCTTAGCTACTGGCTCAAGAGTTTTAGCTGTGATAGTCTTCTCAATCACTTTACTACACATCAATGTAATAATTGCTTGGACTTGGCTCAGAGAAGGTTGTGAGGACACAACATTAGCCTGGTTTTTACCTTGTAGAGGTTTAGGTTGAGATTGGAATTTTCCTCTCTCTATTGTGCTCAAAGACTGGGTTAACTTGTCTAGATGACTCTTAATATCCTCGATGTGTTATGACGTTTAAGCTTTGAAATCATTGAATACATGAGTGAATTGTGTATTAAAATTTATTTGACTCTAAATGCCCTGATTCATGGTATCTTCTAAACTTCTTTTATGTGGGCGTTGGTATGGCTAATATGGTTATAGAGTTTGAGGTTATGGTGGGCTTGGACCTAGTTGCTGACTAATAGGCTATATGTTTCTCCAATTGAAATTCGAGTGATTCTGCCACCCTGGATTATAAGTATCAAAATATGGATTGGAATAAGGTTTGTTAAAGTTGGAAATGATATTGTATTGTTTCATCAAGACTTCCTTAAATACTGAGATGATGGGACACTCCCTGTGGGATATCCTGATAAAGCACAAATTCCACACAACTGGTCAGTAGGAGACACACAAAAAATTTCATTGACTAATTTTTAATTCTAGAGCTTCCATATTTTGAGATAGAGTATTCATTCTGGTGCTTCATGGTTTTTGTTGTTGTCTCCTAATCTCTGGGCATCATCCTCAAATGTGTGCATAGTTTATAGCGATAAGGGAGTGTCACTCAAACTCAGATTGATGTAGGTAATGGGGCAACGAAATGGTCGAAATGAAATGTATGAAATGAAATGTGTGTGTGTAAACAAAAGTGCTCCCCGAGCGCAGAGAAACTTTCAAGTGTCGTGTTTTACTCGAAAAAGTATTACAAGGTCGTCTTCTCAGAAAAGGAGATCAAATTGTGTGAAGGTGATTTTGTGAAAAAAGAAAAAGTGTAAAAATATTGAAGTTTGAAGTTGGTGATTTGTGTTCTTGCTAAAAAAGTAAGGAAAACAAGTGTTGGCTAATTCGAAGAGGTCATTCTAATGGGAATGTCAAGTTAACTTGAAATCTTCGTGTAAAACTCGAGAAAATTTGAAATTTTTTTGAAAAAAGGTAAAATGGTCATTTTACCACTATAATGCAGAATTAAATAAATATTCTCTTGAGCTCGTATCGTGAAATCTAGTTACCAAGTCTAATTTCGTCGAATTCTGATATAGTCAAATTTTTTATGTTTTACGAGACGACTGGGTGGCGATTGACCTCACAAAAGTCCCGACAAATAAATTTTAGAAAATTTTCTTAAAATTGGATAAAATTTTAAATAAAATTAATTTAAACTTACACTGGGACAAAATAAATCGTTTCAGGGCGAAAATAGACCTGAATAAGTGGGGGACACATGGCACGATGTGAGACAAGCCTTTAAAAATATAAATAGGGACAAAATATCTAAAAAATAAAATATTTTCACCCCTCATTCTGCTGACTCCAACGTGTGAGAGAAAGAGGGAGAGAAAAATGGAGAAAACCAATCTTCTTCCGCAGATTTTTAGAGTTTTGTCAGTTAGAATCCGTCAAGCCAAGAATTAAAGACTATAACGTCGATGAGGGCTACGTAGCCACACAAAAAAAAGAGAGATTCCATCGAAGATTTAAAGAGGAGATTTGGGAGAAATCAAGTTTTGGGGCTTGGGAGGTGTTCTGGAAGCTTCTACATTCATTTCTACTCTCCAAGAGGTAGGGTTATTCCTACTTTAGTTTTGTTCGACCCTTGGGTGTTGAGAGAGTAAGGGTTTGATATAGAAATTGACCTAAGACATGTCTATGGTCATGGAAATGAGGAAAGTTGGCATATGAGAACTTAAGCTAAACTTTAGCTTGAAAATGATGTGCAAAAGTTACCTATGTAATTTCTTGAAAATATGAAATTGGAGGCATGCTATGTGTTTCATAAGTTGTGTATACGTGTTGATAAAATTCTTGAATGTTTGAACCTTGTTGTTTTGATTAAATTGGAATAACATGCTTGTGAATTGAGTTGAAAAGATATGTCAATATGTGTTATTTTATGTATTGACATGGAGAAGGATTTTGGTAATTATATGAAGTTGATATAATTGGCCTTGAATATGTAGAAAAGTACTTAAATTGATCCATATAACATTCATACATATGGAACATAATTGTTATATCAATGGTACATCACATTGCATATGCACGGAAGCATCTCATACATGGGTGTGTGCATGGTTGTCATCAACACCACACTTGGTGATTGACGAAAGGCTTGAAAAAGTTGGGCCGAATGCCTAGCTGAGACGCATGGTTGCATGATAAGTTGGGTTGGGGTAAGCAAGAAGGGGATTAGAAGATCCCTCGGGTGAGAGACCCGGTGGTTGAATACACACTTTGTTGGTATAAGAACCCATAAAGTGTATCGGTGTACTCGGAACTGTTGGTGGAAGTCCATGAATTCTATGTCGGTTGAGTGTCATTGGTGTAAGTCTATAAATATTCACCCTAAGAAAGACCCTAGATTTGTAAATATCATTTGATGTGTAACATAGATGACGGGTTCATACACATTGACACTTGCATGTGTTGAGGAGCCGGAAAGGGCTCAGATTGAGTGCATGAATGAGTTTCACCTCATTGCATGGCATGTCATAGTAAATTCCATCATTGAGTTGCATATACTTGATTAGAGTTGTTGTGGATAATTTTTGTTGTATGTGAACACTTCATGTGCATCTAAGGGAGAGTAGCCTCTGTAGGGGATACTCTATTGAGCGTGGCTCACCCTATATGAGAAAAAATTTCAGGTGCGGGGTACACGACAATAGATGGCTCTCATCTGAACCATCAAGGGTGAAGAAAAGCTGAGATGTGGCTTTGCTTTCAGTTTTGGTAAAACATTTATGAAAACTTAGTTTTTGACATATAAATTTATGTGAATGAATGTAATTGAACTTGTATGTAACAAGTTGTATGTTGGAAATTTTGTTAATCATGTATGAGATGATTGTGAAAGGGTTTGGAATGAGTTTGAATTGAAAAACAAGTGAGGCAAGCAAATGCGGACAAACCGTACCGATACAACATACTGGTACGGACCTGTCTAGAGAGTAAACCGTACTGGTACACAGTACTATACGCTGTACCAGTACACTCTCGACAAACCATACCGGTACACAGTACCGGTAAATTCTCCAAAATTTTGAAAATTTTAAATTATTTGGCCAAGCTTTGGGCTTTGAGTTTCTTCCTTTAAATGGACCCTAATGGAGTGTAAATCATGGTGTATTGGACTTGGGTTGGGTCAAATGAATAATTGAACCCGAATTACATAGTGGGTTATAATCCCAATAAGGGAATGTTATCGAAATGGTGTCAGGTTAAGCGACATCCATGGATATTTTCACGTGTTGATGGGTTGTCAACGGTTGATAAAGGACCCTCAGATTTTGGGGCATCACACTTTCTCCAATGGAGCCTAGATGTTCAATTTATTCATAGGAAGCGAGGGATGAAATGGAAGTGAGCATCCAAGCACACCATGACAAGTCTATGGGATATCAAAGACTCACAATCCCGTTCACACTCAACCCAGTCAAACCAAACTATCGTACTCTGAGAGGAAGAAAGAAAATGAGTTAAAATGGCATAGTCAAGAGGAGGTCTCCCTTTGATTAGCCAACTTAAAAAACTTTGCTACTCATACTTAAAGTAAAGACAACAACGTAATAAGAAGACATTGTAAAGAAAATGAAGATTTGAACTAAGTTGATGCAAAAAAACTTAACTACGAAGAGAGAAATGTAATACCTACTTTAAAACTAGAAATGAAGAAAGCTTGAATAGAATTAATGGTGAAAGCTAGAATGAAATATTAAACTTGAAATGTGCTTGTAATAAATGACATTAGAAACATTAAATGGATCTTAAACAAGTCTTACAAGAAATTACAAGACAAGTATGGAAGGAAATGCAAAAATATCAACTTCTCTCTCTAGCACTATTCATCTTCTTCCTTGGAGCTTCTTCACTAAAACTACTCTTAAGCTTAGGTAGCCTCTTCCTTCAAAGCTTATGGAATGTTGAATGATACATTTTCATCCATGAGGCTCCCCTAGCCTGTGTGATGGCCTCCCATCAATGGGAGGTGAGTTGATTGGCTTTAGACAGGCTAGGAAGAGCATAGCCTGCATCCATCATGGCAGCCCCCTTTTCTCCCATCCTTATCAATGCCCTTGTGTACAAAGTCCAAGAATGGGTGTTGGGAGGCATGTAAATCTATGAGGGATGTCAGAGGACAAGTGAGAGAATCAATGGTGGGACCCCCAAGCAAGTAGGGTATGATTTTGGGCATTCTGGGCACAACCTACCTGTAGAACGATGAAATCAACTGGTAGGTTCTACTCCAGTAGCCAAAACCTACCAATAGGTCTTTTCAGAAGGAGCTAGCTCTGGACCAGTTATTGTAGACTTGTCATAAATTTTGATCCAACCATCCGATTGAGCTAAAATTTTGACACAATATAGAGGACATCTAGATATAAAACTTTCATGCTTTGAACTTTTTCATATTCTGAGTGAATCATGGTAAAAAGGGAGAAAACTGTGATACTGCCACCAAATGGTGCGGGTGTTGGTGCGTATGTTATCAAGCACCAATACCTCTTTGATTTCTTTCCCTTTTAAGCTTCCAAATCCTCATGTAATGTTTCTATATCATCACCAATCATCTATACATAGTTGCAAGGTTCTAAAATACATGATTTACACTATAATTACCTAATACATCGAAAATTAATATTATTCATAATTTAGGCTAACTCTAAGTACTTAAATGCAAAGTTGAGTTAAAATGCATATAATGAGGCCATTAAATAAGCAATATTATGCGCTCATCATCTAGCTCTCAGGTCATCATCCCTTTTTAACAAATATTTCCATCCATGTGACGTGGATTGCTTAGTTTCAACAATATTTGGTATCAAATTTGGGAACTCTCAGAAATAGTATCAAATAACTCAAATGTGTCATCAAGATTCTTTCCCATGAATTCTCCTCGAGTCATCATTTCTACAAATAGGCACAGTGTAGAAAGAAGGTCATCATAAAAGAAACCAACCAGTGTAAAAACCCGGGTAAATTTAAACTTTTATAAATAAAGGGCAAAACAGTAAAATTGTCACCTTGGTTCGGGTTGTAAACCTAAAATTTTCTAGAGCTCAGATGATGAAACGGACCTTACCGCTAAATTCGTCTTGTAAAATCTAGTGACCATGTCAAATTTCATCGAATTCTGAGATAGTCGGGTTTTTCACGTTTTACGAGGAGGTCGGACCCCAGGAAACCCAAATACGAAAAATTTGGAAAAATTATGAGATTTTTGAAATAAATGAAGTCAAGACAAATTAAAAATATTTTGATCTTGAACCGGAGCAAAATTTAATCTTTTCGGGATGAAAACAAACCGGAAATAAAAAGGGACGTGTGGCGCGTTGTAGACCAAGCATCCAAAAAATATAAATAGGGGAAAAATCAGATTTTTTCCCCATTGTTCAGCCGATACATAGGAGAGGGAAGCTCCAAATTTTCTTCAATTTCTCTCTACGATCTACAGAGCTAGAGAGCTCAAATCCACTCGGGCCAAGAACTAAAGTTGGTCTCCTCGACAAGGGCTGCACGTACACACCAAAAAGGAGGGTTTTCACCGAAGGTTGAAAATCAAAATTTTAGGGAAGAGCTTGGGAATGAGTTGGATTTTTTCCTTGGAGGTTCTACAACTTGTTTCACGCCTCAAGATAGGGTTTTTCTCGTACTTAGGTGTATTCACAACCTAAAATGTTATATTGAAATGAGTAGGTTGGTAGATGTGTGAATCACTTGCCTATTGAAAGGAAATTTAATGAAATGGGTATGAAAATGAGAATAGAAATAGATTACGATAAATTCCTAGCTTGGAATTGAAATGTGGTAATTTATTTTGGGAAATTCCATGGGAATTGGTGTTATATGGGCATGTTGTGTGCTTAAATTATTCCTTGGTGTAATGGGTATTGAAATTAGGTAGAATATATTCTATCTTGAAATGGGTATGTAGAAATTGCTTAATATAATTTCTTGAATTATGTGAATTTTGGGCATGTTATGTGTTTACATAATTTCTTGATTGTAAAGTGTGTTATTGCTTAATATGGGATAACATGCTTGGATATGAGTTTTGGGTAAAATATTGATAAATGCATATTGGTTTATTGACACTGTGAGACATAAAAATTTTATGCTTTTGATATAATTTGTCATGGATTATATGAATTGGGTTTGAAATGGTTCATATGGCATACATTGCATATTGAACATTGTAGTAGAGTTGCAATGAGGCATTACGTTGCATAGGCACAGGAACATTGCATTAAATAGGTGGTTGTGCATGAAAGGGTCAACACCACATGGGTGGATGACAAGTTGACTCGAGGGAGCTAAGTCAATGACTTGGCCAAGTCATACGGATTACATGGTGTGAGGGTCGGGGTTAGCAAGAAGGGCTAGAAGATCCCTCGGGTGTAAGGTCTGGTGATTTGGATACGCACTTCCGTGGGTATTAGTCCATAAAGTGTGTCGGTGTACGCAGCACTGTTGGTGAAAGTCCATAAATACCCACCCCATACAAGCCCCCGAATTGAAAATGTCATTGATGTATAACATAAATGACAGGATTGTACACATGAAAAATTGCATGTGTTGGGGAGCCGGGAAGGGCTCGGGATCATGGATGACGGGCAAATGCACTTTAGTAATTGCATGTGTCAAAGAGCCGGGAAGGGCTTGAGTTGGGTAGTGAGAGTGAGTCTCATCTCATTCCATTGCATTGCATTGTAAATTTCCAACATTGATAGCATATTCATGTTTGGAACGTATGAATGGTGAATTGGTTGCATATGAGCATTTCATGTGCATTTGGGTTGGGGAGTAGCCCATTTAGGGAATACTTTATTGAACTTGGCTCACCCTTTATGGAAAAATATTTCAGGTGCGGGGTTCGTGCCAGTGGATGGCTCTCACTTTGAGCCTCATGAACAAAGAAGCCGGAATGTGGCTTTTATTTTGAGTAAATTGTAAAGACATTACAATGAATATTTATTTTGGCATGTAATTAAATGAATTAGCATGCAAATGTTGTAATAGATCTTATATAAACCATGTTGGATGCCCAAATACAAGTTATGTAAGTGTTGGGTTGGTTTTAGTAAGGTTTGAAATGAATTGGAAATGAAAAACAGGAGAAACAAGAAAAATATGGGAAGACTGTACCAGTACTGTGTACCGGTACGTTTTGGTCCAGAGGGTTCGACGTACCGGTACTGCTTACCGGCACTGTCTACAAATTTCTGAAATTTTTATACTATTTTCCTATGCTTTTGACTTTGTTTTCGTTGGTTCAAAGGATACAAATGGATTCTAAATGAACTATTTTGAGGCATGTTGGACCTCGGGCGAATTAAATGATAAAAAGAAAATGGGGTATATATGTGGGTTAAAATCCCAATTAAGGGAATTTGTTTGGACATAAGGTCTGGAATTGAGACAAGAAAGGTTATTCCCGCGGGTTGACGGTTAGTCAACGGTTAATTAATGACCCCCGGATTTTGGGGTGTCACAACTAGTGTCCAGCTTTTGAATGCTTGATTTGGGCAAGCTTAAAGAAGATCCTTAAATCTCTCCCAACATTGATAAAAAATTTTGTAACGCCCAAAATACCCCCTTGGATGGCATTACATGCTAATCACCATTTATATCATGACAGCACTAAATAAATCCATCAATAATAAATTTTTCATTCATCATATATAAAACTAACAAGATCATTCCAAAAGAATAAGTCAAGATATGGCCACAATATCAAAAGATTATGTCAAACTATGACATTTACATCCCAAAGGAATTAAATTACACTTGCAGCGGAGATACAAAAGAAAACTAGACTTTAAAATTCTTAAGTCTAGTACAAAAGAAGCTATGTCTCTACAGGTCCACCTCGGGGTCTAGATTCCCCTCGGGTGGTGCGACCCAATGTGCTGGCTCATCAACTCTAATCTCCTCCTCTAGCACATAATTTGAAAATATGTAATTTTTAGGGGATGAGCACAAAGCTCTGTAGCAAAATCTTCCCAAACTACAACAAGATTTAGAAAAAAAACAAATAAAAAGCCCGGTCTCATTTCACAAATAACATATATAATCTTTGAAATAAAGCAGGAACATTTTACAACTAATCTCAAGTTTAAGTAGCAATAATAATAGAAATGAACAATACCAACCAAGTTCCAATAAACATCTATTTTCAAAATATAGACCATTTTTCACACATGATATAATATTGTCCTTCAAGGCATGAGCATCCTTACAAGGAACTTCTCACCCTCAAGGTTTGGGTTTTTCAAGCATCCTTACAAGGAACCTCTTGAGAAAATCTCATATTATCCTCTTTTGGCATGAACATCTTTACAAGGAACCTCTCACCCTCTAGGTTTGGTTTCTCAAGCATCCTTACAAGGAACCTCTTGAGAAGGTCACACATTGTCCTTTTTTGGGCATGGGCATCCTTACAAGAAACCTCTCATCCTCAAGATTTGGTTTCTCAAGCATCCTTACAAGGAATCTCTTGAGAAGGAATGAGTATCCTTACAAGGAATCTCTCACTCATATTTGTCTATACAACCATACAAGAAATACATTACCCACTATTTTATCAAATACCCAACAATTCAACAAGTCCCCGATTTAAAAGCAATTTCCAAAGTATTAACAAAATCCTCAAATTCATCATGTGACAATTCTAATAACCAAATATGAAAAGTACAAAAGAGCACAACAATATCCTTTTATTACTCACACCAACTTCTATGGTTCCAACATCAATAATAAAGGAAGAATTTAAGAAGAAAATCCATCAATCTCCAAAATCTAGGGTTTTGAAATACAAAAAGAGATTTCATGGGTATTCAATCCTAACTTGGTAAAAAAAAATGTAATATTTGCTCAAAAGACTAAGAGAGGATGATTTCATATCATATATATAACATTTAGAGAAAAACATACATATATACATAAGCCCTAACCTCAATGTAAGAGAAAGAGAAGAATCCCCTACCTTGAATCAAGAATCTCAAACAAGAACCCAAACTTTGAAGACCTTCTTCCTCCCTTTCCTTTCTCATTTTATCTTCTCCAAGGGTTCTAAGAGGTGTGGGGTGAGAATGGAATGGAAAAATGGGACAAATGAGGCTTAGAGGGGTGTTTTAAAACACCAAAATTTCGTTTTTTTTTACTGTTTGGCAAGTCTCAGACAAATCGTACTGGTACGCGTACCAATACGGTTTAGCTGCTGGAGTTCGGCGTACCGGTACGCGTACCAGTACTATTAAACGGATAGATTTTTGCTTCAACTTCCAGTGCAGGTTTGACCCATTTAGAGGTCGAATTGAAAAATTTTCATGAAATACACTTTTGTAGCTCTAGATGTCTACTATCTACTATCACAATTTCAGATAAAATAGACATCAGAATAAAAATTTATGCCTAACATACTAAGCAGTGTCCAAGATCCTTTCTACCCAAATTTTCTCTAAAGTTTGCTTCCGCTCTGGAATACTTCCTAACTTCTAATACACCCCATATTATCTCTCCCAATATTTTTCGATCTTCCGAATTCAATGGAGCCCTTAGTTTGACCTAAAAATATTTAGTTTTATAATCAATCCTAATATCCAAGTAAATGTTTACCAAAATTTTAAAATACGAGGTCTAAGTATATCTTCACTTGATTGGTCCGTTCGAGGCCCAATATACCACCATTGGTACTCTATCATTGTTCATTTACAATAATCGAAGGATGAAATGCCTAGCAAAAAATCTTGGCAAACGAGGGTTAAAATTTCAAGTTTTCACTAAGTATACCAGTATGCATACCGGTACAGTTTACCTACTAGACCTCGGCGTACCGGTACGGTTTGCCCAATTTTGTATGCTTGACCTATTTTTCATTTACAATTCATTCTAAAACCTTTCAAGGCCAACCCAAACCTATATAACATACATTTGTACGTCAATTAGAATTGGTACAAGTTCTATTACATGCGGTGGTTTACAAGTTTCTCCCTCTTTCACACAAAAATTCATAATTTGACGTCTCAATGCATTAGTGCGATGTGCAAAGAATAATTTCTTAAAGAAGTTAGTATGTAATACTTGCCAACTTGGAATGGATTGAGTCTTTAAAAAATTTAGCCACTACTCAACTTAATCCTTCGAGGAAAAAGGAAAAAAATTTCAATCGAGTTGTTTTAGAATTATCTTGTAATGAACCACATACCTCCTCAAATTCTTTCATATGCAAATAAGGATTTTCAGACTCAAGTCCATGAAAACTGTGAGAAAAGCTGAATTGTCCCTGCTTTAACATTAAAATTCGGAGCTTTTTGGGAAAAAATAAAACATGAGGGGACACTGATGTGTGAAGGATGCAAATAGTCTCTCAAAGATCTAGCATTCTGAACTATCTCTTGTTCTCTTTAATTATTATTATTAGTCATGTTTAATTCAAAAGAGTCTGAAATTGCTTGTGAAAGTGGAGAAGGTGAAGATGAAGGACTAGACTGATTAACAAATCCTACTGATTAGCATACATAAACAATAAAAATAAAACAAACAGTATATACATATAATACAAACTAAGCAACTTCCATGTTCTTTTTCAAACTACCGTAACTCCCTAGCAACGATGCCAAAAGGTTGACTTCATCTTAATCGTACACCCAAGTAAAGTGGTCAAGTTGTAATATTACTCGGTTCAGTCCAAGGTCGAATCCACAGGGAGTTATCTGTAGGAACTCAAAATAGAAAAGGTAAGATTGTCATGCGCGTAGTGTGCATCACAACAACTTATGATGTGAACTTAGAACTAATAACTAAATACTTAAACTAAACTTTTGATTACAAAATTGAAAAAGGTTACTCTTTAGTTCAGGGATCCAACATGCATCTTATTGTTTGACTATGAAAATGCCACCTTATAGCAATTAACTCCTGTGTTAACATAAGTTTAATCGGTAGATCTAATGTATATGTTTAATCATATCACAACAACAGTTAAGTTAGATAGAAGTTTTATGCACCTTAAACAACCAAATAACCCTAGTAAGCATTAGCTATGGGAAGATTTATAACCAATCTCTCGATTATTACATAAATCCCAACTATGTGTGTCATTGAATCATGTTGTGAAGCCCCAAAATCTGGGGGACCTTTATTAACCCGCTGATCACCCATCAACCCACAGAAGTGTCCATGAATGTTGTATTATCCGAAACCATCTCATTAAGTCCCCTTACACAGAATCATAACCACGATGAGAGTCCGTAGAGTCTCTTATGCGGGGCGCTCTACCCAACACCCAACCTATTTTACATCAATTGTATAACCATTCCAAGGACCAATCTCCATTAATTTTCCCTTAACTTTAAACCAATTACATCCTTTAAACAAAAAGGCTCAAGGCCTAAAGGCTTGGCAAAGTTATATTTAAATTTTGAAATTTTTTGAAAAGGTACTAGTACCTCTCACACGTGGTACCGGTACCTAAGCCTTCTGTTTGCCAGGTACCAGTACCTGAGTGACGGGGTATTGCTATTTGGACCTTTTGTTTTCTAGGTTCCTTCTATTTGTCAGGTACCGGTAACTAGGTGACATGGTATAGGTACCAGTAACTAGGTGACATGGTAGTTGTACCTAAGCCTACTGGAATGTAGGTATTGGTGCCTACAAGCCTAGGTACCAATACTTAATCACTTAGGTACCAGTACCAAGGCCCAAATTTTTCCAAAATCTTTCCATTTTCAACTTTTAACCATCCCAATTCATTCCAATTTCATCCAAACCCATATGACATTCATTTACACTCAAAATATAATCGATTAGAGTCCATCATATATGCCCTTGATGCAATTTATAAGTTCAAATAAAATTACATAATTGATTTACAAAAATGTAATTCAAAAGTCATATTTCAACTTCTTCATCAACAAGGGCTCAAGTGAGAGTTTTCCACTGGCTCTTGTCTTGCACCTAAAATGTATTCCCCATAAAGGGTGAGCCACGCACAATAGGGTATCTCCTAAGGAGGCTACTCTCTAACCTAGATGCATACGAAATGTTCACATGTAATTCATCAAACAACTATCCATTCAAGAATATACACAATGTTATGCCATGTTCTGAGATGAGACTCACACATGCAATGCAACCCGAGCCCATCACCAACTCCCATAACACATTAAATGTCATAAGTATGCATTTGGGCACTCCAAGGCCCCGCCATTGATGTTGAACATCCAATGACCATTTTATAAAATTCTTGGGTCTTTCTTAGGGTGGGTATTTATGAACTTCCACCAATGGGTATCCAATTGACACATCATCTATGGACTTCCACCAACGGTTCCGTGTACGCCGACACACAATATGGACTCAACACCAACAGGAATATGTATCCAAAATTTCTAGGCTTTGCACCCAAAGGAGAATCTAGCCCTTTTTGCTAACCCCGACCATTGTTTTTCAATGCAACCCATGCGACTCATTTGAACCTAGGCCCAACTTTTTTGAGCCTACATATCATCCACGAAGGATAGTGTTTGATCAAAATCATGCACACACACCCACACTCATGTCAAATGCCCAAGAATGCGATGTCACCCATACATATGCAATGTAATCTACAATTTCAATCTACTACTTCATGTTCATCATATCATAAGCATATTATGAACATATACAATTTCCATAAACATATCCAAATTCTCAATGTCAATTATACCTCAACATATAATCACATTCCATAACATCAATCTCAAGCATGTTATAACATATTCAATGTAATAAACACAATTAACCAACATTGGTGTAAAACCCGAGAAATTTTAAATTTTTTTTCGAAAAAGGGTAAAATGATAATTTACCACTATAATATAAAAATTAAAATACATGTTCTCTAGACCTCGTATGACACAATCGACTTTGTCGTTGGACTCGTATCACGGAATATAGTCACCTTGTTAAATTTATCGAATTCTGAGATAAATCAAATTTTTTACACATCGTTCGAGGCGACTGGGTGGCGGATGCCCTCACCAAGGCCCCTAAAAATGAGAAGCTTCAAATTTAATTATAATTGATTCAAAGTTCAGATAAGATTAATTTAAACTTAACCTATAATTTAATAAATCGTTTCGGGACGAAAACGAACCCAAGAAAAAGAGGGCGTGTGGCGTGATTAAAGCCATGTATTTAAAATTATAAATAGGAGCTAAAATCAGATTTCTAGCGCAAATATCTTCATTTCAGCCCTCTTTGGCCTGCCATAGGTAGAGAAGAGAGAAAAGAGAGAAAACCTTGGTTCTTCAAGCTTTCTCCGTCGATTCCCGGAGTTCCGTCGGTCAGAATCCGTCGAGCCAATAGTTAAAATTCATCTCCTCGAAGAGGGCTACGCGTACATACCAAGAATAAGGGATTTCAACAAATATTTAAATGGGAGGTTTTGGGAAAATCAAGTCTTGGTAGGTAATTTTCTTGAGCTTAAACTGAAAGGAAGAAGAAGAAGTGATGTTGTCAATCCTGGACAATAGGTGAGTTTCTTATTCATTTCATAAGCTACGATTATTTAATAATTCTAAAATTTTTGGGTTATAATATATACTGAAAAAGGGTTCGTTTGGTTTTGGTTTCAAGTAAAATGGAGATAGATACGATTTTTGGTAATTTTGAAAGTTAGCCCCAGCCTATAAAAACTGATTTGGAAAATCTGGACAGCATGTAGTTTCATAATTGGTTTTATGAGTTAGATTTCTTTTATGAATCTTAAATTTGAGGGGTTGAAATAGATTCATAAAGGGTTATTTTGGCTTTGGTCTCATGCCAAAATGATTAAAAGCAGGGAGATGAAATAATGAAAGTGCAAGACATAATTAAAAACATGTATGTAAAAGCATAAATGTAAAGACTGGAAGTAAATAAAGACATAAAAATAAAGACTAAATGTAAATCAAGAACACAAATGTAAAGATTAAATGTAAATAAAAAAATTACTACTCTTAAGCCAATGTAAATGTAAGCATTAATGGAAAGAAAAGGAATGGAAATTTAAATTTCCCCCTCTCTAACAAAGAGATAATTTTAAGACAATTAGAAGAACTACAAATGATAAGTGTTGGCTACTAAGTGTTGAGAGCCAAGTCCCTATCTCTTTTGATCTACAAACTAAGGGTATATATAGGCAAGGAGAAGGCAGGGGAGGGGTAAAAGAATAGAGCTGGGCATCAAAGTCAAAGTGAAAAACCAACCACTCTGCAGGCAGTCTCTCAATACCATTCGAACAGTAAATTGCGTTCGAACAGTTTCTCTGTCTTCGCTCTCTACCGTTCAAACGTCAGATGGAATCAATGTCTGCCAGATATGTCATAAGACACGTGGTTCTCTGTAAAAATCTTCCTCCAAAGTCTTTGTGCAAATCTCCCTCCAGGTCCTTACAGAATCTTGACTGGTCTTTCCAATAATTCCAGTGGCGTTCGAACGGTGGTTGCCGTTCGAATGTGGCACTCAAGTGCCTGGGCCTTCTGACTGCAAGTCTGTAACACGCCCTGTCTTCAATCAGTCTAATCTTATCATTGCTCCAGTGGACGTTCGAACGTTGATTATCGTTCGAACGTAGTACTCAATTCTCCAGGGCCTTGAGTCTTGCCTGCAACACAGATTATATTAGTTGGCCTGGTTTTCCATGACCATTCGAACGGTATTTAACGTTTGAACGTTGCTTCCTTATTCCAAGCTTCTACAATTTATTCCTTAAAATGTTGTGATTGCCTTCAAGGTACTTTTTGGGGCTTTTGAACCCTTGTTCACTTTAAGACCTGAACATCATCACTTAAACTCCACCAAAGCACAATTAGTACAAAATAGGGCATAAGAATATACTATATTTGAGTATTAATGACACTCCCAACCTAGATATTGCTAGTCCCTAGCAATACAACAATTAATTAAATGTAAATATTTTTCTAACACCTTTTCCGTAGGTTATCCGGTTGCATTTAGCTTATGCGACAAGCCGCTAAACCTCTAGGTTTACTCTAGAGGACGAATGTTGTCTCGTAAGAGTTTTCAGTGAAGCTACCCATAAACTTCGGTCGAACAAATGTAAATGTGAGATTGCTGATTAAAGTAAATTATCATCATGGTCATTGAGATACCCATCCCTTTATTTTGACTTTAAGGTCTGCACGCTCTTCACCATTGGTACTATCCCTATGCGAAAATTAGCATTTGACACATTAGCATTTTAAATTTCCTTTGTAGTAGGATGATTATTCTAGAAACGAGAATTGGTGTTTAACAAACATTCCACTTTAATCACCCTTCATGGATAGTTTTGACTTTCCAAATCTCTCGTAGGGATGCTCTCAGCAAAAGATTCACTCTGACTATGGTTACTTGTTTCTCACTGAGCATGTAATCAGAAGATGACCAATCAGAAATTGCATGCATAATTTGGTAAAAAAGTGAAACTTTTTAGCAAATAGACTAATCATGTTCTTGGCATAACCTCATGGAAGAATATTGATGCAAATAACGAAATTCTATATAACATACCCCAACTTGTGATTAACAACGTGCGTATGCATCAAACTTGAGATCAATTAGGGCTTTTATAGGTTGTAATGTGGCTAGAGGTCAGTGGCTAACGAAATGACGTCAATGAAGTTTCAAAATGCTATCTCTAATGTATTTTAGCACACTTCTAGTTGGCTTTTCGATATTTCTTCTGGGAACGGGAATTCTTTCATGTTCATTCCCTATTTTTCACTTTCTTGACAATTTCATGTCTCTCTACCTCTTTTTCCTTTTTCGATTTTTTTCATCGATTTTCTTTTCTTTTACGGAATAGTAGCCTCCAGTATCTTTTCTAGTTTCCTTGCTTTTCTTGTATCATTCAGATTTATACGAGGGTGTAAGAAAATTAGATAGCAAGGTGGGTCAAGTATTTTTCCTAGTGGCTTGGTCATAATATGGGCTTTTTGGAAAAAAACTTATACTTTGAAGGCTCAATCATGGATGACTAGGGTCATACTTTTGTGAAAAGATTGGCTGAGGCTCAAAATTGATCCAAAGATGGCCTAAGATCCTTTCTCAAGTATGTGCATACGCATGTGTCATCTTGCCTGCATTTATTGCAGGATATGTCAATAGATCACATTAGTTGTATCAATCAAAACAAAATTAATGAGATTATTGAAAGATAAGCAATGAAAGAAGACCTTTCTTGAGTAAATGTGGGTGTTCCCTCTGAAGCATCGCAAGGTTCAAAACTTATCATGGTATCCTTTGTTATCTCCACTGGTCATGTCAGGTTTTCAAGGGAATGTCGGTCATATACTGATTCCATTTTCAAGTTTGATCACTGTGTACTTTGAGAACAACAAATACTCATGTTCATTTGATAATGTAAGCATATAAATAATATCAGTTAAAAGAGTTGTGACCTGAGGTCAAGATTGCCAAGATGTGTGTCAAACGGATCATGTGATTAGTTATTTTAACAAGCAATCTCAAAATCCACATGTGTTTTTATCAACAAGAATTGCTAAAGTGCAAATTTTACAAATGCTTTTAACCAGATAAAAATGATAAAACTGAATCATTCTATTCACAAAATATGATCATTCGGTACATCAACCATTAATGATCCAATTCATCCAACAAAAAGCAGTAGCAAGATTACACCAAAAAAATTGAAACTGTTCATCAAAATTCATACATAAACTAAACAGTAAAAGAGAAAATATTCATAGACACAAAAAGAACAATCAAATCCTCTCAATCCCCTCCATCTCCACCAAATCTACTGGCATCACCAGTTCTACCCTTCAAGTAGCCAAGAATCTCCTCTTGTTGTTGGAGAAGCCTGGCTTGGTTGGCCTCGATGCCAATCATGATATCTCGTAGTGATCTGTGGGTACTGGTTCCTGCCTCTTCGTTAGTCTGCATAAACTCTCTCTAATTCTCTCTCTTCCTCCTGATCAAGCTCCTCTTGTACATCGTCTTCCCCTCTAGCTGGTGGCACCTCTTGCCTAGCAGCTGAGCCACCACTATGTCCTTGACTTCTTTTGAAAGAGCTCTTGTTGAGTGGCCCCATAGGCTTTTGCATTTCCATCTCAGGTCTTATCATGATCCCATTCTCTAGGCATATTTTAGTCATTAAGTTGCCAAAGGGTAGTGCACTCTTCTTTGCATCACACCTTTTTTTCATTTCGCTTAAGATGAGGGAGGGGAGATTAATGCTATGTCCTTTTCCAATTCCATAAAGCAATCGCGCCATGTCGGGGAAAATTTCACTTGTTCGCTTGAGGGGAGCGAAATTTGACACCGCAATCAAGTTAAGCATTTTGTACTTGTCGGTGAGCTCCCCTAGTTTCAGAGAAGTCCTAGTCCCCCATGCAAAATTAGGCATCCCTGTTAACTCCTTTCCCACCGTGTTCTTTGTTGCTTCTCTTCTCGGAGGGTAGGCGGGGTAGTCTACCCGAGGCACTTCTTGCCTTATTTCTATAATCATTGCCTCGTCTACATCAATGTAAGTTCCCCTCACATAGGTGCGAATCGCGTCGTTGACAATCTCGGCGTTGGAGTAAAACTCCCTCACTAAGTCAATGGCAGCTTTCCCTCCATATCTCAAGTACCTCACCCAATTTCTCCTTTTTCATTTCCTCTAACAGTCCAATCTCAGCAAAATCAGAAAGTATAACGTCTCTTTCACAAACAACCGCATGCTCTTGGAAGAAATCTTCATACCTTTCAGCCTTTAAGGCACTTGGAAATCGAGTTCAATCATACTTCTTCATCCTTTGCTTCCCTTCTCTCTCCACAATCACTTCCATTACAAAGTTAGGCTTTTGGCTTATTGGTGGATCACACCTAGAAGGGAGTTTCATCTGAGGCATGTCGTTCGAATGTTGGGGAGCTTGAGGGAAGGCTGAAAGGCTTCTAAAACTTAGGGTTCTTGGCGTGGGATTTATGGTTTTGGTGTGGGGAAGAGTTATGGAGGATCAATTTTAGGTTTTCTTGGGGTCTGAAGGTGGATTGAGGTTTGTGGGGTGAAGAGTGGTTCTATGGTTTTGAGAGTTTCAAAGTGAATTAGGGATTTCTGAAATGAAAAAGACGACCAGGTTTTTATAGTTCGGGTCGCACCGTTCGAACAATGGAAACGTTCGAACGTGAGATGAAGAATTTAAACTGTCGTTCGAACGGTGAACCAAAAATCAAATGTGTTGCTCCCAATACTTTATGTTTTCAACAGTGTTTCCATTAGAGAAGTCATCAGTCACAAAGTACTACAAGCATTATGTGTTCGAACGGTACTCAACGTTCGAACGTTAAACCAAAAATCAAATGCTCCTCTATTACACTACATATGCTCAGAGAAGGTTAAACATCACAAATTCAAAATAAAAATTCATGGCATCTCAGGATAAATCCCCACCCACGCTTGTGGTTGATATTTTGGGGCATTCCTTACTCGGCCCATATTTTCATTGTAGCAATTAAAAATAGAAATATATGTACAAAAAGGAATTGCACACTATTTTTCAAAATTCGGACCATTGGCTTTCATTCCTTAAAACACAATTTTTTCATAGCTTGTCAGAGAGCAATCTTAGTCCGAGTCATCCTCTGTGTAGCTCAAACTACCAGTGACTCTTCCAATCTCTTGTTGCACAAACCGGTTAAGCATAACAACGGAATAGGATGGCGTGTCAGGATAATCCTTACTCTACCCATTCACTATATAGTCTAATCGATCGAGCACGTAACCAAAATTCGATTCAGAGCACTGATTGTATCTTTTATCATGAAATACCCAGTCGCACTGTTTACAGGCACTAAGTCTCTTGGCCCTACGATGTTTAGCAAAATTGCTTCTGCTACAGAGAGGTTTTGCTTGCTGTTCTCGGATCTCATTTTTCCTTACCAGTCTTGCTTTTCTCATGATCACATTATGCACATCTGATGGAAAAGTGCGTAGAGCTCCTAGACTAAACCAAAAAAATTTAACATCCATGATTCCTAAGCTTTAAGACTCACTATCCGGTTCTTTAACGTCTGTCAGTCACAAAGACAATTTAAACTGACCCTCAGACATATAATAATACAAGGTACATTATATGATCAGAACATCAAATAGCAGCACACAGAACAAAAACAAATAATTTACGATTATATTAACAGAATACGAACAAAATACCAACTGTGAACTGTAGGTTTTCACACCCTCCAAACTAAACTGAACATTGTCCCCAATGTATCGATTTTACCAATATTGATCTTTGAAATGAGGTTGAAAAGTAGAGACCTGTACTTCAGATGATACCTGATTGCTTAGCAATATTAAAAATGTTCAGCTCAAGAATCCTATTCCCAAAGGTCAATTTCATCACTCCATCCCTGCAATTGATTAGTGCATTGGAAGTTGCTAGGATGGGTCGACCAAGAATAATGGGAACTTGGCTTTCTGGATCTACTACTGGCTGAGTGTCTAGAACGATGAAGTCAACAGGGAAGATAAACTTATCCACTTGGACAAGTACATCCTCAACAATGTCCCTCGGGATTCTGACAGATCTGTCTGCCAACTAGAGTGTGATACAAATGGGTTTCAGTTCTCCCATTCCCAACTGCTGGTAGACAGAGTAAGGTAGCAAATTAACACTGGCCCCAAGATCTAACAATGCTTTTTCTATCTTGAAGTCTCCAATGGCACATGGCACAGTTGGGCATCCAGGGTCCTTGTATTTTGGAAAGTTTTTACATTGAAGCAAGGCACTGGCTTGTTCTGTCAGAAATGCTCTCTTTTGGACATTATGGCTTCTCTTGATTGTACACAAGTTTTTAAAAAATTTGGCATAAAATGGGATCTGTTGGATTGCATCCAGAAGTAGAATGTTGATTTTCACTTGCTTGAACAACTCGTGAATTTCTGGGTTGTTGTTCACTTTCTGGGCATTTTTTAGCCTATGAGGGAATGGAGCTGGAATCGGACATGAAGGTTCTTTTGGTTTTGGTGATTCTAGCTCATGCTCAATTGTTTAGTGGGCCCCGCAGGTCATGATCTTGGAATTAACATATTTCTGATTGTTTTATCAATGACCTTGCCACTCCTCAGTGTGGTGATAGATTGGGCTTGGCCTTGTGGGTTATCCATGATTGATGGGTTTCCCACTTGGAATTGGTCTTGTGGTGGTTTGGTTGGGCAGAAAATTTTCCCTTTTCTTATGTGCTCAGAGATTGGGTTAACCTCTGAATGTGGCTTTTAAGATCTTCAAAGGAGTGGGTGGTCTGTGCTTTGAACTCAGTGAAAGATTGGGTGGAATGTGCATTGAAGTTCATTTGAGTTTACATGAACTGGTTCAGTGTATTTTCAAGGTTCCTTTGGTGTGGTTGTTGGTATGGTTGATATGCAGGAACTCCTTGAGATGGTGGTTGTGCATTTTGTGGTTGGTTCATGGGAATTGGTTGTGTGTTCCTCCAACTGAAGTTCGGGTGGTTTTGCCACCCTGAATTGTATGTTTCAGAATGCGGGTTGGAGTAAGGCTTGCTGAAGTTGGAGATTGCATTTGTCTGTTCCAACAAGACTTCTTTGAACGCAGGGATGGTAGGACATTCCCCAGTAGGATGTCCTGTCAACGTATAAATTCCACACACTTGTTCTATGGAAGAGCCATTATTAATTTGATGAACTTTTTTCATCTCTAAAGCTTCAAGCTTTTGAGACAAAGTGAACATTTTTGCTCTTAGGTCATCATTTTCTCTTAAGAAATATTTTTCCCCTTGGGAAGTGGATGGTCTAGACTTGACAGTGGTAGGAGCGGTTGAGTCCCACATCTGAGAACTATCAGATATGGTGTCAAAGAAATTAAATGCCTCCTCCGGACTTTTACCCATAAACTCTCTTTGCGCCATCATTTCAACAAACTAATGTAGTTTAGTTGGCAAGGAGTCATAGAAAAATCCTACCAAAGTCCAATTTTCAAAAGAGTGGTGGGGGTAGTCTTGGAGTAGATCTTTGAATCTCTCCCAACTTTGATAAAAAGTTTCTCCTTCTTTTACCGAAAAATTCATGATTTGTCTTTTGAGTGTATTAGTCCGGTGTAAGGGAAAAAAATTTCTAAAAAATTCATTCTGGAAAGTCTGCCAATTGGGCATGGAAAAGGCTTTTAAAGAATTTAGCCATTGTTTAGCTTTATCCCTTACAGAGAAAGGAAAAAGTTTTATTTTGGCCAGTTCAGAATTATCTTGAAATGTTCCACACACTTCTTCGAAATCCTTCACATGTAGATATGGATTTTCTATCTCCAATCCATGAAAAACATGTAATAGCTGTGTTGTCCCCGACTTTACAGTAAAGGGGGAAGCATCTGGAGGAAATATAAAACACGAGGGTACACTGTTTCTTGTGGGATTCAAGTAATCCTGCAAAGTTCAAACATTAGGCACTTCTTCATCCCTCAGAGGAACGTATCTGTTTCTTTCATTGTTTGCCATTATACTCTCACAAGAGTCTGCTATTGATCTGGGTAAATTTGGCTCAGATTGATTTACAGACCCAGAAGATTCTGCCGGCAAATTTTTGTAATGAGGAGCGTTCTCAGACATAAAAAAAAAAAAGAAAAGAAAAATAAAACAAAGTTATTCACAATTATTCACAGAAAAGGTCTTCTTACCTTTTTCCTTAAAAACACTTTGTTAATAAGTTCCCCGGCAACGGCGCCAAAAACTTGACTTGATCCGAAATGTGTGCACCCAAGTGCAGGCGGTCAAGTTGTAGTAATAATCCGGTTTGAGTCTGGAGTCGAATCCACATGGAACTTGTTGTGTTGGTATTTTAAAGTAATCAGTAAAGAAGACCAATTGATTGTAACCTTGAGATTTCAGGATGGTGAGATGTGAGTGATTTCCTGAACAGAATATTGAATCCTCTTCAAGAAAGTTTATAAGGTAACTGGAAATAAAGTCACTCTTTAGTTCAAGGATCAGGACATGTATTTAATTATCCGGTTTATTATAATTATGCTTGATAACTCAACCAACTCCCGCGTCAACGGTGAGTTAATCGGAAGATAAAGATGGCCAATTAAGGTCAAGGTTCCGATGTCTTACTAGAAGTTTACAAGAATTATTTACACCAAGAGTTATCGCGCCCACAAATAAGCAAGTATTTCTTCATGACATCCAACCATGGCTTTAATATTCCATCATTTTAAATGAAGCTTGATAATGGGGATGATTAAAGGGTAGTCGTGAAGATCTAGTCGGGGTACTTGCCTTGAAATGAGGAGTCTTTCCATGCAAGAGTCATCAATGTCATAGAAAGACTATCGATTATACAAAGTACCTTAGCTTTGTTAGATGCAATCAATCATCCAATAAACAAGGGAATATGAACATTAAGCATTAGAACAATACATAACATAACCTCCAGATAATCAATACATGCCCGTCACCTCTTACTAAAGAGTGAATGAGAAACTACTCACTCTTCATAGCTTTGGTAAAGATATAAAAGTGAGTGATGCTCATCCCTCCTAGTAGAGGACTTTGTAAAGTAAAAGTACAAGTAAGAGGAGCTAATCTTCAACAAAGAATGAGTGAATCACGTTCCACCCTTCACGGCTTTGGTAAAGCTCTAGAAAAGTGGAAGAGTTTCACTCCTCTAAGCTAGAAGAGAGCTCAAATAATGAAAGTGCAAGACATAATTAAAAGCATGTATGTAAAAGCATAAATGTAAAGACTAAAAGTAAATAAAGACATAAATGTAAAGACTAAATGTAAATCAAGAACACAAATGTAAAGACTAAATGTAAATAAAGGAATTACAAGTCTTAAGCAAATGTAAATGTAAGCATTAATGAAAAGAAAAGGAATGAGAATTTGAACTTTCCCACTCTCTAACAAAGAGATAATTCTAAGACAGTTAGAAGAACTACAAATGATAAGTGTTGGCTACTAAGTGTTGAAAGCCAAGTCCCTCTCTCTTTTGATCTACAAACTAAGGGTATATATAGGCAAGGAGAAGGCAGGGGAGGGGTAAAAGAATAGAGCTGGGCGTCAAAGTCAAAGTGAAAAGCCAACCACTCTGCAGGCAGTCTGTCAATACCGTTCGAACGGTAAATTGTGTTTCAACGGTTTCTCTATCTTTGCTCTCTAGCGTTCAGATGGAATCAGTGCCTGCCAGATATGCCAGAAGACACGTGGTTCTCTGTAAAAATCTTTCTCCAAGTCTTTGTGAAAATCTCCCTCCATGTCCTTGCAGAATCTTGACTGGTCTTTCGAACAGTGGTTGTCGTTCGCAGGTGGCACTTAAGTGTCTGGGCCTTCTGACTGCAAGTCTGCAACACGCCCTTTCTTCAGTCAGTCTGATCTTATCACTACTCCAGTGGACGTTCGAACGTTGATTGTCGTTCGAACGTAGTACTCAAGTCTCCAGGGTCATGGGTCTTGCCTGCAACACATATTATAATAGTTGGCCTAGTTTTTCATGACCGTTCGGACGATATTTAACGTTCGAACGTTGCTTCCTTATTTCAAGCTTCTACAATTTGTTCCTTAAAATGTTGTGATTGCCTTCAAAGGTACTTTTTGGTGCTTTTGAACCCTTGTTCACTTTAAGACCTGAAACATCATCACTTAAACTCCACCAAAGCACAATTAGTCCAAAACGGGGCATAAGAATATGCTATATTTGAGTATTAATCAGTAGCCTCTGTAGGAATTACTCTACTGGGCGTTGTCTCACCCTATATGGGAAAATATTTCTGGTACGGGTTATACGCCGATGGACGGCACTCGCTCGGGCACTTAAGGAAGAAAATCCGACTTGTGGCTTTCAATCCATTTCTTTTGTAAAATTAGACTTGTAATTAAATTTTGGCATGTAATGTGTAAAGAAATTGTAATAGAGTTTATATGGATTGTTTAAATATAACTGTGCATGTTTTATATGAGTATGGATAAATGGACTTGGTGTGGTCTATATTTACTCATAAATGAACGTAGTGTATTTATTGTTAAATATTGGACCTCGGATGAGTCTTGTTATTATATGATACACAAATTGTGTTTTAGGTAGAGTTTCCCATACAAAGGAGACTCTGCCCAATTTTTGTTCAATTATAGACCATGATAAGAGGGGCATAACGACACGATGTCAAGTTACTCGTAATCCATAAGTATTCCGTGGGTTGATGGGTAATCAACGGGCTCTCGAATTTTAGGGTGTCACAGCTTGGTATCAGAGCATAGGTATACGATTTACCTTGGGCTTGATGGGCATTGGGTCTAGACCATTGCATTCCATGTCCATTTCATGTTATATGCTATAATTGTCACATGATTATGTGCTAAGTGTTATATGAATTATATGCCTGATGAATGTGCATGGTGAAAGGCATTCTAACCCTAGTGTTTAGAAAACATAAACTTGGGTTCGAAAAAAAAAAGAGGATCAACGGGATAGTTTAATGTATAAATCTCTACTAGTAGATGGCACAAGCACCGCCAGGGAGACAGTGAGGAAAAACTTAAATATTCAACTTTGGTCCCTATCTTGGGATACATTGTGAGTGTTCCATTGCTATCTTAGTTATGTATAGATGGAAAGTAGAGGGAAGGGGACGTTAGGGTGGACGGAACAACAACCAACCACCACCGACCTTCGACCAACAAGCCTTCATAGAGGCTATTGGTACCGCAACTGCTACCATAGTACAAGCTAGTGCTACAGCTGCTACTATTGCACAGACCGGTGCAAATGTGGGTCATGGAGGATCAAGTAACCTCCAGAAGTTCAAGGCACATAATTCTCTGATCTTTCTGGGAGGGGCTGATCCGATGGTGGCTGACCATTGGTTCTGGCAAGTGGACAAGGTCTTAGGGGCAATGGAGATCACCTCCAATGCTACGGAGATAACCCTAGCTACTTTCCAGCTAGAGGGAGAATCCCAAGTGTGGTGGGATTGGATAAAGACCTCAAGGAACTTAAGGATAATGACATGGGTAGAGTTCAAGGAACTCTTCATGGGTAAGTACTTCCCGGCGGCCGCTCGACATGCAAAGGCCCGGGAGTTCTTAGACTTGAGGCAAGGTACAAGGATGGTGATGGAATACGTGGCTAAGCTCACGGAACTAGCCCATTTGCCGATGATTACATGGCCACAAATATGGTCAAAGTAAGAAAGTTTGAGGATTGCTTGAAGTTGTCCATCCGAGGTAAAATTGTGGATCTTGTTTTGTAAGGCTTGGGCTTAAAGGTTGAAACCTTGGAAAAGCCATTGCATGTGAGTTCTTCCCTAGGTGTTAGGGTAAGCGTTGACTAGATATGTCGGGGTTGTGAGTTAGAGATCTTGAGGATTCTACTCATCGTGGACCTTAGGTCATGGACATGTCTGAGTTCGATATTATCCTTGGTATGGATTGGTTGACAGCACATCAAATCGTCATTGCTTGTGATCGAAATGGGTCACTACTTACATACCAAATGGTGTTTTTTTAAGTTTCAGGGGGAAAGGCACGATGCTTTACCTCAGGCCGTGTGTGATTCTCGTTGGGATGGGCAGTTAATGGGTTAGCTAGAAAGCCTTACCCTAGAGGACGAGGTGAGACAAGAGTTAGGTCTACCTCGGGCTGTGTGTGAGTATGAAGACGTTTTCTCGGATAAATTATCAGAATTACCTCCACATAGGGATGTGGACTTCACCATTGAGTTGCATTCCGATACTTCGCCTATTTCTATGACCCCGCATAGGATGGCACCAATAAAGTTGTGAGAACTCTAGGTTCAAATACAAGAATTGTTGGACAAGGGTTACTTGGATCGAATGCTTCACCTTGAGGCGCTTCGGTACTAATTGGAAAATTTACAGAGTATGTTTACTCCGTTCCTATTCTAATGGTTCCAAAAAGGGGATAGAGGTACACAATGTACTGTGATGCGTCGAAGGACGGACTGGGGTGTGTTTTGATGCAGTCCGGGAGGGTAGTAATTCATGGTTCTCGGCAGTTAAAGAACTACGAGCAAAATTAATCTACACATGACATAAAGTTGACGGCCATTGTCTTTGCCTTGAAGACTTGGCGCCACTATCTGTATGGTGAGCTATTTGAAATGTTTTCGAACCACAAGAGTCTGAAGTACACCTTTACACAGCAGGAACTCAACATGAGGCAACGCATGTGGATGGAGTATTTAGAAGATTATGACTTCACTTTATATTACCACCTCGGTAAAGCAAATGTGATGGCTGATGCACCCAGCCAAAAGTCACGAGAAACCTTGACTAGTGTGGCTTCTCGGGAGTGGCAGATTCTCGAGACTGTGGGGCAATTCAGGTTACACATCATGGGTCAGGCTCAGGCTCAAGGTACTTTAGGGAGTTTGGTGGCTACGCCTTCTCCACTGAGCAGGATGATTGAGTCCCAAAGTCAGGACAAGGAGATAATGTCCATCCGGGACTGTGTACAGGTAGGTACAGGTGACGAGGGCTGGGCCATTCACTTAGATGATAGTCTTCGGAATCAAGGAAGGGTTGTGGTTCCTCAGTTGGAAAATCTGAGAGAGGAATTCCTTCGGGAGTTTCATTGCTCCCGTTTTGCGATTCATCTAGGGGGCACGAAGATGTATCATGATTTTCGTCGCCAGTATTACTGGAGTGGAATGAAGATGCAGGTTGGCGACTTTGTCAGTCAATGTCTCAAGTGTCAGCAGGTTAAGGCTGAACACTAGAGACCAATAGGTTTGCTCCAGCCCTTAGAGGTAGCTGAGTGGAAGTGGAAGCATGTCACGATGGATTTTATGACCCACTTGCCACGAACATCGTGGGGACATGAGGCGGTGTGGGTGATAGTGGACCGATTTACTAAGTTGGCACACTTACTGGCGGTGCGGATGACCTTCACATTAGAAGAATTTTATAGGTTATATATATACGAGATTGGTTATGTGGGGTACCTGTATCTATAGTATCAGATCGGGATCCCAGGTTCACGGCTCATTTTTTAGAGAGTTTCTAACGAGCCATGGGGACACAGTTGATGATGAGTACTACTTTTCATCCACAGACGAACAATTAGTCAGAGAGGACCATCCAGACTTTAGAGGACATGCTAAGGGCATACGTCCTAGATCTCAAGGATAGCTAGGAAGATTATTAACGTTGTTAGAGTTCGCCTATAGAAATAGTTATCAGGCGAGAATACAAATGGCACCCAATGAGACACTATATGGGAGGCCTTGTCGTTCTCCAATTTGTTGGACGGAGATATGAGAAAGACCTTTAACTGGTCCAAATTTGGTTAAAGACACCTCTGAGAAGGTGGCCTTGATACAGAAGAGTCTTCTCATAGCTCAGAGCCGACAAAAGAGCTATACCGACAAACGGCGGCGACCTCTAGAGTTTGAGGTAGGAGATCATGTCTTCTTGAAGGTGGTGCCTAAAAGAGGAGTGGTCGGGTTCAGCAAGCGGGAAAAGTTGTCATCGAGGTATATCAGGCCTTTGAGGTACTCGAGAGGGTAGGTACAGTTGCTTACTGGTTGGCGTTACCGCCAAACCTATTTGGTGTTCAGGCGGTATTCCATGTCTCCATGCTCCGCAAATACACCCCGGATCCTACTCATGTGGTGGATTGGGGTGAGCTTGTTGTTGATGCTAATAGAACCTTCGAGGAGGGACCGGTGCGCATCATGGATAGTCAGGA
This sequence comes from Ilex asprella, assembly GCA_023539305.1. Classification (NCBI taxonomy): domain Eukaryota; kingdom Viridiplantae; phylum Streptophyta; class Magnoliopsida; order Aquifoliales; family Aquifoliaceae; genus Ilex; species Ilex asprella. The sequence goes on along the minus strand of CM042189.1, from coordinate 21,101,439 downwards.
TCAGGTTTTGCGAGGCAAGACCGTGAAGCTAGTAAAGGTGTTGTGGAAACACCGAAGAGTGGAGGAGGAGACATGGGGGCGCGAGAACACTATCCGTACCAATTATCCTTTCTTATTCGAGTATGGAAGTACATTCTTATAGTCATTTTGTAATAAATGACTGTTGCATATGCATGTGAATATATGTGTATGTGCATGTGAGTTTCGAGGAAGAAATTCTTTTAAGGGGAGAAGAATGTAAAACCCGGGAAATTTTGAATTTTTTTCTGAAAAAGGGCAAAATGGTAATTTGTCACTATAATGTGAAAAATAAAATACATGTTATCTAGACCTCGTATAACACAATCAACTTTGTCGTTGGACTCGTATCACGAAATATAGTCATCCGGTCGAATTTCATCGAATTCTAAGATAAGTCAAATTTTTTGCACGTCGTTCGAGGCAACTGGGTGGCGGATGACCTAACCAAGGCCCCTAAAAATAAAAAATTATAATTTAATTATAATTGATTAAAATTTCAAATAAGATTAATTTGAACTTAACCTGTAATGTAATAAATCATTTCGGGGCGAAAACAGACCCGAGAAAGAGAGGGCATGTGGCGTGATTAGAGCCATGTATTTAAAATTTAAATAGGAGCTAAAATAATATTTTTAGCACAAATATCTTCATTTCATCCCTCTTTGGCCGGTCATAGGGAGAGAAGAGAGAAAACCTTGGTTCTTCAAGCTTTCTCCGTCGATTTCCGAGTTCCATCGGTCGGAATCCGTCGAGCCAAGAGTTAAAATTCATCTCTTCGATGAGGGCTACGCATACATACCAAGAACAAGGGATTTCACCGAATATGTAAGGGGATATTTTGGGAAAATCAAGTCTTGGTGGGTAATGTTCTTGAGCTTAAACTGAAAGGAAGAAGAAGAAGTGATGTTATCAATCCTGGACAGTAGGTGAGTTTCTTATTCATTTCATAAGCTAAAATTATTTAATAATTATATAATTTTTAGGTTATAATATATACTGAAAAAGGGTAAGTTTGGTTTTGGTTTCAAGTAAAATGGAGATAGATACGATTTTTGGTGAATTTCGAAAGTTAGCCCCAGCCTATAGAAACTCATCTGGAAAATCTGGACAGCATGTAGTTTCATAATTGGTTTAATGAGTTATATTTCTTTTATGAATCTTAAACTTTGAGGGGTTGAAATATATTCACAAAGGGTAATTTTAGCTTTGGTCTCATGCCAAAATGATGAAAACTCGATTTTTGGTGAATTTCTAAAGATGATTAGGACCTGCTGGAACCTGGAATTCTTTGTAACTTACACTTAGTTTAGGAGTTACTTGGAACAGATATTTAGTGTTCAAAAATAGTGATTTTTGGTGAAAGATAATTCCTATGAGTCTATGTTCATCTCCAACATATTTTGTTAGAATTGGATTTTAATAACTAGAGTTATAATTGTTTTAACTCATGAAGGTTACCTGCAGAATGTTCAAAGATGCTAAACACCTACGCTTAGTTGGAAAAGATTCCTACATGTGACATTACAACTCAACAAGAGAGGAAGGGTTCTTGAGGCTTTTTACACTCACCTTACACTTCTATTAAGGTAGGGTTTCTCCTACTTGGATTTATTTCTTACCTAAGATGCATTATGGAATGGGTATGGAATTTGGCCTAGACAAATTTCTAGTTTAAGTTTGGTATATGGAAGTTACCTATGTAATTTTCTTGACACTTGGTATTATGGGAAAATGTTGACTAGAAGTCACTTAATGTGATTTCTTGGGCTTTGTGGTGACTTGGAATGTGTTATGTGATTACATGACTTGAGTGCCTTGAAGGTGTTTGATTAAATGCTTAGGTGAAAATTAAGTAAGTTTTGCAAGGTCAATATATATCCATACTTGTGTTATATTTTGCCTTTGGGATTAAGTGTGCTATTGGCATAATAATTGTGATAACATGCTTGGATTTGTGTTATGGAAATTGTCAATATATATACATGCTTGTATTATTTGACATTGTGGATTATGGTGATTATATGCATATGATATAAATTGCCATGGCACACATTGATATGTAGAAATTGTTCATTTGGCATGCATTACAATATGGACAAGCATTTGACATCACATCCATGGACATGAGTCATGAGTGTGGGTGTGTGTATACATGGTTAATCAAACACCATTTTTGGTGAATGATGGGTGGGCTCGGGAAAGTAGGATTGAATATCCTACTGAGTCGCACGGTTGCATGCATGAAAAATGAACTTTTGTCGGGTATAGCAAGAAGGGGTAGATCCCCCCCTCGGGTGCAATTCCGACCTGGGTGGGCTCGCGACTTGGTTATACACTCCCCTATGGTGAAATTCCGAAAAAGTGTAGTATGGTATACGAAACCGGCAGTATAAAATCTAAAATCCGTTGCCCAACAAGACACAAGATTTTGATTTATAAAAGTACTCATTCAATGAGTAACACCCATCAATGATTTTGTTTTATAATAAAACAACTGTTATTTTCGAACGATCATTGGGTGAATTTTTCATCGAATGACGGTTTCGTTGCACGAGTGCATTGCAATGTGTTGTGGGAGTCGGTGAGGACTCGAGTCATGATGCATGTGTGAGTTTCATCTCATTTCATAGCATGGCAGGGTAAATTCCAATATAGAGTTGTATATTCTTACTTGGAACATTGATGTGAATATGAAATGTTGAAAGTGGACATTGCATGTGCACTTAGGTGGGGAGTAGCCTCTGTAAGAATTACTCTACTGGGCGTTGACTCACCCTATACGAGAAAACATTTCAGGTACATGTTATACACCGATGGACGGCACTCACTCGAGCACTTAAGGAAGAAAAGCCGACTTGTTGCTTGCAATCGATTTCTTTTGTAAAATTACACTTGTAATTAAATTTTGGCATGTAATGTGTAAAAGAATTGTAACATAGTTTATATGGACTGTTTAAATATAATTGCGCATGTTTTATATGAGTATGGATAAATGGATCCGGTGTGGTCTATATTTACTCATAAATGGACCCGATGGCGGATGGGTGTGTTTTGGGTAGAGCTTCCCGTACAAATGAGACTCTGCCCGATTTTTGTTCAATTATGGACCACGATAAGAGGGGCATAACGGCACGATGTCGAGTTACTTGGTATCCATGGGTATTCCGCGGGTTGATGGGTAATCAACGGACCCCCCAATTTTGGGGTGTCACAGTTGGAATTTTATCAAATAACTACAAGGCATAATGAAAATACATAGAATGCCCGAGAAACACATTCTTCACGAAATTACAACAAGCAATTCCACCAAAGCTCAATTCGTACAAGAATTGATTTTAACCCAATCCTATACATATTTTCCACATTTCAACTACACTAGGTATGTGTCATACATGAGATAATATCTCTAACACCCTACCCATTTTATATCTCAACCCTAGGTTGAAAATAAACCAAGTTAGAAGAGAAAATCTACCTCTTGTAGCGTAATATATGCATAAAAGAACTTGCACAAGACCCGAATCTAGCTTCCAAGCCTTGATTCCCAAATTATTGTCTTCAAGATTGTGGCAAAACCGGAGATTTTCGTACATACATGTAGCTCTCGTCACGTAGAATAACTTTATCTCTTGGTTCGAAGAGATCCAATGACTAGATTGCCATAGATCGGAGAAGAAAGATTGGAGAACCCTTGACTTCCTCTCTCTTCTTCCCCTCTCTCTCTCTATTTCTAGAAAAACCCAGAAACAAAATGAGGGAAAATCAGATTTTCCTCCTTTTTATACTCTCCAACGCTTGGCTCTCATTGAGCTACACGTCCCGTATTTTCTAATCCAATTGTCCTAAATCAATTAAATTTTGTCCCATTTTAAGTTTAGGTTATTTTATTTGAACTTACTTTAAATTATTTCATGCGTTTCACAACTAAAATTTGATCATGTTTATTTTAGTCGCGCAACACCTGATCACCTCGTAAAACACAAAAAAATCGACTGTCTAGGAATTCGATGAAAATTGACTAGGCAGCTAGATTTCACGAGACGAATCTAATAATGAGGTCCATTTTTTCATTCGATTTCTAAAAAAATTTGAGTTTTTAACTGGCACTATAATTGCTAGATTATTGTTTTGCCCTTTATAATAAAATTCTAATTCTCCTGGGTTTTACACATTCATTAAGTATATAATAATGTATAGATGAAATGATATATAGCAATAAGTTTAGCTCGGTACTCGTAACCAGGAGCATATAGTAATACGATACTATGCAGATATAAAAATCATTCATCGCTTAAGGGAAGTATAATCACTAAAACATAAGTAGAACATCAGCATTTCCATAATACAAACAATATTACACATTTTTTCACCCTTTACTAAAGAGTATAACCATACTAGTCACACTTCATTGCTACTAATGAGTAAGAAGAATAAGACAATCGCATTACAACACAACACAAATACAAAACAAACACAAAGAATCCTTCCCCGAGGAATAGTTGAAACACATTCATTGTTATTACTGATTAGGACAGAAAAGTGAGCGAGGTTCAATCGTCCAAATAAAAAGGAATACAAAAAAATATAGAAGAACATAATTTTTCGCTAGGAGTGTTTAGGGTAGGGTATTCTTCTCTAAGACTTTTGCTCTCCAAAGACTAGAAGATCCTCTCTCAAAATGACCCTGAACCTGCCAATTTTTAGGCGTCAAGGCCTGGTTAAGGAGGCAGACACCCAAGGCAACCAATCAAGAGCTTTGTTGGTTGAACAGGCCAATGGGAGAGAAGCTTAGGTTGAGGCGATTAAGGGCACCATTTAGACGCCACCACCACCGTTCGGATAGTGCTCATCCTCTGGGTTTTGCCTTGCAACCACCACACCAAGGACATCATTTTCTACCGTAGGCAGGCTAATAGTGGTGGCTATGAGATTCGCCAAAAATGTGAACTCAATTTCTTGGATGTAGGAGACAAAGTGGTCAGCGTTGGGATCGAGGTCATGAATATGAGCATAAAACTCACAATATTATCATTCGAAGGCTCGGGGACCTTGAATAGCCATGCCCACCTTCGATTGGCAAAGTTTGAAGGGATCCAAGAATCTACCTCATTGAAGTTTACCCCTCGCTCAATCAAAACAGGCATGAAAGCTTACTCTAATTTATATCTCTCGACGAAATTCGAATCCTGGAATCAAGTGTTCCCATCAAAGTTTTCCTCGACTTCTTTTAGGAACTTCTTTAACCCTAGCCATTTTCTCTCATCTTGGAGGCACTATCATAGACAAACTAGGTTCTAGAATGTGAATTTCACTATGCAATAAACAAATCAACACTAGAAATTCACTATAAGGTGTTTGGGATTGATGGGTGAGCGTTTTGGTAGGCTGGCATCATGATTGGATAGGTTTAGAATGCAAAAATGGGTTGTTTGTCCTAACTTTGAAACCCTAATGCTCCGACTGTGGCATGGTCACTTGAGCGATCCCTAAAGCATTTTTGTCAAATTCGACAGATCAGTTCTGGCACTTCCAAGAACCATCTCGACCCTTCGCAAACTCCTCCAAACCATCATTCAAGCCTCAAAAACATGCATGGATGTATATAAACTCTAAATGCACATGAATGGATCAAATAAGGATCTACAATGTAATGTAATTTTCCATTTTGAAAATTAAAATGCACAATGTCATAAATCACTAAATGTAGAACTTAATCTTCTTGAATCCTTGAGCAATGTCCTCTCACTTTGTTCAATTTGATTCACACGTGTTCGAATATTGCATATTTGGTCAATTAAAGTGTGACGTGTGTGAAACCAAACTCCAATATTGTTAGGAATCCATTTTGATTAATGGATTAATAAAGTTCTACATAAATTCCTAATGCATCATCTAAGTGAAAACATAATTGGTTAGTGAGTGTTCTAAATGCATATTTTCTATATATATTTTTTTTAAAATGCTCCTCTTATTTTTGTATCACTTCCACTCTTTTGACAATTAACATGATTGTGAATTTAATAGTTTAAATGTTATGCCTCTAAGTGTGTGTAGCATAGCTCTTTGAGCTTTTCAAAGGAGCAGTGATATTAAGGATTATAGTACTCTCAATAATTTAAGTGCAATTGATACTTAGCCATTTATTTTATGCCTCACCTTTTTAAATTTGGTTACATTTGGCTCTTTTCTCACTGTTGCCTCTTAGGCATCTTTTTAAGGGGCATGGGGCTTAATAACCTTTAGTCATGTGTTCACATATCACCAACACTTAGAGTCATATAAGTTCATTAATCTATTAACCTAACTACACTTTTAAGTATGAAGGTGAATGATTGGCGTGTACTTTGTTTTTGAATTTTCACAAATAATATAATCCAGGCACGCTAGGGTAAAAGAAAATTGATTCAAAGATAAAGCTCTAAGATTTATAACCATTCAATTCTCTATTCCATAATATTTCTTATAGCAATACATTCAACTTTGAATTAATGATCAATATGCCACAAATTAAATCAAAGTGTGATTACCATGATAAACAACGAAAAACAAACAAAAGAACTTTTTTTTTCTTTCAATGTTTTTTTATTTTTTCTTAATAACATAAAAATAGAAAAATATACATAAACAAAAAACAAACAAGGAAAATAAAGCAATTACCATAAATTCGAAAATAATTGTCCAACTAGACAACAAAAATATTTTTGAATTTTTAATTTTCAATTGTTTCTGTGTTTTTCATATAAGAAAACAAACAAATAAAAATCTGCACAATGTATGACCCTAGGCTGTTTGATGCAATGCATGCATGGTATACCTAGGTCCATACTCTCACCTCTCCTAATTCTTAGGTAACACAATCTTGTCGTAGGCACTAGAGGCATCCAACTTGGTTGAGGTGGTGAGCCTCTCTAAGTCATCTCGACTCACCCAAACTTGCATTCCCCTCGAACTTCTCAAATTTGGTTAGGTAATGGTTGTAGGAAAAATGTAGATAAGTCAACTTTGACCTATGGGGCATGTTTGGTATGAGGGTTTGGCAGGGTTTGGAAACATGGGATAGGGTATAAACCCCCTTAAACCCATGTTTGGCAACCACAAAGTCGGGATAGGATTTGAATCTCGGCTCGGTCTTGGCCCGGTCATGAAACCCACATACTTGGGTTTCATGAAACCCAAGGGGGAGGTGGGTTTCATATGGGGGTTAAGGGATTTAACATACATTGACATTTATACCCCCATATATCCTATATATTTCATATATACAAATTGGTTAAGGGATAAAATATTCATTTATATACAAATATATTATCATAATAATCATATATCCATGCGCATACCAAACATGGGTATGGACAGCATTGAAAGTTGAATCCCATCTTTGGATCAAACCGGGGTTTCATCAAACCAATCCAAACCCATCCTAAAAAATATACCAAACATGCCCTTAGACTAGAATGAGTTGTGTGAACTCTAGCTTGTGAACCCTTAGAAGATGATGAATTTGTATGCTTAGACTTACTTAACCTATCCATTAACTTAGAAAGATGCATGAATTGGTTGTTCAAAGCTTTGGATTGGTTAGTTAGATACATGAGTTTCTTGTTCAAAACTTCTCTATTCTTCATGCAATGTGAATTGTAGTTTTTTTTTAATGTGAATTATGGTGACCATGCTCACCACATGTGAAACAAAAATTATTTGGTTTGGGTTTCCTTAATTACCAACTTCTTTAAGTTCTTGTGATTCTGTAACACTTCAAAATTCATCTTGGAAGGCATTAACTATCTACACCATATCTAATCATGAGAGCATCTAAAACTAATCATTTGAATGACAATCAATCCATCAACTAGATAAATAATTAAAACAATGTCAACAAAACATTGTTAATGTCTCAAACTTAGAACTCAAAACTAAATAGTATCTTATAGGGAATAAGTAAGAACAATTCAAAACATTGTTTCATAGCCAACTCTAAAAATTTAAACTAGGAAGAAGCATCTGTAAGCCTCAAAGTCGGGATGCAAATATTGATCCTCCTCAGCCTCGAAGTCAAGTTGCTTAGCTAATCTGAGATCCTCCTCAAAACCAACATCTGAAAAATATATATCATAGGATGAGCAAAAAAACCCAATAGAAACACCTTTTCAAACCAAAAAAAGGTCTCAAAACAATTAAAAATGGTAAGTCTCCATTAGCAAAATTCACAAATTTACAGTAGAAAATAGTAATTTCATAATAATAGGGTATAATCATTTCCAAACACCACACGCTAAAAATAGATTATCTCCTTGTATGTAGGTAGACTATCGTGAATATACACATTGAACATATGTCGTTTACCCACCAAAAACCATCACAGTCAATCTCCGCAGGGTCCCAAAACTTACTACACTTTAGAAAGGGCGCATACCGATGCATTAGCATTGATGTATATTTTTCTAGGAATAGTATACTAGCCCTTAGCCTCGAACTTACGTGAACAATAAGTGTTGGATCTCTCAAGCAACCAAACTCCCTATGACTGTTGACTTGATCCGAAATGTGTACACCCAAGTGCAGGCGGTCAAGTTGTAGTAATAATCCAGTTTGAGTCCGGAGTCGAATCCACAGGGAACTAGTAGTTTTGGTGTTTCAAAGTAATCGGTGAAGGAGACGGCAGATGCTGTCACTGTCTGCCATTCAAGTCAGAAGACACGTGGTTTTCTTGTGCAAATCTTCCTCCAATTCTTTTGTGCAAATCTTCCTACAGGTCCCTTGTACAAAGCTCCCTCAAAGTCCAAGAAAAGTTTGACTGCTCTGTCTCTCCAATAATTTCAGGGAGCGTTCGAACGGTTTGGGCGTTCGAACGTGGCACTCAAGTGCCTGGGCCTTCTGACTACAAGTCTGCAACACGCCATGTCTTCAGTCAGTCTGATCTTGTCCTTGCTCCAGTGGTCGTTTGAAAAGTGGTTACAAACGTTCAAACGGTTTCTCTGTTCCTCAGGACTTTGGTTCTTGGCTTCTTCGTGGTCTGTAACAGCTGGCTTGGCTTCTTACCACCGTTTGAACGGTTATGACATTCGAACGTTGGTTCTTTCTTCAAGGTTTTGAAATTTGTTCCCTAATGAGCTATTTTTGCCTTCAATGGCTCTTTTTGATGACCTTGAATCCTTGTTCATTTTATAACCTGAAACCTCATCAATTAAAGTCCATCAAAGTACAATTAGTCCGAAAAGGGGTATAGGAATATGCTATATTTGAGTATTAATCAAGTGTTAGACAACCATCAAACCCCTCAAGATAGAAAAGCCTATAACACTCTACAATACGCACTCGAGTGTAAAACATGCTTATCCAACCACCCCTATAACAGATAATAAAATACACTACTTCTCCTAAAAAATCCACATATGCCACAATCTGAAATTCCACAATTCACAATCTAGAAGAATAATTGAAGCAAAAGATGTAAAAGATCGTACACGAAACCTTCATACTCAAAATTCTCTAATTCTAGGGTTTAATCAAGAACATGTGATTTTTGGGATGAAAACATGTATTTGAATGTAAAATTATGGGTTTCTTTAATCAAAACATATATTCCAATGGAATATACGTATATTGAAGATTTAACGATTAAATCAATTTGTAACTCAAGAACTAGGGTTTTGTATCAAGAATGAGTGATGTCTATCACAAAACATGCATTTTGTTCAAGAAAATACTTATAGAATTACTATTTACATCATAATAAAGATGAAAAACATATAATTATATAACCCTAAGCTCAATGAATGAACTTGAGAAAGAATTTCTACCTTAGTCTCCTTGAATCTTGATTCTAATGTGTTTGATTATGTTTTTCCCTGCGTAAATCCTTTGGAATCTCTCCCCTCGTCGTTCTCCCAATTCTCCTTAGCCTCCTAGGGTTGCAAGCGATTGAAAAATAACCTACAGAACATTCTTTGGGTGCTTATAGGGTCAAAAATAGTGTTGAAATCATGAACCTAATCATTGTAAATTGCACATCCACATTTGAACGGAGATGGGCATTCGAACTGACTTTACTCCCCATATCTCAAGTTCTATAAAATTGTGGAGATTGGCATTCGAACGAACTTTACTTCTAGTATCTCAAGTTCTATTAGATTTTTTATTTTGCATTTGCTCCATGTTCGAACGTCATTTACCCTCGAACGTGAAACCCATTTCTGCCAGAATTTCCAAGGAAGCTTTGACCTGGTTAGAAGTTGATTCATGAAATCTTTATGACATATATTTTTTGTAGCCCTTGACGTTTTATTTTCAGTATCCAAAAATCGAATCAATCATACATTGAGATAAAAAGCTATGAACCAAATACTAAAGTAGTGTCAAATTCTTTTTTATTCGATTTTTCCCCAAAATTGATTTTCATTCTGGAATACTTCCAATACACCCCATATTAACTCTCCTAAGGTTTCTCAACATTACGAATTCAATGGTAACCTTATTTTGACCTAAAAATGTTCAAAAACTTACCTAATCATCATTCTCAAGCTTAAACACCTCTGAAACAAAGTTTGACCCTAAAATCCATACGCGCGAGCTCAAACTTCATGATCAATTTTTCCACAATAATTCAAACCTCTTATTCTCATTTGGAAGTACTCTTAAAATCATGTTATACCTCTTAAAATTTTGTGCAGGGTATTACAGATTCATTAAGGTCTCTATCAAGTTTCATCAATATAGATTGTAAACACTTCTTTGACTCAATAAGCCCATGACACTCTCTCTCAAGGAAGCTTACTTTGTCTTGAAGCTACTTCTTTTGTTCCTCTAGCTCACAAATATGAGTTTTGGATTTCACCAAGTCCACATGGAGTGTTGTCTTATCATTTTCACTCGTTTTGAGCCTCATGCTCAATGAAAGCATCCTTTTTTTTATTTTTTGATGCACTCTTCATATAATTGATTATATACATCTTGAAGGTCCTCAATGTTCGCAATCTCATCCTTACTTGTAGACTTTCAAGTCAACCATCTACTCGATAAGACTTCAGGCTTCTTTAACTTCACTTCTTGAAGTTTCTCTAGTGGGAGAGGAATGTGAACAAACAAAGGCCGTGAAATTCTCTTCATCTTCTTGAGAAGAAAAGTACTCACTTGGGGTGGACTCACTATCACCCTCACTCACTTTGGCCTTTATTGCCCTCTCTTATGTTTGGGCAAATTTGTAAAACCCGAAAAAATTTAAACTTTTTCTTAAAAAAGGAAAAACTGTCATTTTGCCACTATAATGCGAAATTAAAATACGTGTTCTCTCGTATGACACAACGGACTTCGTCATTGGATTCGTATCGTGAAGTCTAGTCATCCAAGTAAATTTCGTCAAATTCTGAAATAGTCAGATTTTATACGTCGTTCGAGACGGTTGAGTGTCAGGTGACCTCACCAAAGTCCCCAAAAATAAAAATTTTAAAATTTCCTTATAATTAGATTAAAGTTCAAAAAAATTAATTTGAACTTAAACTGGGATAAAATAAATCGTTTCTAGGCAAAACAGACCCCGATAAGTGAGGGGCGTATGGCGCGACTCGGGCCAAGCCTTTAAAATTATAAATAGGGCTAAAATCTGATATTTTAGCACAAAATATCTCTGTATTTTCTGTTGCATTCACACGTTGGAGAGAAAGAGGAGAGAAAGTGAGATTTAAAGTTTTCCTTCTCCGATTCCCAGAGTTCTATCGGTCGAATTCCGTCAGTCAAGAACTAAAGTTCATTTACGCGACAAGGGCTACGTGTACATACCAAGAACAAAATATTTCACCAAAGTTTCAAAGACTAGATTTTTGAAAAATCAAGATTTTGGACTTGGGAGGGGTTCTTGAAGTTCTCCACACTTCAAGTGAGGTAGGGTTCCCTCCTACTTGAGTTTATTACTGTCCTATGATGTTCATATGGAAGGGGGTTGGTATGTAGAATATGTATACCACTTATTTATTATTATCAAAATGAGGGAAAGGGTGTAGAAATGGATTAGGCTAATTTCTAGCTTGATTTTGATATGTGGAAGTTACTTGTGTGATCCCTTAAAAAATTGGTTTATGTGGGCATGTTATATGTTCATATTATGCCTTGTGATTAAGTGTGATTGGTATGAAATTGTGAAATGCCATACTTGTGAATTCTATTGGAAAGATATGTTGATATGTGCTAATTGAAGTGTTGACATAGTGAAGGATTTTGGTGATTATTTGCTATTGATATAAATTGCCATGAAATTGGATATGTTGAGATGTAGATTAATTTGTCCATATGACATTCATTACATATGGGACATGACATGGATAAGCAATGGTTCATTACATTTCATTTGCACGGGACGTCTCATCACATGGGTGTGTGCATGTTTGTCGTCAATACCACACTTGGTGATTGATGGATGGCTTGAAAAAGTTAGGCCGAAGGGCTAGCTGAGCCGCATTGTTGCATGATAAGTTGGGTTGGGGTTAGCAAGAAAATCCCTCGGGTGAGAGACCTGGTGATTGGATACGTACTCCTTTGGTATAAGAGCCCATAAAGTATGTCGGTGTATGCGGAACCGTTGGTGAAAGTCAATGAATTTCATTTCGGTTGGGTGTCGTTGGTGTAATCCCATAAACATCCACCCCAAGGAAGACCCTTGATTTTTAAATGTCATTTGATGTGTAACATAGATGACGGATTCATACACATTGACACTTGCATGTGTTGAGAAGCCGGGAAGGGCTCGAATTGAGTGCATGAATGAGTCTCACCTCATTGCATGGCATGTCATAGTAAATTCCATCATTGAGTTGCATATACTTGATTGGAGTTGTTGTGGATAATTGTTGTTGCATGTGAACACTTCATGTGCATCTAGGAGGGAGTAACCTCTGTAGAGGATACTCTATTGAGCGTGACTCACCTTATACGGGAAAACATTTCAGGTGCGGGTTGTACGCCGGAAGATGGCTCCCATTTCGAGCATCAAGGATAAAGAGAGGCTGACATGTGGCCTTTGAACCATATTTTGTGAAACATTATGAAAAATGATGTTTTGGACATATATATTTATGCAAACAAATGTAATAGAACTTATAAGGATTGAGTTTTAAATGGGAAATGATGTTACACATTTTTTGGATAATTTTGGGAAGGTTTGGAATGGGTTTGAAATGAAAAACAAGTGAAATGGGCAAAACTGGGAAGAGGGTATCGGTACAGTGTACCGGTTTGGTGCTATCCAGAGAGTTTATTGTACAAGTACGCAACACCGGTACACTCTTCAAAAGCTTGATAATTTTAAATTGTTTTGCCAAGCTTTGGGCTTTGAGTTCCCTTCCCTTAAATGATACAAATGGACCTTAAATGAGGTATATTGGACTCGGGTTAGATCAAATGAATGACAGAACCCGAATTACATTTATGAGTAATAATCTCAGTTAAGGAGATGTTATCAATGTGGCGTCGAGTTAAGCGACATCCACGGGTATTTCCGTGGGTTGATGGGTTGTCAATGGTTGATAAAGGACTTCGGATTTTGGGGCATCACAGAATTGTTCTCTCTATTCGAATAGTCCGTAACCATGTGTTCAAAACTTTGACACTCACAACATTGGAGGTCTTACTAATTGACCTCTAAAGTGGGTTGATCTTAAAATTGTTCCCAAGTGTAGAAAGTGTATCATTTCGTAACTTAGTTGACTATCAAGGTCGTCTCCCCTGGGAAAAATAGTGGTTCAAAGGGTGATATGCAATTAAAACTAAAAACTCTGAATTTTTGGAAAAATGGTTGAATGAATTATCAACTAAGAAATAATAATTCAATAAAATACTTGTCAATCGTCAAAGTTTATCTAATCATGAACAAGTATTTTGACCTAATTTTATAACTCACTCAAGATTGTACTTAAATGCACTTAAGTGGAAAGTATTCTACTAAAATCCGTTAAAAATGACAAATGTGTATTTAAGTTGATTGACCTAATTTTGAAAAAATTACATTCACATTTATTGCAGTGATTCCAAGAATTATCCGTGTCAAACCTAACTATCTACGGATACACAAGAAGATATACATATTAATTGTGCTTTTAACTTTGATCATTCAAACAAGCAAATAGCTTAATCTTTGAAAAAACTCTAGTTAGGTCAAAACACCAGTTCACATATGAGACTCCCTCATTTGATCAAATTGGATATCGACTACTCACCCATAGTGGAATTTAAAACTAAAGCAATTAAAGAAAATGCAGTCATACTTCAAAGAAAAGCATAACTGAAATTGAAATCACAAGTAAAAGAAATAACCTTGAATTAAATTGCAAATAATGTAAATCATTACACTTTAAGAGAACTAAAATTATTTGCCTAGCAAGCAAGAATTGAAGAACTAAAAGTAGAACAGAGCTTGGTGTCGAAAACAAAGGAAAAACTCATGAAAAGAGAGAAACCCTAATTCTAACCCTATGAAGAGAAGAAAGAACTGAAAATATGAAAGAATGTCTAAAGAGCAATCCTCACTTCTAGCTTGGCTAGGGTATTTTTAGGGAAATATCTACTGAATATCTTTGTGACACCCCAAAAATCTGGGGATCCCTTATCGACCATTGACAACTTATCAACCCGCGAAAATACCCATGGATGTCGTTTAACCCGACACCACGTCAATAATATTCTCCATAGTAGGATTTATTGACACAATTGAAATCCATAGTTCTATATTCATCTAATTTAACCGGGGTCCAAGGTACCCCCAATGTATAGCAATTTAAGTCTATTTGTGTCATTGGAACCCAAGAACTCAAAGTCCAAATGCATATCAAGAACACTTGAAGATTTCAAGAATCTGGGAAACCGTACCGGTACGGCGAACTTTCTGGATAGCAGCGTACCAGTACGGCGAAATTTTTGGACAACAACGTACCAGTACGGCGAACTTTCTGGACAGCAGCGTATCAGTACACTCTGCCAAACACTACCTGTTTCACCTATTTTCCATTTCCAATCCATTCAAAAACTTATCCATTTCATCCCAAACATTACATAACATGTATTTGGACATCCAACATGGATTCTATAAGATCTATTACAACATTTGTATGCGAATTCATTTAATTACATGCCAAAATAAATATTCATTGTAATGTCTTTACAATTTACTCCAAATAAAAGTCACATTCTGGCTTCTTCATCCATGAGGCTCAAAGTTAGAGCCGTCCACCGGCACGAACCCAGCACCTAAAATATTTTTCCATAAAGGGTGAGTCAAGCTCAATAGAGTATTCCCTAAATAGGCTACTCTCCAACCCAAATGCACATGAAATGCTCATATGCAACCCATTTCACCATGCACACATTTCAAACATGAATATGTTATTAATGTTGGAAACTACCATGCAATGCTATGGAATGAGATGAGACTCACTCTTACCATCCAATTCGAGCCCTTCCTAGCTCTTCAACACGTGCAATTGTTATTGTGCATTTGCCCATCATCCATGATCCCGAGCTCGTCCCGGCTCTTAAACACATGCAATTTCTCATGTGTACAATTTTGTCATTTATGTTATGCATCAAATGACATTATCAATCTGGGGTCTTGTATGGGGTGAGTATTTATGGACTTACACCAACGGCATCCAACTGACACGGGATTTATGGACTTCCACCAACGGTCCCGCATACACTGACACACTTTATGGACTAATACCAACGGAAGTGCGTATTCAAATCACCGGGCCTTGCACCTGATGGATCTTCTAGCCCTTCTTGCTAACCCCGACCCTCACACTATGTAAACCGTGCGACTCGGCCAAGTCATTGACTTAGCTCGCTCGAGCCCACTCGTCATCCATCCATGTGGTGTTGACTCATTTCATGCACAACCACCCATTTAATGCAATGTTCTGGTGCATGTGCAATATAATTTCTCATTGCAACCCTACTACAATGTTCAATATGCAATGTATGCTATATGAACCATTTCAAACCCAATTCATATAATCCATGATCAATTATATCAAAAGCATATAATTTTCATGTCTCACAATGTCAATAAATCAGTATGAATTTATCAACATTTTATCCAAAACTCATATCCAAACATGTTATCTCATATTAAGCAATAACACACTTTCAAATCAATACATTATGTAAACACATAACATGTCCACAATTCATAATTCAAGAAATTGTATTTAGCAATTTTTACATACCCATTTCAAGATAGAATATATTCTACCTAATTTTAATACCCATTTCATCAAAATTAATTCCATAGGCAAGTCATATATATCTATATTAACCTACCCATTTCATCATAACATTTAGAGTGGTGAATACACCTAAGTAGGAGAATCTCCTACCTTTTGAAGCGTGAAACAAGTTATAGAAGCTCCGAGGAACAACCCAACTCAATCCCAAGCTCTTCCAAGAATTTTGGTTTTCTCACCATTGGTGAAAGCTCTTGTTTTTTGTGTAGATGCGTAGCTCTTGACGAGGAGAACGACTTTCCCTCTTGGCCCGAACGGATCCGAGCACCATAGCTCCGTAGATTGTAGAGAGAATGTGAGCTTTTCTCTCTTTTCCCTCTCTTCTCTCTCCCTCTTTCTATCGGCTGAACATGGGCTGAAATAATGGGGTAAAATCTGATTTTTTTCCCCTATTTATATTTTTAGGATACCTGACCCATAACACGCCACATGACCCTTTTTAATTCTGGGTCCGTTTTCTTCCTGAAACGATTAAATTTCGCTCTGGTTCAAGCTCAAAATATTTTTAATTTGTCTTGACTTCATTTATTTCAAAAATCTCATAATTTTCCCAAAAATTTAGTATTTGGGTCTCTCGGGGCCCAATCGCCTAGTAAAACGCAAAAAACTCGACTATCACGGAATTCGATGAAATTTGACATAGTCACTAGATTTCGCGAGACGAATCCAACGGTGAGGTCCGTTTCGTCATCTAAACTCTAAAAAATTTTAGGTTTACAACCTGAACCGTTATAGCAATTTACTGTTTTGCCCTTTATTTATAAAAGTTTAAATTTACTCGGGTTTTTACAATCTTCTAATTTGTTCACCATCACAGCCTCTGAATAACTAAGTTGATTGACTTTCTAAAGGAGTCCTTGAAAGAATAAAACACAAACCTGTCAGTAGGAAAGTTTATGTTCTTCATGTACTATAGCTCTTCACAATTACTGGTAGAACTACCCTCTGTCTTGAACCTACTAGTTCCAAAGTAATAACCTATCCATATAAAAGTTTTTATTTCACTTCTATCGATAGATATTCACTGCTACTGGTAGAATCTCAATCTGCCACCAGATGAACCGGTAGGAAACCTACTGGTAAGACTGATCTTTTTTCCAATTATGCTTCCAATGCCCTTAGCTCAACTCATGGATCTCCTAACTCATTCCCAAAGTCTTCCATAACATGAAAATGAGTGTAAAACCTCGCTCTTAAATTCATTTACCTATAAACATGAATATTCTTCATAAAACATAAAACTAAGCTAAAACAAAGGAAATAGATAACTAACATAGCTACAATGAAAGATGAGACATGAAATATACAATATTATACTCTCATCACTTACCTTTTCTTCTCAACCTCTTGTCTAGAAGTTGTTCTCTCTTTCTGTTTTCCCCATTAGGAGTTTTTGGTCTAATCAACTTGGTCCTAGAGGACTCAACACCACTATCCTTGAAGTATTTTTTAAATTTTCTAGCAAGATATGCTATGTCCACGTCTCCTAATTTGGGTGACTCGGATTTATCTCCTTCTCTCATTAAACTCAAAGCTACCCCTTCACTTTCTTGGGTGATAGGAGACTCATCTCGAATGTCAAAATGGACCAACAATGTCCTCCACTGACATCTCCTCCAAATTGACGTTTGTTTCTAAGGCATGAAATCTTTCCCAAAAAACCTCAAGATTTTCAACTTAATTGTTGTGTCATCATATTTTATACCTAATGCAAAGGATGAGTTAACAATATCACTAAGTTTAACATAGAAATCACTAAAACTTTCATTCTCTTCCATTTTCAGAGTTAACAATATCACTAAGTTTAACATAGAAATCACTAAAACTTTCATTCTCTTCCATTTTCAAAGTCCCAAACTGAGTGGTGTACCTTTAGAGGTGAGATATCTTTCACCATTTTAATCTCTTTGTGGGAAACTTGCAAGATTTCCCATGCATATTTGGAGAACTGGAAAATTGCTATCCTTCGGAACTCGTTTGGTATCACGGCATTGAATAATGCATTCAAGCCTTTCGATTTCCACCTTAACAAATCATACTCGGATTTTTTCAAAGTATTGTGAGGGTTTTAGTTTAACGAACAGCTCACCGCCTTTAACGGGGGAGTGAGCGTTGGGAGGCTCCAACCCTCTAGCAAGCATAATTCACCCTATCGAAAAGCGGTGGTCGTGCTACTAAACCTCCTTGCTGAGAATCCATAAGAAACTAACTAGTACTCACATAGATCTTAAAAGAACGAAAAATAAGTAATGTAAGCAAATAAGCAATTAATGCCTACAATGTGTGTAGCCCAATCCTTTAGGGAGACTTGCTCTGATACCAATTGTAAAGGTTAAATCATATCCTTATTCTGAAAGGATCATCCATGATTACACACGTGGGATTAAGAAACTACCTAGAGGGTAGTGAATAGGTAAATTTCAATTCCAATTGGATAAACACCAATGATTCGCACTTTGTAGTGTGTCTGAATTATATTAGTATATTACACCCAAGTATAAGTGGTCGAATTGTAGTTTTCTCGATTTTAAGTCCAAGTATCGATCCCACGAAGACTTGTACTAATTAGAACTTAAAATAAAATAAAATAAACAAAAGTGTTGTTTGAAGCAGAATATTGTTTGATAGCTTGTGGTGTGAGCTTAGTTTGGTAACTAATTCAACTTATAAAAAATAAAGACAGTGCGTAAATAAAACAGATAACTGACAAGAAATTAAAAGATACCCTTCAGTTTAGGAATCCATATGCTTTGTATTGCTTAAGTTACTGGAAATGCTACCTCACAACAATTAACTTCCATTTTACTGGAAAGCTAACCGGCAAGTCTGATGTATATAAATCATAACACAGCTGCTTCTTAGGCGAGCTGGTGGTATAAATAATAACTCAGCAACTTCTTAAAAAAGCTGGTTATATCCACTTCAATTGATTAACTCAAGTAAACCAGAAGGACAAGCCATTCATGAGGAATACTTGATTTATTCGCTTGACGTTATGATTGTTCCTTATTATACAATAAACCATAACACAGCCGCTTCTTAGGCGAGCTGGTGGTAGTATAGCATAACCCAACAACTTCTTAAGAAAGCTGGTTGCATAACTGCCAGTTAAACAGCCTCAGCATTCCAGTTGACTGGTAGGAGCGCCGTAGTTGTAAGACTGTCAGTAATATATATATATATATATATATAT
>CM042189.1:21038348-21081560 GCA_023539305.1 Ilex asprella | reverse complement strand
TAGGAACACCGTGGTTGTTAGACTGTCTGTCTATAATATATATATATATATATATTAGTATAAACATATAAATAAAACATCAGCATTTCCAGAACTCAAACAATATTATACATATATTTACCCTAGTTTGAAGGGTATAAACGACTACTCACGCTCCATTGCTATAGAAAAGCTAGAAGTGCGGGTAGTATTCATTACAACAGAAATTAAAATATAAAATTTAAAAGGCTTTCGTAGGGAACGATTGAAAGACAACTACAAAAAAGTGGTAGCACTTCAATTATCAGAATGGAAAGCTACAACAAAAATGTACAAGTACAGTATTGGAACTGAAAGTGTATCACGGACCGGATCGTGTTTGCACTTTCTTCTTTTCTTTTTCTTTTCTTCTTTTCTTTCCCTTTTTCTCTTGTAGGATTTCTCTCAGAAGTTTTCTATATTTCCGGCCTGCATGCAAAGGAGGAGGAGGGTCCTATTTATAGGCAAAAATGGAAACAGGAGAGGAAAAGATTTGCATGCCCGCCTTAAGAGGGTCGTCCGGACGGTGGCAATGCCGTCCAGATGGTGGTGCAAGTCGATTTGCAACTTGCTGAAGTGCTGACTCATTTTGAAATATTACACTTTGACCTCCTTTATTTTCCTCTTCCTGACATTGCTCTTGGTATCTTATAATATTTCCGCATTAAGCCTACAATTTTTACATAAAAACTGTTAAAACGAATAATTCCCGCACTAACCCTAATTTACTTTAATTACTACTTTTTAGTGCGGTAATTCTATTAATTCAACTTTTTTAATATTTCTAATTTACACCTAATTGATGTCAATCAACCAAATTATAACCTAATCTACCACAATTACCACTTTCTCAAAAATCAATTAACCAAGTAAAAATTGAGAACCCATTTAACAAGAACAACCCATGAAAATTAGTGTAATGAATAAGTCAATTTTATCAATTAACACTCAATCTCACAATGCAATCCAACCCAAGGAAATCAACTCACTATCAAACCATTGTGTATGATAAGAATACTCAATCAATCCTAGAAAACACATAGTGTGTGTGTGCGCTACAAATTATGAGTGTGTACAATAAAGTAATAAATAACACAAGTGATTTGTTAATGCGAAAACCCTTCTCGAGAAAAATTATGAGAAACTACCCAAAGCCTAATCCACTATCCCACAATATATTTACAAGTATTTGAAACTTATACCTCAACTAATATCATGATTACACACTCCTTTCCTTCTGTAGATCTCTCCACCGAATACGCCCACTAATGTCGTGGATAGCTTCACTTGATCTCCCTATACGCACGGGTCGTTTAGGCCTCGATCACTCCAAAAATGCACCCAAGAATCTCAGTATGACAATCTTCAAATGGATTTGATAGAATCAAACAAGTTCTTTTTCTCCAAGATATGAGGTTAAATAGGAATCAAAAAATGGGTTAGCTTTTGGATTTAGAGATCTAGTATTGCTCAATGATCTATCAAGGTTTAGAGGTAAGAAATAAGCTCACATGAAAATACCCTAGCTAAGGAAGACTCTCTCTATTTATTGGTTCAGAATAGGGTTTATCTTAGGGACAAAGAAAACACAAATTCGCAAACAACCGCTCGAGTAATGAGAGAACGGTGGGAGGGCGGTGGCTATTGGAATGAAAAAAGAACTCAAACCAAAGTAGTAAAGTAGGAATCACTAGAGCGACCTTAGAACTGTTCAAGTTGGTTCAAGACTGCTCGAGCGGCCTAAGAGCAACCTAGAGGGCAGTCTTCACTACCCACTTGTTTAGCCTTTTCCGATTTTATCTCTAAGTCTTCAGAGAGTGCTCTTGCGAAGGTTATGGAACATATGGCATTCCCTACTGATTTTTAAGCTAGAAATCAATTAAAAAAACTTGTGCCCTTGAGCTCTAAAGGTCGTTGCTCAAGTGGGGTTCGATTAATGACTCAAATCTACATTTTCAAAACTTAATAAAGGTTTAGAAAAATTTTTCTTGGAAGAACACCTAGGAGTCATTAACATATCAATCACCGATACCATTTTACCTAATCAACCTCACTCTAATAAACTAAATCAAGAGTGCTAAGGTCTCTAAGGCTGGTGGGCCCGGCCCAAAGGCCCAACTTGAATAAAGAACCCACCTAGACGAAACCAAATGGGTTCAGCCCAAAAGAGATTCACACCCAGTCAGACTCATCAAGGCTCCAAGAGCCACGTCACCAAGGAGTAGGCAACGCCATTCCAAGAGCCTCATCCATGCCACCTTGAAGTAAGGAGAGAAGAAGTTAACCACGCCATCCTAAGACCCGGTCTTGAGGAGAGCTCCGTAACTACCTCATCTGTTGCGAGGATGACACCACCTCCACCAAGTTAGCTTTTTAGTTACTGATAAATCATCTCAATCTGTTAGGAAGCACCTATATATTGTAACCCCCACCTACACTTGGGATCATCACTCTCATCTCTCTCATAGCTTGTACCTCACTTGAGCTCTCTTTGCTCTCGTTTGATCTCCTTATACTTCTACAACAATAAAACACCCACACAACAATAAAACACCTGAACCATGCTAGTCATTCACAGTGGAGTAGGTTACTTTGACAAAACCATTTAAATTGTGTCTTGCTTGTGTTGAGTTCCTTTTTATTTTATCATCCACATTAATTACTTGACAAGTGGTGTACAAAACCAATTTATGCATCGTCAAAGGTTATTACCATTGTCCTAAGCAAGAAGGTGCATACGAAGAGTCTCTTGATATTGCCTGAAGCACGGTCTCCTCCTTTCCATTGACACTTTTGGATCTTCAAATTTTGTGGCATTATGATCATGGAATAGGTTGAGATTTACAAAAAAGACTTCAAGAAATTGGTCAATTACAAACATTATCCTAGCAAGATGGTCAAAAAGGTCTGTGGTGCCATCACCTGCATCTAAGACATTTTAAACTTACAAGGAAGTTAAAAAAAGTGAATCTCCTATTCAAAAGGGGATTCAGTTTGTTGAACCAGAGTTTCTATGGAAACGGGAGCTCTATTGTTGACGATGTTATTGATGTTGCCTAGTTCATCTTGGACTTCTCTAATACGACTCTCCCAATACTAGTTTAGATGAGGTGGTTGAAGAAGAGGCAAATGATTTTGGCTCACGCTTTCTCCACTTTGGTTGTGAGCCTCATCCTCTTGGTTCTCCTAGTAACGAGTGTTTTCATTAGAATGACTCTAGTTATCTTCCTCAGTGACTCCATTGAGAGGCAATTTAGGTTGTTGGCTATTAAGGAGTCGAATTTGTTGATTTTGTCGAAGGAGGCATAACATAATTTTATGTTAAGTTTCATGGTTCTCAGCCTGAGGCTAATTAAGAAGAAGGACGAGGGGTGGAGCCAAAACTTGTGGTTGGCTTTCCTTGTTTTGGCCCATACTTCTCGTCAAAATCATCAATCAAAGAGAAAGAATTTGATGTAAAATGATGAAGAGTGTTCCACATACTGCGCCAAACTAATGATGTATAAAAACCAAGTGTGAACTAGGAGGACTAGTAAAGCTCTGTGTGTGAGCCAGAGAATGAGAGACAAGAACACAAACAAATGAGAAGTTCACCAAGCATTAAAGCTAGGTTAGTCCATTGCAATAGAGATTTTTGCTCCTTTAGTTTTGTATTGGTTGAGGAAGAATAAAATTACACTAGAGAATATCAACTTCACATGCCTTGACAAGGCACTAGCTTGCCTATTTATGCACAAGAGTGGTGTGGGTCTCGGTCAATAATGGTGTGGTCCCTGAATCTGTTAGAATATTGAAGAGAATATTTGACCATGAAAAGCTCTCTTTCCTAAGCATGACGTTACATTCTAAGAACTATTACATGACATTCTAGATATGTTTTTTTGACCAAGATAGAGTTTGATGGTGCAATTCCTCTTATAACCTAATTGTAGTGATCGTCAAGCTGTTTCAGTAATTGCTGAACAACTTTGTGTCTTGGATGACCTAGATCCTTGTAGGTCAAGTCGACAACGTCAGTCAAGCTTTGTGCAACCTTGCTGACCAGTTTGAGGTGTCAACTGCATCTTTTCTTTTGGTATTATCAAGCTAAATCATAGCCTTCCTACTGAATGGATTCAGCTCACTATGAGAAAACAAATCTCCACTCAATTCTGCTATGAAAATCTGCAGTTTGTTAATTCAAATGGAATCAGTGCTTAAATTGGATACCGTAGCTTCCGTTTATTTCTGACAATAAACTCCCATTAGAAAAACTAAAGGATTCACCCGTGACCTAGCCAAAGAAAGAAAAATAATTTAAGACCTACTTGACCTATAAGTAATTCCACACCGAATTCAAAATGAACAATAAATTTTTAAACCAAATGTGATTTTGAAATAAGCATCTAACTAATAAATCTATGTCGGCTCATAAATCTAGAGAGCAACATATATTTGTCACCAACAATGGCATTTTCGTATCCTGAGCGGGTCAGGGATAGATGGGCTATACTGATAGTCGTCCACAAAGACGCCAGCATGCTCCCCGGTGGAAGAGAGATTTCTCAAAAACCCATATATCACGGACAAGTACCTAGAGATATGATTGATGGAACAGTAAATATTTTGGAGGCGTACTGGATGTCAAAAATATGACTATAAAAATAAGGACTAAATCAACTAGTTAACAATTGTCAACTTGGTCTCTGAACTTCCAACTTGAGCCATAAGTAATTCCGCACCGAATTCAAAATTAAATAAAATAAAATTTTAAACCAAATGGGAAGTTGAAAAAATCATCTAATTTATAAATCTAATTCGGCCCACAAATCTGCAAAACAACATATATTTGTCACCAACAATGGCATTTTCGTATCGTGAGTGGGTCAAGGATGGACTGGCTATACTGACAGTCGGCCACAAAGACGCCAATATGCTCCCGGGTGGAAGAGAGATTTCTCAAAAACCCATATGTCACGGACAAGTACCTAGAGATATGATTGACAGAAAAGTAAATATTTTGGAGGCGTACAGGATGTCAAAAACATAACTATAAAAATAAGGACTAAATCAAACTAGTTAACAATTGTCAACTTGGTCTCTAAACTTCTAATTTTATCATTTTGGCCTTTCATGTTTTCGATTTATGTTTAATTGGTTCAATTTTAATCGCCCATTTAAAATGGTAACATATTTGGCTCAGATGTCGATACATGCCTTGTTCTCAGGGGCAAAATCAGGAAAAAATAATTTGATTAAAACTGATTTAAAATTGGTCCGATTGTAAACAAAATCGAAATATCAATGACCAAATTAAAAAAACTAGAAATTCAAAACTAAATTAACAATCGTCAAATAATTCAGGGACTAAAAGCGTGTTTAGTCCTAAAAATACTAATTGAAGCAGCTGGAATTACTAGCACATGCCTAATCAATAAGGTTATCTAGATATTTTACTGGCATAATCACACATCAAAGGGCATAAACTAACCTATGCTTATGAGAATTTTCATTGGATAATTACGCTGCAAAGTTATGTCATTAGTACTCCCTTTGTTATATTTTTAGAGAGCATATCACAATCCTGCCACTGGTGCACCGTGGACCTGGTTATCCCAGTAGAGGACTGATCTCTACTTTAGATATCAAAGTAGGTTTTCAAGAACCAATTAGACAAACTACAAGAAAGTTATTACTAGGAGTCAAAACTGGAAAATTCTATTAAAAGGGTAAACCCCAAAAAAAGAACCAAAATAATTAACTCTACCTCCTTATTTTTATCTCCAGCAATGACAGCGCCTTTTGGATCATAGGCCTCAAATTTCTGCAAAAAAAAATAAAACAATATAGGAATCAGATAATAGTATATAGTAAGGAATATTGTAAACAGTCCAAATGCATTGACAAATCAAAGCATTAGACAAAAAACTCCAACCACATGACCAGGCTACTTTAGCCCAAAATCAGGATAAGAAGAGCTAAGGCTGTATCTTAATTCAAACCAAATCACTTACATAAAATGACACTAATGAAAAAAAAAAGGGGAATGACTTTCAACCCTTGGAATATCCCAGAGACAATATATTCCAAACAGGGGAAGGGCATTTTAACTTAAAACCTGAAAATTTGAATGACGGAACCATGCACTTCAGAGCTGGAATGTGAAAAGTTGACCCATAGACATCATTTACAAAATAATGATCAGTTTTGCTTGGATACCATTAGAAGTTCTGAGCCTGACCCTCTGGACTTAGCCAGGGTAACAGACAGGAGCTTGATAAATAGATGCAATGCTAAAAGTATTTAACAACCAATCTAAAGATTCTTATTTTTGATATTTCTGTTCTGCTAAAAAAATTCGAGTTTGGCATAGCTCTTTTTTTTTCTTTTTTTTTTTTCTTTTTTTGAGATTGGAAACTAAGAAATTGTATTATAAAGCCAAAAAACTCAAGAAGAAGGTTGGCTAAGAAGTCCAACCAAATGAAACAGACATACATAACAAAAGGAAAACATTACAAACTCATAAATCACATTACGCTCTCCATCTCGCCAAAATGCTAAAATGTGAGAATCCTTGGAAGGCCTGAGACCCTGAAGCCCAAAAATGAAGTCATAAAATGAATATAATCCCATAAACCATCCAACTACATTCTTCCGTCTTCAAAAATTTTTGAATTCCTTTGCTCTAAATAAACCAAAAGAGAGTCATAGTTGAAATTCAAATAAGTATTAGGGTTTAGATTTAGAAGACAGAGAAGAAATTAAGGAAATAATGTGTATGAGCTAATGTGCCCTACACATTCTTATTTATAACAATTGAGTAAATTACAATATTACCTTCCACTACTAATAATAAATAAGAACTCTAACACTCTCCCATAAGCTGGAGTATAAAGATCAAATATATCCAATTTGGAACAAAGATTGTTGAAGATAGGTCCATTGAACCAATGATTTGGTAAGGACCTGCAGCTGATTGTTAGACTTTATGTATGGTACGACAATCTCTTTTCACATCAAGAGATCTCGAATAAAATGACAATTTATTTCAATGTGTTTAGTCCTCTCATGAAATACTGGATTCTAACAATGAAAATAGTTGTTTGGTTCTCGCAGTGAATCTCCATAGAGGAAGACACAATGATACTCATATCATGCAGTAGAGAATAAACCCACATTATCTCCCATGAAGTATTATGAGCGATGGCTCGGTATTACCTTCCACTACTAATAATAAATAAGAACTCTAACACTCACCCTTAAGCTGGAGTATAAAGATCAAATATATCCAACTTGGAACAAAGATTGTTGAAGATAGGTCCATTGAACCAATGATTTGGTAAGGACCTGCAGCTGATTGTTAGACTTTATGTATGGTACGACAATCTCTTTTCACATCAAGAGATCTCGAATAAAATGACAATTTATTTCAATGTGTTTAGTCCTCTCATGAAATACTGGATTCTAACAATGAAAATAGTTGTTTGGTACTCCCAGTGTATCTCCATAGAGGAAGACACAATGATACTCATATCATGCAGTAGAGAATAAACCCACATTATCTCCCATGAAGTATTATGAGCGATGGCTCGGTATTTAACTTCTGCACTCAAACATGCAACATTCTGTTTTTTGATGCACCAAGTAACAAGATTACCATCAATAAATATAAAGTTACCCAATGTTAATTTGTCTATCAGCACGACTGCCAACCTAGTCAACATTAGAAAAAACAATAATAGGCATGGATGATGATAGACGATATAATAATCATTTACCCGGAACTCCTTTCAAATGCCAAAGAATACAGCAAACTACCTCCCAATGAGGCATGAACGGACTACCCACACTAATATCATAAATAATATCAAGAAATGTAACTGTGAGATAGATCAGCTTACCAAACAACCTCTAATACCGTTTTACATTATCAAAAACTTCACCACTCTCAACATTTAACTTAATGTAGAGTCCATGGGAGCACCAATTGGACGTGTACCCAGTTTCAGACAATAAATCTTATACATACTTTTGTTTACTAAGAAAACCCGATCCCAAGGAAGTAACCAAAAATACCTAAATCTTTAATATGAAACTACTTCCTAAATAAATCTGGAAGTGGGCTACACTATCTGACTCATTAGTATTACTGATTATGTCATCAATATACGCAATAAGAATAATAACACCTATGGACGACGAATAAAAATTGTGAATAATTCGAAGTAGAGCACTGAAAGTCATGCTAAAGTGCAACAATACTGAACTTATCAAACCAAGCATGTAGTGTATATACCTCCTGTTGTAGGTCTCCATGTAAAAATACATTATTGATGTCTAATTGATATAACCGAAAAAAAAAATTAACAACATTAAGACGAGCAATAGGGAAAAAAGTCTTAAAGTAATCCACATCATATGTCTAGGTATAGCCTTTGGCAACCAAGCGTACAATCAATCACTCAACCGAACCACTGGGGTGAACCTTCACTATATAGACCCAACGACAACTAACATGTTGCTTTATCCGAAGGGAGAGTAGTAAGCACCCATCTCATGAAGCGCTTTCGTTTCCTCAAAAATAACCAATCTCCAACCAAGAGATGTC
This sequence comes from Ilex asprella, assembly GCA_023539305.1. NCBI lineage: Eukaryota > Viridiplantae > Streptophyta > Magnoliopsida > Aquifoliales > Aquifoliaceae > Ilex > Ilex asprella. The sequence continues at coordinate 21,072,955 of CM042189.1, read as the reverse complement.
ACTACCCGAGTTAAGGAACTAGGAACAAACACAAATGACAAAGTGGATGACAACAAAAAGAAGAAGAAAGCCGATGTAAAGAAACAAAGTAAGAAATGGGATGCTTAATATAGTTATGGGTACCTTTCCTCATTGCAATACAAAGATGAGAAGAGGATGACCTAACTGGCGACTCAAACCTCAATAGAATCAAGCGATGGTTATAGAGCAAATGGGACAACTTTTTGTTCTAGGAACGATGATAAACCAATAAGGGTGGAGTAGTAATCGGGAGTAAAGAGACACAGTCTAGTACAATAGGCAACAAGAGTACCCCTTGACTGGAACAAACTAAATTAGATGACAGAGTATTTCGTGACGCAAAAAAGAAGGATGACTCGAAGAATGTAACATCAACAGTGACATAATATTGACAAGAAACGAGATCATAGCAGTGATAACCTTTTGAGTACAAGAATATCCCAAAAAGGCACACTTGACTAAGCGAGGAGAAATTTTATCTCGACACAAACTAAGAAGATAAACAAATACAACACAACCAAAGATACAAGGAGTGAAACCAAATGACCGTTTATCATAATAGAGCAACGAGAAAAGAGATTTGTTGTCCATAATAGGGAAAGGCATACAATTAATAAGATAAACTAAAGTAAAAACAGCATCAGTCCAATATGATTTTCGCACATGCATGTTAAACATTATGGTGCAAGCAACATCCAACAAATGGCGATGCTTACGTTCGGCAATGCTATTTTGTTGGAAGGTATATGGACAAATGTTTTGATGGATAATGTCAAAGTCAGCACAAAAGATTTTCACAAATGATTGAGTATATTAAAAGGCATTATCAGATCGAAGAACTTTAATACGTATATCAAACTGAACCAAGATTTCATTGTAAAAAGTGGTAAAGACCTTATATAGTTTAGATCGATCTTTCATAAGAAATAATCAAGTCATACGAGAGAAACCATCAACAAAGATTACAAAATACTGAAAACTAGAAGTACTTTCGATTCTTCCAGAGCCCAATATGTCTATATGAACAATATAAAAGGGACTAGATTAAGGACTAGAAGAATTAGGAGGAAATGAAATATGGTGATGGTTGCCTAATTGACAAGTCTCACATTCTAACACAAAAGAAGAACTCAAACCAGGGATAACCTGAAACAACTTTTGCAAGGAGGAATGACCTAGCCAAAAGAAGACACAGTACCACTCAAGGTAGGAACAGAACCACCAACATATAAGTAATAAAGGTCATTGCGCTCATACCTCAAACCAATCACATTTTTCGGCTTGAGATCCTGAAAAACACAAGAAGATGAAGAGAATGTTACTAAACACTGCAATGACTTAGTTAACTACCTCACATATAACAAGATAAGGAAAATTTGGAACAAACAAATCAGAAGTTAATGACATAGGATTGAGTAGATGAAGATCCACAGTTTCATGTACCGATCAAAAAGAACCACTAACCAACACAATATGTGAGTTAGACGAACGAAAATTAGAGAATAGAAAAAAAAATAACAAACATATAAGTACTACCTCCTGAATCAATGATCCAAGATGATGGAGAAAATTGAGCAACCACACATGCAGAGCTACCTGTATTAGCAAAACCAGTAGTAGGAACAGATAAACGTGTAGAAAAGGAACATAATTATTGGATGAGCAGACAAAGCTGAAAGAAAGATCGTCATGAGAATCAGTAAGAGGTGTAACTGGTTCATTGGTAGATGTCTACTGTAATGTAGTATCATTAGAAGCCTGATTACAATATGCAGGTCTCTCATACTTATTCCAACAATAAGTCTCAGAATATCTAGTGCCACTAAAATAATTACACTTCCACTCAGATTGATGACTACAACCAAAACGACCACCACAACCGACATTATGAAACAGATCACAACTGCCACCACGAACACACCCATTACGATCATTCAAAGTCGTCATCAAAAAATCCACAATTAATTATGCACCCAAAATGTTGCAACAACACTGATAACCAACCCAAATAGAACTAAACAACTCAAATCACAATCAAACCATTGAAAAAAAAAAGGGCAAACTGGGTTGAATCCGATGAAAACAACCCTTGGACGACTGGACCAAGCTTGAGGAGGGATAGAATACGTAGAATTGGGGTTGATATCCATTGCACCAGCCTAAAAAACATTGAACCAATTTTGAAAAGCCTTGAACCGGTTAGATCCCATTAAACTAGTCTAGAATGTCGTGACGAACCCAAAAGTACATTAGAACAGTACAAGAGTACTATTTGGGAGTGGCCCAGTTCAGAAAAAGATGAGAATAAGGTGAACTGGACTAAACTGATCTAAAAGAGGGAAGGAAAACTCTAAACCAGTTTGGTCTCGGTAGTAAAAAGACTTAGCCAGTCTTCGAGTGAACTAAACCAGCTGGACCAAGACTTTGGGCTTCTAGGCTTAGATCCTTTTTTTTGTTTGGTCTGCAGCACAATGGGATTGGGTTTTGCATTGTAAAAAAATATGGGGCTAATTATCTCAAGATCTGATCCACATCTCTTAGTTAAATCATAACTCAAGATCTTTTTCTTCGTCCTTGATGAGTAACCTAAACACCCTAGACCAACTGTTCACAACGATGAACACTTGCAATCGTTGATCACGCGCAACAATTCGCAAGCACCGCTACACCAGTGTTATTTAAGGCATAAAGCGAATCGGTCTCCTGAGGGCCTAGGTGAGAAACGAAAAGCAAAGCGAGCGCTTCATCGAAACAAAGCGAACAATATAAAAATAAGCAAATATTTTAGTTTGATACTTTGATTACTCCTAAATATTCGAGTTTTAACTTTACAAATACAAAATATTTAAATACAACCAAAATAATAAACATCAATATATTTTAAATAGACAAGATATTAAATATTGAATATTATTACATTCTAAAAATAATCAATTGATATAATCACATCATCTAAATGAAAAACTAACAAATGTGGGTTCGACTTCACTGTGATTGATTAATATCACCACTAAACAGAGTACTCACAAACTGATTAATCAAATGGAACATATAGCAAATTGATTAATCAATTTGATTAACTAAGGTCACGTTTGGTACCGTTTAAGTTTTTCGTTTTTCGTTTTTATTTTGATGAGAAAACAAGAAAAAAAAACTCGTTTGATAACCGTTTATGTTTTTCGTTTTTGTCATCGTTTGATAAACGATGGACGATTTTCAAAAAAAAAAAGACGTTTTTGGTTTCTGTTTTTTGTTTTTTAAAAACGAAAAACGAAAACGTCATCAAACGGAGCCTAAGCAAATTGATTAACAAGTGCATTCACAACAAAACAAAGCATTCAACATCATTTAATCATAATAAAACAGATAGTCATATGATACTGTTAGATGAATCAATCAATTTATTTTATAGATATACACATATAATATCATCTCTGTTAGGGTTTAGTTAATGTTAAGAAAGATAAAAAAGAAGAAGGGGGAGGGAGGAAAATGATGAGAAAATAAAAAAACTATAATCAAGCGTTCGCTTTTCTCACTTGGCTCGCTTCGTCGCCTAGCCTCGTTTTTTCCTCGTTTTACTTAACCATGCATCGCCTGAGATGTTCAAGACGACTAAGGCTCGCTTCGGTTCGCTTCTCGCCTAGGCTTGCTTTTCACAACATTGCGCTACACAATACAAATACACACATTTGAGGGAGGTTACAAAAACCGATGAAGGTGCTCAACACAACTAAAATTATCTGGTCTAGTTTCTATAAAGAAAGGGAAAACATGAGACAAGAATAAAAAGAAGGGAAAAAATATAAGAAGATTCAAACCCTAATTAGCAGGCTCTTATACCAAGTTGAAATTCAAATAATTAATTATTAGGATTTAGATTTAGGAGAAAGAAAAGAGATTTGAGGATATAATGTGTATTGAGTAATGTGCCCCACACCTCATATATAACAAATAAGTAAATTACAATATTACCATGCACTACTAATAATAAATAAGAACTCTAACAGTCATAATAGAACAACTTCACAAAGTATTTCCTTTATCAGTTCACTCAAAACCTTTCTAACTCTTCAACGAACAATGATGTGGACAACGAAGGGCACACTCAATTCAAACTCCCCAAACAAAATAACTTGTACCACAAGGGCAAAGCAATATGCAATGCAAAAACAAATGGTTAATGCTCTCATGATCACCTTTACATTTTACATGTGACAAACCAATGTGGTGAGAGACAAGTGTGAGGTCTCCTTCTTCGAAGCAAATCAATGGTATTAATTTTACCAGGTGCAACAATCCATGTAAACTCTTGCACTTTAATAGGCACTTTAACCTTTCAAATCATGACCAATGGCAAAAATAAAGGACAAAAAGACTAATCAATGAGATACTAAAAAAAAGAATTAAAATGAGAAAACTCCCGAATACTCACAGAGCCACCCTCTCTTATCAAAATACTCAAGAGTCAACCAAGAATCATTAAGAATAGCAAGCAAAGACATCAATTCCTTGAAGCCCCTATCATCAAGATTCCTTCGAAATCCAAAGTCCGAAGAACATGTATAATCAAGTGAACTAAGCATAGAAGCTATAGAAGCACCATGAGCATAAGATAGGTGATAAAGACACGGAAACAAATAGGACAATGATGACTTCTGCACCCAAGGATCCTCCAAAAAACATACTTTACTCCATTTCCCACCTCAACTAAAGATTCTAAGAAAACTTCGTCAATCCCTGAGAAATGAACTTCTATGGACACCAGAAACTTCCCCTTTCAACCCTATTTGAGTCTCATCTATAGACATGTAATCCATCTTTACTCTTGATAACTAAATACCATAGAGAATTTTATTCCATAGAAAACCTCCAAAATCACTTGCCCACTAAAACAATATTCCTTACCTTCAAATTGCCAATTGAAAGATTACCTTTCACTCGAGGTTTGAAAAGCATCCCCCAACCAATCAAATTGTCCTTTCTCACCTCGCCACTACCTTCCCATATAAAATTTCTCATCATTTTCTCAATCTTCCTAGTACTCTTACACGTATCTTAAATAAATAATAGGTGGGAATACTAGCTAGCATAGATTGAACCAATGTTAGCCTAACTGTTTAGAAATAAAAGCTCACTTCCATCCATCTAATCTCTTTCCTGAAAACTATGAAAACATTTATATCTATACTAATAATAAAAGTACACAATCAATAAAAACTATTTTACCCCTAAAACAAAATATAAAGACACTACTAGTCTTACTTAATATAGAACTCATATTAATAGGATTTGATTAATGTTAAAACTTTTAGTTGGACAATTTTGCTCTCGTATTAAAACCAATACTAACATTATTGATATGGAATTCATATTAATACAACTTCATTAATATTACACACATCCAAGTCTTTTGTATTCTTCCTTTTAAAAGGCAAAAGTTAACTATTAAAATCATTAAGTTTATTTTTATTTATATCTATCTATTTTCATTAATTGAGGACAAGTTTCAGAATTTTCAAATGAAAATGTATAAAGGCACTAGAGTCTTATTTAGTATAAGTTTTATTTTAATATAACTCAGGATAATATTATCAAACCCTGACTTTTCATTTTCTTCTCTTTTATGTTTTAATTTTAATACATCTTCTTTAATTATGTCTATTGACAATACTACAACCCATTTTATTTATGTCGATTAGCAATGCTATGAACGTTCCGTATTACATTAATTTACTTACCACAACTTAACTTCTTAAATTTGTTAAACTAATTGTTTATAATTAGAAGACCACCATAACTTAAAACAATTTCTATTCCGAATTTTTCATAATTTAAGAAGTTTTTGTGACACTTTTTTTTGTTATATATACCCCCACATACCACAAAATGTATTTGTACTATTAGTATGATATTGTAAATAAAATTAATCTAAATTATTAGCTCATGTCAAAAATTCTAGATGTTTACAATAAAGTAATTCATCAAAACTTTAAGAGTTAATAAAAAAATAAAAACCAATATGCATTCCAAAAAATGTAGTGTACTTCTATTACAAATTACATAAATTATATAATAGAAATATTTAAATTGTTTGATTTATAAGTATGTATTTGCTATTGTATTTATTTGATTGTTTCAAGTTAAAATCTTAATTGAAACAAAACATAACTCAAAAAGTCTCCGTGGTGCATGATCTAGTAATTGAAAAAGAGAGAGAGAAGAAAAACATATGCAATATTATGATCGCCCACAGTTTGCTCCCAACATCATAATAAAAGATACAAAGAAATCCTTTTATAAGGCGTCAAAATAGTACTAAAAATGACTAAACTATCTCTAATGATGTGGTAGTAGAAAACATCAAAAGTTTTATAAGATGAAACGAAAGCGCATAATGGTACGAGACTTTGTAAAGAAGTCTACCAGATGCATATTAGAAGGTAGGAAAGAGAAATAATGCCCAGCTGAAGATGATAGCGCACAAAATGACAATCAATCTTCATATGTTTTGTACGCTTATGAAACACTGAATTGTGTGCGATCTGAATTGCACTCATATTGTCACAACAAATTATGGCAGGATCTGACAAAAAGATGCCAAGATCATCAAGTAACCATTGCAACCAAACTATCGTTGTTGTGGAAGTCATAGAGCTTCTTTTGCTTCTAGATCCAAAACTCCTTACGTTCTAATTAATAATCAGGACAAAATATCATCACCCCCCACCCCTCCTCAAAGCAAACCCATAATATTCAATCCCTAATTGCAAATTCCAAAAACACCCTTATTTTTTCTCACATATGTCGTGCAGCAAAAGGTCATCACTCAATGTTGTCCTGCAACATACTATGTGGGCAGAACATAACTAATCAATAAATCATTTGCAAAAAGACCTAGCTCTCATAGTCAAAGCTACATTTCACACTTGATAATCCAAAACAGTTCATCAAAGAGAGTAATGAGGAGGTGTACAACACATCAAGGTACATTACAGATAATAGATATTTATCGACAAATGTGAAATAGTCATACTTTTAACAATGTTGTCATTCCACATTACTTAATTTCTTTCTGAGGTTAATAATATATGGACGCTCTACTAATGATATAAATATGGGATTACATTTACCATTCAAAACATTTAGCACTTCTTTTTGTTAGAGTATCCAACCCAAAAATAATTGGCAATGAGTGGAGAGGTCCCTAACCAAATAAATCTACATAATTGTTTGATGTGCAATACAAGCTTTCTTTATTTATACCATCCCTCACATGGAACCCAGGCTTGCACGTGGGGCTAAGAAACAAATAGGCAAATATGTATACCAAAAATACAAATGAATAAGAAACTTGGCCCACTAACCACACTTAAAGCCCATCTCTGATATCATGTTTGAGCATCCTACCAAAACCAATTGGCAATGAATGGAGGGGTTCCTTAAGAATATAAATCAACCTTAGGTGGTTGTAATCATTCGATGTGGGATACAAGTTGTAGGACTTGTTAAAGGAAGCCAACAGTTATAAAGCTTGGTTAAGAACTAAGATGAGTAATCCTATACCTTGGAATGAAATTTTGATGCCTGAGTCTTTTCTAAATGCTTCCATATGCTTATCTGAGAAATCATGTGTTGATTACACTATTGTGATGTTATGGATTATCAATTGACTTGGAAATGTCTATGTATTACGTGTCAATGCCATAATAGGTTCCAGCCGGAGGACTCAAATATGGTAAGAGTCCAAGCTAGCAAAATTAAATCCGGAGAGCTCAGCATAAGAATGGCTTGATGACGTATTATATTTATATGACTGATTATATCTTTGGCATTATACTCATACACTTATCATGAAAATGTTATGATGCTATTTGATATGAGTATTGATATCCATGAAAATGTTGGGTTTTACTTGAAAACCATTACAAGGCATAGGAATTATTCTCTGGGCATTACTCACTCTTTCTTTCTAAAAGACTAAAACCTTTTCAGGTGAAGGTGACTAAGCTCAAGAGAGGAAGTTTTATGTATTTAAGACTACGTTTTGGTGGTTATGTATAGGAGTTGTGAATGAACTTTTTGGAAAGTTACTTTTGGTATGTAAAAGCCATACTTTGTATAAATGGCCGATATATGCCATGAGTTGTAACTACAATGTTGGTTGTTAATGAGATATAGGTAGGATTGCTCAGACCAAGTGTGATTGTATAGGGCATTTATATATATTATTATGGTAACATTACAAGTAGATCAAATGTAATCACAGATGCTTCCGCCAGGAAAATTATTAAACAGAAACAAGTGATAACACATTCAATTCCATGTTAGACCTCCATGGTCGGTCATGCTTGATACCGTAAGGAGGAGGGGTATTGGGATGTAAGAGAGTGGTATCAGAACAATAGGTTTAGAAACCTTGGGTCTAGAATTGTTAAGATGAATACATATTTATTAGGTGTTAAACGTGTATGTGTATGTGTATGTGCATGCACTTGTTTAGTGTTTGTATACTAATGATTGTTTATTGTAGTAAGCCAAAGATGGTCGAAACTAGCTATACCGTTGAAATTCAGGGAGACCTGTTTGGGCACCTGAGGATTTGGTTCAAGTGATGCAGCATAATAATGAAGCCCAACAGAATCATGTAGCCCAACAGAATAATGTAGTGGAACCTCATGAAACAAGGAAGGAAAATGCCAGTTAAAAGTTAAAGCCGCCTGCATTGAGAGTGCTCCAAATCCAATGGTTGCTGAAAATTGGGTAATGGAAATGGAGAAAATATTTGAAGTTTTACCATGTACTAAAAACCAGAAAGTCGTTTTTGCTACATTCACGCCAAGGGGAGGGGGAGAAGCACATAGATGGTGGCTTATGGTGAAAACCTATGAAGCACGGACACTGACATGGGACACGGACACGACACGACACGGACACATATATACGTAATTTTTCAAAAAAATAGGATACAGACACGTCAAGGACACGTTAAATAAATATATTCAAAAATATATTTTATAAGCCAATATAATCCAAACCCAACATTTTTGGTCAAATTAGATATTAAAATAACCAAACCACCACAGTATCACTAAATAACAAAGTCATTAAATAATAGTGAGCATAACAAAAAAAAATTTTCTTCCATTTAATCGTCTTCCAACATTTACAGTTCAACTTTTTTACATCAAAATAGTAAGCATTCAACACTAGAAACCTTTACAAATATACCAAAAATAAAAACATTGTTCATCCTATTCAAACAAAAGGTCCCATTTCGATCAAGATCATTAAACTTCAATTGCCTCACCACCACTAGGTCCACTACAACTACCACTTCCACTACAACTACCACTTACACTACCACTACCACTAACACCACCACGACCACGGGCACCACTATCTCTATTACCATCCTCAATAAAGACCACGGCCTCCAACTCCGGTTCATCAAGTTAAAGTTGTGTAATCTCAAACTCTCCTACATCTTGAAATGAATCAAAAACATCTCCTACAATATCTCACATCTTAGTTTCTCCTTGCATATATTGTGGAGTTCTTCTTGATAGAAGACGAAAATTGCTATGAATGAACACCAAATCTTTCGCATGCTTTGGTGTCATCTTATTCCTTCGAACGGAGTGCACAAAAGAATAAGTACTCCAATTTCTCTCACAACATGATGAAGAAGAAGGTTGCAAAAGTAGCTTCAAAGCTAAACTTTGAAGCAAAGGTGCACTTGCCCCATAGGTGACCCACCAATTTTTAGGGTCCATTCCATAACGATCATGGATTGAGTCAATATCCCCAAATTCTCCGGACTTTGTTGAAAATTTTTCAAATTCCTCATGTACCTTTGCACGATCCTCCGGATTAGAAAAATATTTTTTTATGCATTTCACTCTTTCTAGAAAAACCTTCATATCTTTGTGCGAGGGAACTCGAGTAGGATCCTCATGAAGTCATTGATCACTGTAGTACCTTAAATAAGATAAAAGAAGAAAGAAGTAAGAAGTAGTGCATGATTAAGAGGGGGAAAAAGTTTAAGAATTAGAAATCACCTTGGATTCAATGAATGGGCAAGGCAATGGAGGGGAGTGTTTTTTTATTCCAACCATCAACAAGAATTTTGTGCACAACATCATAAAACGTGGATGACTCCTCCACCCGCTTTCCTTCATGCCTATATATTGCAAGCCTCACTTTTTCTATCATTGTATCCCACATGTCATATACCAAGTGAAGACAAGGCTTTTCCGTATCACAAGCCCTAAGCATATCATATATAGGAGTTGTAAATGCAAGTATGTAATCAATAGAGTCCCACCAAATGTCATCCAACACCTTCTCTTTCACAAACTTAGCTTTTCCTACATCATCTTCTCTATAGTTACTCCACCTCTCACTAATAACTATGGCTTGAAGAGAACCTTTTATGAGCTTAAATCTTTTAAGCATTACAAGCACCGAGGCAAAACGTGTACTTGCAATAGAAAACAATTTCAAAGGGACAAATTCATTGAACATTGCCAATCTCATAGAGTGATTCATGATGAAAGTCTTAATAAACACAATATCATCCGCAATATCCGTAATCTAAGAACACTCATCAAAGGTTACTTGATTATTTTCAACATTCTTTGCTGCACAAATATTTTGCAAAGCAAAGTTAAGTGTGTGAACTACACATGGTGTCCAAACAATATTAGGATATATCCCTTCAATGAGATGGCCCGCCCCCGAACAATTCTTAGCATTATTGGTAATCACTTGAATCACATTATCAGGACCCACATCATGAATTACTTCTTTCATCAAATTGAAAATAAAGAACTTATCTTTAATTTCACCCGAACAATCCACAGATTTAAGGAACATAAGCCCACCTTCCGTCACGGCCATAAAATTAATTAAGGGCCTCATTTGTGAGTCACTCCATCCATCACTCACAATGCTCACACCTTTTTCTTTCCATGTGCTTTTAATGGGTTGTAGCAATCTCTCAATATTAGCATGTTCTTGTTGGAGTAAAGTAGTCCTCAAAAAATTATACCCCGGTGGCAAATAACCCAGAAGAGGATTAGATGCGACAAATGAAAAAACACTAACAAAATATGGATTCCTTGCAAGGTGAAATGGTAAGCCTCCAGAGTAGAACATTCTAGCAATAAGTGCATTTAAATGATCACGCGTCTTCAAGTTGAATGCCTTTTCAATAGCCGAATTACTTCCACTTCTAGTCACCTTTCTTTTCTTTGATGCATAACCCCCTTCGTCAAAGCTATCCAAATAATCCCCCAAATGAGACACTAGGAGGCAATGGTACTTTCTTCGGTGCAACTTTCCTCGATCTTTCATTGGCTTCATCCCCTAATTTTTGCATATCTACAATATCTTGGCTTGTAACTTTATGACATGCTCCAATCTCATGACCATTCAGTTTCAATAAATGAGCTCGTACTCTTGTGTAAGAGCTTTTCTTAGTTTGATTGCAAAAATTACATTGTCAAGAAATATTTCCCCCACCATCACTCAACTTCTCGAATCTTGTAATGTACCTCCAAAGAGATTTATTTATTTCTTCTTCAATAGATGGTGCACTGCTAGCTCCCATAGAACTCATTTTCTTCAATTCTAAATAAGGCCAAAAAAATAAAAGGAAAAATAGAAATTACAACAGAAGCAGGCAGCAGCAAAAATAGTATACAAAAACATGCAGCACATATAGCAGAAAAAGCAGCAGCAAAATCAATAGGTAGCAGCAAAAATAGCAACAAAATCAGTAGGCAACAGAAAATCAGCAGGCAGCAGAAAAAACAGTATGCAGCAGAAAAAACAGCAGCAAAATCAACAGGCAACAGCAAAAATAGCAGGGTTGCAACAAAAACAGCAGACAACTGCAAAAACAGCAGCAAACACAGCAGGCAGAAGCAAAAACAGTAGCAAAATCACAGGGTTGCAGCAGCAAAAAAAGGGAAAAAAAATAGAAGACAGACAAACAGGGCCAAAAAAATAGAATGAAGAAATATGTATATATTTATGTATATATACATAAATAGAAGATATATGTATATATTTCTTCTGAAAATAAGAAAACCCTAACTAAAAACCCTAACACCCTAAAGAAAAAATGGTGTAAATAAGAAGAAAATATCATGGGTAGTTCAGATTGAAGGTTACCTGTGATGTGCTGGTTGTCGAAAAATTGCCCAAGAAAATAAGGAATCTCGAATCCTGACTTGTTGGAGAGAACCAAAGTCGCCGGAGTGGTTGGGCTATCCTCTCTTGGCTCGACAGACGTTGCCGGAGTTTTCTTCTTTTTTTTCCTCTTCGTTGGCTCTGTTCTCCTTTTTTTTTCTTCGTCGACTTCGTCAACTGTGTTCTCACAGAGAGAACATAAGATTTATGTATATATTTATGTTTCCATTCATGTTGTTTGGGCTTTTTATTTTCTAGCCCTGCCACTTTTAAATAATTATAAAAAAGGCCCCATGTTTTAATTTTAAAATTACAAAATGACCCTTAAACGTGTCCAAGCGTGTCCACTGCGTGCCCGTTGCGTGTCCGTTGCGTGTCCGAATTTGAAAAATTAAAAAAAAAATTGGACACTCTAATTAACGTGTCCCCAGCGTGTCCGTGTCCCAAACGTGTCGGACACGGATACGTAAGCCAAAATCAAGTGTCCGTGCTTCATAGGTGAAAACATATTTGGTTCCACGTTAGACCTCCATGGTCAGTCATGCTTAATACCCTAAGGAGGAGGGGTTTTGGGACATGACACAAGTTGTCTTCACACTTTTCATGAGTTATAGAAGCCATGTTACTGATAGTTAAAGGGAATAACTTTGGGGAAAGAGTCAAAGAAAAGAAGGGTGGAACCTTGATTCGTCACACATGGCAGATCACAGAGAGACTGTTCCACAGTAGGGTACACACTTACACCTCTTCTACAACTTAATCAGATCCTCCAGTTTAATGCGGAGTATATTTTTTCAATGCATACAGTAAAAAAGCCATGAGTTATTGAAATTCGAAAAAGGGATACAAACAAAATGAAGAAAAAAAAGACACAAAGCAAATTGCTTATGCATTAGGAATATTATTTGTATTGGGCTCCACCTCAATCACAAAATTTTCATCCTTTTATGGATGGCCCTCACAGCATGTTCTTCCCCCAAGTCATGGTTACTTCATTATAAAAAGCCAGAAGTCTAGGGAAGCTTGACACATGGTAGTGGCTTAGGCTGCTGCAGACAGCAAGCGTTGGATTAACGGTAAGCAAAGATACTCAACTGTACCATGGGGACCGGTCACAAGCAATGCATTCACAAACAGGCTAGGTAATCACAACTGCAACAGCATGAAAGGGGCGAATAATACATTTGACTGCAAGAGTAATGGAAACAAGAGAATTCCAAGGGCAGTCAGTTACCTGTCTTGTCAAAAATTCAAGTGTAAGCTGTATGAAAACTTTACCGAGATCATTTTGATCTATGCCAATCTGAAAAGAAAGAAGATATGTGATGATTCTATTGTACAGAAATGGCAATATTTGCGATCTCAAGGTGACTTGCTAAGACAGCTGTAACTCATTATCCTCATTTAAAAATGAAATACTAAACTGCAGGACAAAAAGAAAATGGATTGGCCCCTCTGTTGCATACATAACAAGAATGCAATCTCATTATTGAACAAGATGTTCTCTTCCCTGCCCTTAAGACAGGCTACTCGAAGAAAGAAGACTCAAAACTGTGAGGACAGGCTCCTTCCCCACCTTCCCACCTCCCCCCCTTTTTCAAACAACCAAAAAAAGAACAGAAAACAAAGGTATGGAAAACAAACAAAACTTGCAAAGCTTTGATTAGCGGGGCTTCTTTAAGATTTACTGGAAATAAGGCCAAACTTAAAAGTGAGTTGCTTGGAGAACTGCATATTAGGGAGTTGCTAGAACGCTTTCCCCTAGTTCCTTCCCCGACTTTAATTCAGCAAATTGGCAAGAATAAACAAGAGTACAAGTAAACATTTATGCATAGATGCAGCAGTTCCACTTGACCTCATTGTTTATTAGCAAGCACCAATTCTGAAGTACCTCTGTGTAAGATCATTTGGAAATAAAAATGGCCACCCCCTCCCGTCAAAACAAATTAATATATAAGTAAATAAGAGAGAACAGACATTTACACAAGCAACAAAGAAAAGGGAAAAGGTTCCCAATTTGATGTTGTATCTTAAATTGGTCATAGTTCACCCAATGAGACCTTATTGGTTACACGACAAATGGAAGCTCACCTGCTACTGCATTTTAGTTCATTTGTATACACCTTGTGTATGGTGGGAAGCTTTCATCCATACTGATTCTCGTATTCCATTATTTAACAAATATTGAATGACTATGGTGTTTTAGAGAAGGTACTTGCCAGTCGAGCTCGCAATGTTCGTATTTTAACAACTGGTTCTACTAGTTCCCAGTAAACCATACTCCACATGGATTCTCTTTGCTTAATTTCGTTCTTGAGAGCCTGTCTTAGAAATTCAGAAACATTTAGGTTAAGAAATTAGATTGCATTTTATAGGGATGATAGAAGTATTGACAAAGTAAACCAGCAAGAGTAAAGCAGAAAAGAGTAAATTCCAACAACGAAGCAAGCAAAAGAACAAATACATACAGAGTACATATTCTCTGTAACTGCTTTCCTCAAGGATGTCTTGTCACCATTTGCCATCTGAGTATTTATCTGAAAAATTGTCTAGAAGAATGAGAAAGCAGCGATACACATAACAAAGATATTAAAATACACATGTAACAGAAATGATAATAAATAGAAAGAAACAAGAAATCCAATTAAGGCATCAATGCCTATTCATTGGTGAAAGACCCATGCTCAGGCAGGATCTAATCTAGTAGAGTGTATTGGCTAAGCCCAACCTGAGATACTGAACTTGGAATAAATCTGAACACTAAAAGCTAGAGGTCTATTCAAAGAATGGAATGGAAATGAAAGGTGCTGGAACTGGAGTCAAGGAAGGAGGTGGACCGGCAACCCAGGTAAGCTATGGTAGTGATAGTTTACAAAATTTAAAGGTTTTTGGGAAATACCAACTTGTAGATGAGCAGCATGAGAGGAACAGACCCTAAGTACCCAGCAGGTAGCCAAAACATCTAAGAGGATGCAAATTGAAAACATATCGCCATTAAGCACATGAACAGTAATTATTAACTCAAGTTTAATCCAACCATCCAAAATCACTCTTCAAAAAAAATTCTCGCCCACGTAAATGCTCAAAAATCCTGCCCAGCCTTATCACTTTCCTCCTCCGCCAATCACACCTGTAAGGCTGCACCCCTCCCCTAATCTCTCTCTCTCTCTCTCTCCCCCTTATGTATCTACTAGGGATAGCCCGTGCATAAAGGTACGGTGCAACATAAACCAACCGACTAATTTGGAGAAATGAAGAGTGAAGATCCCTGATAACAGTGGCGGAGCAAAAAATATGATCTTAGGGTGAACACACTTCAAGTATAATAGATAAAAATAATGTGATATATTTATATTTTTTATATAGAATTTAATACTTAAAAATTCATTAAACATAAAAGGGGTTTGTTTGAAAAAAATTAATATGAGAGCATCTATACATTAAGAATCAATTATATAATTTATTTGACACAAATAGAAGTAATATTCTATAATTTTTAATCTTCTTACAAATTCCACATTTTACTCATTTTTTGCTATATATTCCTTAATTTTTTAACCAAATGAGACTTCAACTAATTAATCATACTAATATTCTAAGGAATCAATTTAGTTTCTTAATTTTAAGAGATTTGGTATGAACTTTTTATTTTTTATTTTTTTTTGTTCTAGGACCCAACTTGTTTGACCCAATTAATTTTGCTTTTACCAATGCAATTGAGACATAATTTAAGAATTTAATGTATTATGATTATTGAATTGATAGTGTTAGGATCTGTTTTTAAGTATAATAGATAAAAACCCCTTGTTTTTTTATCTTAAAGTGATGAGGTTATTTTAATCAAAATGCTATCATTGTGTCTTACACAAATTCAAAATGTTACACTACACATATGATATTAATGGTAAATTTGACCAATTTAATTATTATGTCAGAGAAAATCTTGTGTTCCAAAATCAGTAATAATCATTGACTGGTTGGAAAGAAAAATATTAAGGAAAATAAATGTTAATTTTTTGACCGTTGGATGAATGAATTTGAGACCGTAATATATGTCCAAGATCATTCGTTATAGTTGACTTTGGGGGAATATATTAAGGAAAAAATTATAATTTTTTGATCGTTGAATGAATGAATTTGAGACCGTAGGATCAACTTGTTGAAGTTGCCATGTTTTATATTACAGATTGATTTATAAAAATATTAATTTATATACACGTTTTCAAAATTGAGTTAAATCTAAAACAAACTAAAAATTTAATTTATCAAATAGCATATAGGCAAAATATTTTCTATCAAAAAATTATCTACAAATATCATTTATAAAATATTATTTTTTTAATTAGTACAAGCTATTACAAAATTATTAATTTATAAAAATATATTTGTGTTGAGTTTTCTTAAGAGATAAAAAAAATTAGTCTTAAACTTTTAATTCAAGATATGTGTAAGACATGTCAGTTTGAGATAATAAAATTAAAATTAATTATATTCAATAGAAATGTGTTAAGCATCGTCCTTGTTTTTTTAAATTGATGAGTTTTTTTTTTAATCAAAATGTTATTATTGTGTTTTATAAAAATTCAAAATATTATACTACAAAAATAATATTAAACAAAGACTAATTATTATGTCAGAAAAAATCATGTATTCCAAAATCAGTAGTAATTGTTGACCTATTAGGAGGAAAAATATTAAGAAAAATAATTATAATTTCTTAACCGTTGGATGAATGAATTTAAGACCGCAAGATGTATTCCAAAATCGCTGTAATTGTTGATTTTTTTTTTGGCGGGGGAGAAATGTAAAGGACAAAAATTATAATTTATTAACCATTGGATAAATGAATTTAAAACCGTATGATCAACTTGTTAAAACTGCCTATTTTTATATTACAGACTGATTTAAAAAATATATTAATTTATATACATGTAATCAAAATCGAGTTAAATCTAATACAAACTAAAAATTTAATTTATCAAATAGCATATTGCCAAAATATTTTATATCAAAAAAATTATCTACAAATATTATTTTTTTAATTAATACAAGCTATTAAAAATTATTAATTTATAAGAATATATTAGCGTTAAATTCTCTTAAGAGATAAAAAAATACTCTTGAACTTTTGATTCAAGATATGTGTAAGACATGTTAGTTTGAGATAATTAATTAATTAAATAAATAAAATTAAAATTAATTATATTCAATATAAATGTGTTATGTTGCGCCCTTGTTTTTTATTCTATCATAAATTGATGAACTTTTTTTAATCTCATTATGTCTTATAGAAATTATAAATGTTAAACTACACAGATGATATTAATAAAAAATTTGACCAATTTAATTATTATGTCAGTGAAAATCATATATTCCAAGATTAGCAGTAATTATTGACCTATTTGGAAGAAAATATTAAAGAAAAAAATTAAAATTTCTTGACCGTTAAATGAATGAATTTGAGACCGTAGGATGTGTTCCAAGATCGGCCGCAATTGTTGAATTTTTGGAGAAAAAAATATTAAGAAAAAAATTATAATTTGTTGACCGTTGGATAAATGAATTTAAGACTGTAAGATGTATTACAAAATCAGTCGTAATCGTTGACTTTTTGGAAGGGAAAACATTAAGGAAAAAAATGACAATTTCTTAGCCGCTGAATGAATGAATTTGAGGATCGACTTGTTGAAGCCGCCTTATTTTATATTATAGACTCCCTCATGCATCTATCTATCCCAGCTCTCTCTCTCTCCTTCACCCATTTCTCGCATCCGAACTGCCTCGCCACCTGTTCTATGCCAGAGCACCGAGCTCTCAGTTAGTTCTCTCCCTCCCACTTCCTCCTGACATACCTCTGCGCACAGCCACCTCCCCACCCCTCTAATGTCACTCACACTTACGCCCACCCACACAAAGAACACACTCATATACCCCATTCTTCCTCTATCGTCTCTATCTCCTTCCCATTTCTTTCCTCCCTCCCTCCCTCCCTCCCTCCCTCCCTCTCAGTGTCCCTCTATTCTCCAATGAATCTCTGTAAGGTTGGTCTTTCTCCAAAACCTCTTGGAACACACGCTCTCTCTCTTCTCTAAAACCCACACAGATAACACTGACATCGAAACCCCACATAGCGCACACGTTCTTTCTTTTCACTGAAACCCCTCACATTACAAACACACCCACACACACACTCTGCCAACACACCCATAACCAAGGATCAAAATATCGTTTCAGAGTACCGTTTCAATCAGCTCAAAAACAAAAACGTTTCAGAAACACAATAGAAACAAAGAAAAAATATGAAAACACGTGAAAACGTCTAAAAACACAAATACAATTCATTTATTGATAAAGATAAGTTAATAATTGACTAATTGAGTATGTTTACTAGGTTAACCTCCATTTATACAAGATAACATCAAATTGGAGGGGAAAAATAGGCTTGACACGAGGTGAAAATCACTTCAACTAGTTTTAAATACTTAATTTCATCAAGCAAACACATTTTTACACACATAAATACTGAATTTCATATATTTAATAGACAAGGTATGCACCATAATATTAATTGCAGCTATTTAACAAACACATATAATAATATACAAGAATAAAAGAAAAAGGAAGAAAAAAAAGGGGGCGGAGGCATTAACTTAATTTAAAAAAAAAAGCATAACAAAAATAAAATGCCAAGATAAAAGAAAAAAAAACATAGGGGGTAGGGGTTTAAAACAAAAGCTCCTCTCATCAAAATGCACGAGAGAGAAAGGGGAAGAGAACAGACAATGAGTCTAAGACGCAGACTTATGAGAGAGTGAGATAGAGAGAGAGAGAAGACTTGCAGATCAAACCGAGAAACACCCATCTCATCCCAGATTTGTAGATCAACTGAGAAACAAACTCGATGAATACCCAACAGAGAAGAAGGAAAAAAAAAAGAGAAAAGAAGAAGTTCATACTTAGAGGAGGCTGGATCTGGACCGTGAGAGTGGAGGGTGACTTAGATCTACTCAGATCTAGACTTAGGGAGTTAATTTGTTAAACTCTTCTCTTTTCTATTTCTTGGTGTGCTGCTTATCTCTCTGTCTCTCCATCGCTGTCGCTCTCTTTCTTTTATGCTGAACACCAATTTTATCAGCTTCGAACGACGATTTTACGAGCTCTCAACTAGGGAAGAATCCCTCCCCTTTTTGGCATGTACCTTCAATTTTTTTATACCAATTGAATGTTTCAACGAAACATCATTGTTTCGATCGAAACGGTCAGAAATATTGACGTTTCGCTCAAAACTCAAGAATTTTTTTGTTTCTACCTATATTTCATGTAGATGTGTTGAAAATCCGAAACGTTTCGGATGTTTCGATATGATATTTTGATCCTTGCCCATAACACACTGCCTGTTTGACTGTTTGTTTCAAAGAAAATACACATTCTTTTGCACAATCAAACCCATAACACACCACCTCCCTAAGTATTTGATGGTTTGTATAATTTGTTCCATTGCATCAATTAAATTTGGTGTTCAAGCTCATTCTTTTGTATTCAGTCTCATTCTTTTGTTCAAGTCTTTTCTCATTCTTTTGTTCCAGATAAAAAGACAATGGGTTTCTTTGTTATAAGTCACCTCAGATTTTAATTATAGGTAAGCCCAACAGTAATTTCTTTTTTCATTATTCTTAAAGATTATTAATTAGTTAGTTGTCGCATTGTTTTTCTGCTTTTAGGTTTGTTGCAACCAGCTTACGAATTTTGTTTACTAGGTAGGAGGTTCAAACTAGCAGCAATTGTGCTGCTATTTAATTGTTGGGAAATTCTCATTTTTTCAACCTACCAATGTTGTACTTCTAATTTTGGTTGTGCTGACTATGGACTACGTTGCGTAGCTTTTGATGAGATTGATATTTCCTAAATACCGAAATGATGGATTTATGTTGATTTGATTTTTTTAGAGAGTTTGATCTTCCCATCTTTTTTTCAAATTTGTGCTTCTACTCTACTTGCCAAATGTTTCATATTTGAAGCTCTAATGTCTAAAATTCATTGTACCTTTTGCTTTTCTAATCTTAAGGTTTCATTTTTCGTAGAGTAAATTTTTGTCGTAGTACAAATCTTAAAATTTTTCTTTTTTTATTTTATTATTATCATACATTTACTCAGGTGGTAGTTGAAGCTTCTTCTAAAACGTCAAAGCTTCCGTCATTTTAATTGGCGATTACAATGTATTTTAAGTTTCTATTTTGACCCTGTCTTGCCAACTCACACATATACATAGGAACAGAGCTACTGAGCTTGGTTCATGCTGGAGTTAATCGATCTTAACTAAATCAAAGTTTATTGGTAGGCTTTACATTGTCGTTCGTTCAAGATTCCTTGATGAGCTATAACAAATCAGTAGCTCTGTTTTTGTTAATTACTCGATTTGATTTCCTATGCTTATAAGCAATTTTAGAAGAGTAATACTATTTGGACCTAAAACACTGACATAATTTGCTGACATAATGATGTAGCTACAGTAAAACCATTGGATCAACACCAAGTTCCAATGCATGATGGCCCCCACAGCTAATCCAAATGTCATAGTGAATTAGATCAACAAATTAAGTCAGTAAATTAGGTTCCAAGAGCATTGCTCATTTTAGAAACCCTCTTGAATTGAATTTCTGCAAAGCACATATATTTTAGTTTATCAATGTGAAGGACATATGATTCAATATCCTTGAATTTTTTAATAAGCACTATGGTTGCCTTCACATGTTGAGGTCTTTTGTTTTATTTCTTATGTGATGAGTGGTATTTAAAAGTGTATCAAGAACCCGACTGTGTTATTGCCAAACTGCAAAAAAAATCTTTTAAACAATTATGCCCCTTTAATTTTGATCATCCAAATGTTTTCTGCTACTATATTAGGATTTTGTTGATTTTTTTGTTTTGCTTTGGTTTTATTACTACTATGTTGAATTACACTTTGATGTTCTGTGATTGGGAATGAGTTGTATGGACTCGCACACTCTTCGAATAGAACAAAAAAAATCATGTGAGTTACTTTTAATTGGTCTTGTTTCCTTTTTTTCGTTTGGTTATTTGTGTGATTTTGAGTGCTTCTGATTTAATGTAATTTTTTTTAATATTTAGATGGTCAGAGCATTGGCCGATGACCTGTTTAAGGCTGTCTGACCGTACCTCAGGTAACCCATTTGTCGTAGTATTTAAAAATCAGGATTCTTGTATTTCCAATTCCATTTGGGGGGAATTGTTGTTATCAGTTTCTGTTTTTTTAAGTTCAAACAAGAAGGCTTATGACTGATTTTTTTTTATTATTAATTGATGGGCAGTGTTTTAAGTTCTAAATTCAAGAATCAATCATGATCTCGACGGGGAGGCGGTGTCAATGGCATGTTTGTTTTCCCTTTCACAAGTTTGCAAATTGGGTAAGAATGCTATGAAATGATGTCTAAAATTGATATTCCTTTGGTTTCTCATGTTACCAACAATATTCATCGTTTTGTTTTTCAGTTCACTATGCAGGCACATTGCTTACTGTTACATGCTCTAATTGGTTGTTGGAAACCATGAAGATTTAAGGAAGTTATAAACTTTCGAATGTTAGTTTTAATTATGAGGACTTAAAGCTAAATACAAACCTGGCACACAACAACTTGACAGGAATTTTTTTTGTTGTGGTACTGAGCTGAATCTAATACAAATATAATGCAATTTTATTTACCTTAGTTTTCCTTCAATATTCTTCAAATTAATGGAAAACTCAAAAATTAAAGGACCTATTATTCAACTGCAGTTGCTAGGATAGCTATCAAATGTTAAGGCCCTTCCCAATTTTTGAATGCTGATAATGTGATGAGGCAAAACATGGTTTGATGAATATGCAATGATATTGTCCAAGAAAATGAAGGGCTTTGTAAGAGAAAATTAGCTATGTATTAAAGCTGGAAGTTTTGATTGAAATGTTACTCAACTTTATAGCATAGGAAGGTTCGATGGAAAAGTGAGTAGCCTATGTGTCCTCATCTTTTTTAATTAGTACATGACATTAGGCTTCCTTTTGATAACCAAAATGCAATTAGTTTGTCATTGATATTTTTTTGATTTTATATAACCTAAATTCTTCTATAGTCTTCAGCAACTACATCTGCAATACAATATACTAATCCACTCTACCGCAGCACAACCACAGATCAAGGATGCATTCGTTGTGTCAAAATGACACAACGTCGTGTTGGAGACAAGGATCAAAATATCGTTTCGAAGTACCGTTTCGGTCAGCTCAAAAACGGAAACGTTTCGGAAACACAATGGAAACGCAGAAAAAATATGGAAACACGTGGAAACATGTAAAAATACAAATACAATCCATTTATTTATAAAGATCAGCTAAAAAGTTGATTAATTTAACATATTTATTTGGTTAACATCCATTTATATAAGAATAAATTTAAATTAGAGGGAAAAAAAGGTCTGACATGATGCGAAAACCATTTAAATTAGAATATTATCAAATTAATAATACAATTTTATTATAATACTAATTACTAATTAATAATACTAAATGTAACATATTATTATAATACTAAATGTAACATATTATTATAATACTAATTTGTGCAGCATATTATTATAATACTAATTTATTAATTTAAATTGTGTCTTCAAATTAATAAATAATATTATTTCATTAATATTAAAATCATTGTGTACACTATAATTAAAACACATAAATTTTTAGTTCTAGATACTGTTTCGACCTGTTTCGACCGGTTTCGACCGAAACGGTCCGATACAGTGACGTTTCGACCGAAACTTTGGAATTTTGAGATTCAACCCATGTTTCGTGTCGGTGTGTTGAAATTCCGAAACATTTCGGACGTTTCGACACGACATTTTGATCCTTGGTTGGAGAGTAAGGGGCATTTACCGAGAAGAAGAGAGGACATGATTCCATGGAAGCAACTAGCCCTACTACCAACTCTTCTATTGAAAGCATGAAAGAGAGGGTTTTTTATTTAGCACTTCACAACTATAAATTATATGTTACTTTTTGTTGATGATTGTCACTAATTGCATTGTTTATTATTCTAAATTCAACCTACATCTTACATTGCCCATAATTTGTCAATTCACTTGACTTTGCAATTCCTTTCTTTCAAAATATGCCCATCCATTGCAAAAAAGGCTAGAATGGGGACACTTTAACCCAAAAATTCAACACAGTTGAGCCCACAATCCAATCATCAATAAAATGAGCAATCATCCCATTTTTTTAATTAGTGATTTTTTGTACTATGTAATGTCTTTAGGCATGGATCTATCTATCTAATATTACACCTTCCAATTTAAAAATATGCCCTCATAAGTCACAAAGATGATTCAAATTAACACAAAAATGATCTAACAATACACAATCACTCAATTCAATTTTTTTCTCCACCCAACATTTTCTCTTTCTCCATCATTAACCCATCAATCACACCTGTAATCCTACCATCATCTGTCAATCACTTTCTGCCCCGCACCCTACCCTACATAATGACTCCCATCATCTGTCAATCTCTCTCTCCCCCCACCCAATGTAATGACTCTAATCCTCCCACACCGGTCCCACAACCAGCCTTTGTTTATTTTCCTCCCTCAATTCTTTCATATCAACAATCTCACCACTACCAATGCCACCACAAGCGCCACCATCTTAGGTAGCCATCGCCACCATCTCCAGTGTTATTTCCCTCGCCTTCCCTCCTCTCTCTCTCGTACACACGCACATATGTACCAAATCCCTCAAACCCAAACCCTCCTCTTCCCTCCATTTTTGCGAACCCCCTCCCCAAACCCTTAGCTTTCACACACATACACACACACACACAAACAAAAACACCAACCCACGCACCTCCTCTCCCCATCCCACCCTAAACCCTCTATTTTTCACCCCACCCCATGCCCACACTCGCGTCCCCCACACACACTCAACACAACTTCCTTGCTTTTGATTGTATTTATCATGGGGGCTTGTGATTTTATTTGTTTAGGTTCACTTTGTGATTAGTTTAGATTCGATTTGATTTGAATTTTGTTCATGGATTATTGGGATTCTAAGTTTTGTAATTTTTGGTTTGGTTTGGTTGGGTTTGATTTAAATTTTTCTACGGTTCAATTTGATTTGAATTTTATTGTGAATTTTGTTGAAGGATTATTGGAATTGGGATTACGAGTTTTGTAATTAGGTTTTATTTGATGTGAAATTGTTTGGTGTGAACAACATTGAATATTTGGTTGAAATTGAAAAACTTCAGTTTGAAGTTATCCACGCCATGGGAAGCACACGGCTTGCTATTTGGTGTGTGGAGGTGATATGGTGCCAAAGGATGTGAAGGCAATGGTGCCCAAGGATGTGCAAGCAGTGGTGCCCAAGGATGTGAATTGTGTAAATTTATAGTTCTTCAATACTATCCAGTTTACATCTTTGAATCAAGGTGTGCAATTTTTTTTTTTTAAGTTCATGGCATTGTAGTCCATTAACAATTTATCTTTATATTATTGTGCTAATGTGGGATTTATAGTAGAATAAGTTTGAATAAAATGTGAGTTTTGACCGTGTTAAATTTTTATTTTTATTTTGGGTTTTGTTAGGTTTAAAGAAAAAAATTTGGGTTAGTAGAAGTGAATGGATTTGAAGGTGGGGGGTCGTATTCAAGAATCCTCCAACCATCACGATCTTAAGCTCACATTGGGCCTATGCATGATCAGGTCAGAGTCTCTATCTAAAGTATAATAAAGTCATATATTTTATCCGTTTTACCAAAGAAATAGTTCAAAGTTTTGGATGTTTTTGAAAAAGCCCTATTGCTTTGAACCATCGGTGTCAAAAACTCCTCTTCTTGAGCTTGGGTTTTGAGCTTTTATAGAGGTTTACTAGTGACGAATCTGGTTGGTACATCAAGGATAGCTTTGAAAAGAAGAGAGAAACAAGAGCAGAGAGATGGGTTCTCATGGGATGCTAGATAGAAGGGATTTGGAGATAGAAACACCTGTTATGGTTTAGGTACATGTGTTTAATTCAAACTCTCATGGGTATTGGTTATTCTTTATTTGTTGTGTTCAATTCATCCAGATATGTTCAATTGTGTGTGTACTATATTCATTAGCGATCTGATGAGAAAGTTCTATAGAATTGTGAATTGATCACAACACTAGACATTAGCATTGGGTATGCTCTAAATCACTTTTTGGTATGATCGTATAGGACACCTGATGCATGAAGCATTTTAAGTTTTTATGTTCAAATATTGCTATTCATGTTTGGTTTTTTTGGAAGTAAGTTATTTGATGGTGTTTGCACATATTTTATTCACCTTTTCAATAGTTGAGAAGTGGGTTGTGCCATTGATGTCGTTTTTTGTGTCTATCATGATGGTTAATGGCTATGGGTACAGATACATTTGAGTCTTGGCTGCTACAATGGTATGTTTGTAAATTGATAAAAGTTAGTTGGTTTGTTGTATACTTGAAGTTTAATGTAGAATCTAAACGTTTCTCATTTTCTCATCTCTTCAAGTGCATCTGGTTAGAGAAAAATTAAGTATTTACATCAATTAAAATACTAAATGATTAAAATAATTTTTGATACGATTACAAACTATTTGTTGTATTGTTTCAATGAAAAGAACTGAAATTGTAATATTTTTTGGGATCTCCTATTATGTTATTGCTATGATCAACTTATCATCTTATTCCAAAAGTAGTACCTAATAAAGTTATGTGTTACCTATAATCTTATTCAATGCAAAGATTTGTGTTTAAATCTGAAATATTAAAGGACATTTTGTATTCCAATTTATTTATGTAATAGAGTCGTGCTTTAAAGTTCTTTTGTTTAGTTGGGGAAAGCGGGCCAATGATATGGTACAATTATTTTTATAATGTTGGTATTTTAGAATAGGGTAGAACAGTGTTAGTCTTGGTGGTTGTTACTTTTTGTGGTGTTTTATGGACGTGTGCATGACTATCTACATCATTGATGTTTAAGTTTGGTATGAAACTGCTACATGGATAAAGTTAAACTTGATTATACGACTAGTATTATTATGTTCTTGCGGTTGTTGGTAAATAATTTTGCTAAGACATTTCTTTAAATACATGTTTTTTAATAATAAGCAAGCATCTACAAAGGTTGAAATTTTTCCGTGGTTTCATTTTCAGAAGAAATTTTGATGATTTTTTTAAAAAAAAATAATGAGCTCAGATCGATTATAGACTGTAAGATATTGCTGTTTGAAATATTTAGATTACATGAGCAATTTTTATTTTTTAAGTGCTCAATTTTTTTGTGTTGCACAGTGCCATAGGCATGGGTTATTTCTAGTTGATATATAAATGATAATGACTGCAAATTAAACCGAACTGAAGAATCAGAGTATACTTTTAACTCTTTATCCTACAGGCATGTTAGGTTGCTTGTAATTCACAAAAGAAGTAAGATGTGACCCAAAAAATGGGTTTGCACTGACAAAAAACAGCTATACATGTTTCCTTAATAACCCATAAAACTGTAGGCAAAATTTTAATCATATATCATTTGTTTCCACACTCGATATACACTGAAATAATCTTGTCACTAATATTACAAATATTAATCTGAACAAAGATTAAAAAGGATACTGAAAGAATTACAGCTAAGCATTACCATCCGTTGAATAATGCTGCGCGTGTTACTTTTTGAGGGGGAAAAAACATGTGTGACTCAAAACTGATGTGCAAACTACAGAATAATAATACATTTACAGTCGAGGCACGTGACTTGCATTCAACGGAGAAGGAGAAGCCCCACAAATGCGGTTACAATTGTTTGAGTGAGCACTATATGGATTACATGCAGGTATTGGAGAAAGAGTCGCCACCTTTTACAAATCCAGACACGAGGAATGATGGGAAGTCACTTTGTGATGTTTCTGAAGGCTTGCTTTGTTGGGGAAACTTTAACACGAAGGAGGGGGCTTGGCAGACATAATTTGTGTGGGGATACGGATCTAATATGCAAGGGTGCTATCTATACATTTCCTTCAAAATTAGGAATATTTTCAAGGGAATTAATGCATCATGCAACTTCATTTTACTGCATGGTACCAGATAAGAAAAAGCAACATATTGATGATATAGCCTGTCCATATGTCCTTAAATTTGAAGTTTAGGTGGAGCTAAATCCCAGACAAATAGTTTTACAATCCTTTTATAAGCGCCATTTCTGCTAGATAAAGAAACATGAAATCTCAGCAAAACATGTAATCCATTTATTTGAATGGATTAATGCAATGTTCTTCAAATTTAGGGTGAGGAATAGGTTTTTCTCATAAAACCTGCAGAACACAAAACAAGAAATATGGCATCTCTGCAAAGCTGCACTCAATTTTGAAAATAGTTATTACTAGATGCATTCTCTCATAAAAAGACAGCCCAATGCACGAGACCTCCACTGGTTTGGGGAGAGTCAAATGTACATAACTTCTACCCGACATGCGGAAACGCTATTTCCGTGACCGTGACACAAACCAGTGATCCCAGGTTACAAGCATATATAATTTTGAAAAAGGCACCTTTTTGGCTTCTTTGGTTGAAAAATGAGAAATTTACCATGGCAAACTAGCGACAGCCAGAAATCTAATTTGACAATGAGGATAAAACGCAAAACACCTACTGAATATTAACACTCAAGCTCATAAAAATGCACCTCTTTGTATAAATCTAAGGCTTCCTCATAAAACTTGTGCTTTGAATACCCAGACTTCCGCAATTTAGCAATGGCATATGCACTCTTGAGCTGCACATCAGCAAATCGATTTTCAGCAGCCCAATTCATCACGGAATTCAATAAAGCATTGAACACTTGCTATGGTGGAACCGAAATGGGGAGGAAGGTGACTACTTCAGAGTATAATAAATACCTGGGCATCTGCCAAGCTGAGGCGTACAGAATAAAAATCATATCCGCACAGTAGTTATACATATGAATCACACCCAGCATATGGATTGTGTCAGTCTTTTCTAGTTAATTTTGGTCTAAATAGAGACAATTGGGATGAGGGCATGGAAATTTGAGTGACAAACCAAAATCAAACTACATAGGTTGTGTTTTCAGTCTCAAGTCTCTCATACTACATGCATTGCAAGATATCAAATGGAAAGCCTGAGAGGGTCAACGGAATGACTATTATAGCATGAAAGAACATTACCTCTAGAATGATATCCTCTTTTGTTCTTTTCCAACCTCTTCGTGTGAACCATCTGACACAGAATAAGGTAATTAAGAGCAGAATTTTTTGTTGTGTTTTTTTTTGGGAGGGGGGATTTGAACAGCTAATCTAATTAGTCAGCATGAAAATTTTGTTGCACAAACTAAGCTCAATCCATCAGCAAGAAAATTATGTCACTGAATTTAGCTTGGATAAAAAAGAACAAGGAAAAGAAAAATATGAGCATTACCCATTAATAACACAAGGAGCAAAGAACGTGCAGCTTCATTTCATCCTTACTCCATGAGTGTTATTAAGCAACATTCCCCCGCCCAAACCCCAAAGAAGAAAATAAAATGGTAGCATATTTTCCTTTGTGAAGAGACTAATTGCACTTGCTTTCATCCCTCATAACATAAATTGTACATAAAACCATACAATGACAGTGTGTAAAGTCGAGTCCCATACAAATGACCAACAACTGCCACACACATGATAAATGATAATAAGGGCAAGTTAAACTATTCCAACAGGTGAACACAGGTAAAGTCATAAGAATATCAACCCTTTTGTGTTCAACTTCATAGACATAAGAGAACATATATTTTCCAAATCATTATTTTCTACAAGAAACAAACTTTTTTAAATAAATAAAATAAAGCTCTACATTATCCAAGCCAAGGTGGATAGATTTTCCACAACCTTAGATATACTACTGACATGGATCAAGTCTGATTGCAAGTTTGAACCTTAAAGTCATAAACTTGATTCAACTTTGACGTTATTTTTATTTAAATTCACTCATATTTAATTAAGAAACAAGTCCAACCATTTTCCATGTATCTAAGTCTGTAAGACAGACATATTAACAAAATTATGTTGTCAGTAAAATTCTTCTTGCTCTACAAGCTGCAGTTGGAAATGAAGACAGTTACCACATAGTTTCGGAAGTAAAACTATGTGACATATAAAGTTTTTCCATCTAGGACAATTAGCACATAAAGAATTCTTCTTTTGAGGTTATTCTCAAACTTCGAGCTATAATCAATGCCCAGGGCAATATTGATCAATAATCATTATTTGATCTACAAATAATTAATAAAGAAGTTACATGCTCCATTACCGTAATCTAGGAAAATGGTTGATCAGCAAAATTATGAGCAACCAATCAGCCACTCAAATGACTAACCTCTTCCAAAATGAGATCAGTTCACGAGGTGCATATGGCTCATATATGATTCCAGGACTCAACATGGACACTTTGAACGCCCCCTAAATACATAAGATTGTAAGCAAGTGAGTAATTTAAGATTTGCAATGCACTATGAAACAAAGTTATGGGCAAGGGGCATGGAAACCTCAACACTACAAATCTTATTTGGACACAGCTACCACACGCCACAGATAATTGTGCCTTCCAAATCAAATTAAGTACTGTATCTCCTATATCTAATACATTAACATGAAATGTTGGATCGCAGAACCACAATAATGAATAATTACTCATTTCTTATGCACAAACTACAGTAAACATGCATGATTATAATCATTTATGTCATCCTTCAATAGGAGTATCATATTTATCTCTTCCATTTTTCTACTAATTTTAAGTAATACAAAAAAATATAAATAGTATTAGCAATCAAAATAGAGAATGTCAATGGCTATCTAGGAAGGATTTCGGAAGGGGTACTTCCATGATGGTATAAGAGAGCCAAATGCCAATCGACCTTTAATAGTCACATGTAAGAAAATACACAAGAACTTGTTGACAACGTGTTATCTTTGTCATAGATGTTAGAATAGACTAATATACTTAAGTATTAGGGGTAGTTTAGTTGTTTACTTTATTTTATGTTGTCCTACAGCTACTATATAAGGGCCTTTGTTATGTATCTCAGTTGACTGATTATGTTGTAATGTAATTTCTCTCCTTTTCTCTTCCCTCTTTCTTCTTTCTTTGATGAAACTTTATATGGTAACAGAGCAAGTTGCAATCCCAAAACACAGATAAGAAATCACAAAACTCAGTAGATTATTTTTTGAAAATAGACTAGGACAGACGTCATCATCATGCATGATGATGTCATCATCTGGAACCAACGAAACCACCATCCCACAAATTTTTCATGGATTTCTCACTGGTATACTTCGTTTTTGATTTTGTGGCTGTCTAGTAAGACTTTAGATTTTTTGCATATTTTCAAGAATTTTTGTCGAAATTTTTCGAACTGGAAATTTTGAGATATGTCTCTGAATTTGAGGCTCGAAATCCTGCCTAAGGGGTGCGATTTTGACCTAAAGGTGTTCCATTAGTTGATTCGAAGTAGTTTGAGTGGATTTGGGTTGAGTTTTGACCAAATCTGAGCCTCGGCAATCCATGTTCTGGTTCGTAGCACACTGTACTACTGATTCTTCCTTCTTCTGTCTTGGTGGCTGCTGTTCTTTATTTTCAGAGTTACTTCTTAGTTTAGCTTGGTTGATTGCTGCTTCTATTTTGTTGTATGTTGATTTACAGAGTTGCCACTGGTTTTGTTTGGTTTCTTTTGGTTCTTGTGTCTTGAAACTACTATGATTTGTGGTGCTAATTTATTGATCTTTGGACTAGCTACTGGACTTTGACTATCATAATCGAGTGGGCTACTTGCTGGTTGTTGGCTTTGATTGGGTTTTGAATTTGGGTTAGTTGAATCTACACAAATTTGGTTCAAGTTGCAAGTTCCTAGTTGTTGGCCCTGAATTGGGCTTTTGGGCTGTTATCTTTTGTTGGCTTTGATTCCTTTGGATTTTGTTGAGCTGGTTCATGTGATTTAAGCTTGTACTTTGCTATTTTGTTGATTCTAAACTTATTTTCTTGGTGAGATTGCACTGTGTCGTATTGTTGTTCCATTTGAATCATGTTTGCACTTGGTTACTTTTTTACAGCTCTTGGTGTTGGCTAATTGGGTTGTTATTACTTTGAGCTATCCGTTGTAGGTGGTTTGTGATTAGTGGACTGCTTGGACTGTTATCTTTCTAATTTGATAATTCGATGGACTTAGGTGGTGTTTGATAAAACTAAAAGCTGAACACCAAAAGTTGAACACTAAAAACTGAATGCTGAATTTTAAGTATTGAGTATTGAATTTTTTAATTCTCAAACTGTTTGGTATCAAGTAAAATTTAACTATTGAATTGAATCAAACTATTTGACAAATATAAGGAGCTAAAGTCTAAAAATTATTATTATTCTAATTTTTTCCTTCTCTTTGACCATCTCATTGCAATTACCTTATTTCTACCACCGCCATCACAATGGTGGTGGTGACGACGATGGTGGTGACAATGTTGGTGGTGACGGCAACACAATCGTGATGGTAATGGCGGCATAACGGTGGTGACAGTGGTGATGGTGGCAATGGCACAATGATGGTGGTGGCGGTGATATAATGGTAGTGGTGGTGGTGACAGTTACACAATGGTAGTGATAGTGGCAACAATAATAGTGATGATGGTGGTGACAGTGGCACAATGGTAGTGGTGGTGATAGTGGTGACAGTGGCACAATGGTAATGGTGGTGACAGTGGCACAATGATAGTGGTGGTGATAGCAGTGATGGTGGTAGCTGTGGCACAATGATGGTGGTGGTGACAACGATGGTGGTAGTGGCGGTGGTGGTGGTGATGGCAACACAATGGTGGTGGTAATAGTGCTGCCATAATGGTGGCAGTACTGGCATAATGGCGACACAATGATGGCGGTGACGACAGTGGTGGCAGTAACATAATGGTAGTGGTGGTGGCTGTGGCACCATTGATGGTGGTGGTTGCACAATGGTGGTGGTGGTGATGGCTTAATGGTGGTGATGATGACAATACAATGGTGGCAACAGAGGTGGTGGTGACGACAATACAATGGTGGTGGTTATGGTGGATGATGGGTATTGAAAAGTTAAGAGTGTAAGATGGAATAAGGGTATATTTGTCTATTATGAAGAATTGATAAAATTATTTTTCTTAACTACCATTTTCAGCATTAAGTGATAAGTAAGTGACTTGCTAATTAAAATTTTAGCATATTTTTAAGAATTGCTTAAAATATTAAATAGTATGAGTTTTCGATTATCAAACGGGTTTAATTTATTAACTGCTTAAAGTATTCAGTTTTGTCTTAGACTTCTTCCTAGTTTTGGATTTCTTGTTGCCATAAACAAGACAAGTGGAAACTCTGATTCTCTTCATATGCCAGTTTGACTATAATTTCTAATCAGTTGCAACAACTTCTCTCAATCCAAAATCCTATTGCTTTCTCAGTCTCTTCTTCGGTAGGTTCATTTACTTCAGGTCCTTCAAATATACCTTACACTACTCGGGTCTTTGATTCAGATGCTACACATCACATGAATCTTCCTTACTTGCATTTGCTTTCACTCCTCCAACTTACAGCCAATAATACTTAAATGTTCTTGGCTAGTATTGGGTATATTATTTCTCCACACCTTACACTTCTCAATGTTTATTATATTCCACAACTTACCTTAAATTTGATTTCAATTAGTCAACTATTTGATTCTAGATTTTTAGTTCACTTTTTCCAGCACCACTTAACCATTAGCAAGATCCATATCCTAATTAACCCTATTTTAAAATTTCAAATCTGATTCAAAGTTCCCAAACCCATGGATTTGACTCAATTAACAGCATTAGTTATATAACTACCCATATTAGCACGACCGCTCCCTACCCCTTTCCTTATCCATCTACCATATACACATTTAGAAGCCCTCACAACATCTTCAACCTCACGACCAGTGTATCAATTCTTCATACCACTATCCCCAAAAATCATTTCCCTTTAATCTTGAAGACTTTCTAGTTTAGACATTCAAAGTTGTCCAGAGGAATCCAAAAGAAATTTTATGGACTTGGATTTGCACCTAAAACAAGTTCTCTTGGTTCTAAGTCTAATCATCAACTTCAATTAAACTACCACACCAATCACCTTTCTTTTGAAATACCTTCCAATGCCACAAATGAAATGGTAATCCCTCAATTGCAATCCATCTACCCATGAACAAAACTCTACTCCATTCCTTATTTGATTCATGACACCATTTCCTTAGCTTCACCATTTTATACCTACAAATGTCATCAACTTCTATAAGATTACTCTATCTATCTGGAAAACTCAATTTTACTTCAAAACACAAGAGGCTTTAGTGAAAGCCTTCTAAATATCCTCCAAGGTTGAAACAAACATCCCTGGTACAAACCACAGCATTTTTCCATTTCTTTTCAGCCTCAGAAAACACTGTATCTCCCAGTGTCAAATCAAACCTCTTTTCCTTGTTTTCCCCTGCTGTCAACTGTCCCTTATTTTCCTCCACTCTAACCTAGAAAATCACCAATCATCTTCCCAAATCCCCTCTATACTCTAACATTAGCCCATTCTGAAACAATAATTCCTTGTCCCACTGTTCCTCAATTTTGAAATTCGAATAAAATTCCCAAAGCGACTGTGGCTTCAATTTCCACATAAACACAGTACCCTCTGTTTCTGAATTTCCTAAAAAAACATATTCGCATCATTCCAAACCAAAGCTTGAGAAAAACCCTCCTTTAACCAGAAGAGGCATTCTTTGCACACACCAAGGATCAAAATGTCGTGTCGACACGTCCGAAACGTTTCGGAATTTCAACACACCGACACGAAACATGGGTTGAATCCTAAAATTTCCATGTTTCGGTCGAAACGTCACTGTGTCGGACCGTTTCAGTCGAAACACGTCGAAACACCTATGCTACCTTTTATTTTTTTTTTGTTATATAAGTAATGAACAATTACATTTAATATCCCACTGCATTATAATTTTTTACTTTTAACTATACATAACTACCACTAATTTAATGTGATACTTTTATTATTTTTTTTCCTTTTTATAATTATTCTTTTATGTTATTATTATTTGTTAAATTTACATATTAAATAATTGCAAGTCATTTTATTAATTATAACTTATTTGTTAAATATCTAGAATTAAGTATTTATGTGTTTTAATCATTGTATACACAATGATTTTAATATTAATGACATAATATCATTTATTAATTTGAAGACACAATTTAAATTAATAAATTAGTATTATAATAATATGTTGCACTTAGTATTATTAATTA
>CM042189.1:21003311-21023973 GCA_023539305.1 Ilex asprella | reverse complement strand
GTGTGAAGGGAGTGTCGCTCTTCCTCGGGATGATACAAGAGATAGGGAACAACGGAATGTGAATGGTGGGAAATGGATGAACAAAATATGTGTGAAATGAAATGTGGAATGTGCACAAAAGTGCTCCCCAATCGCAAGGAGTCTTTCGTGGTCGGTGTTTTACTTGGAAGAGTATTCCAAGCTCGTCTCCTCAGGGAAGGAAAGGGAGTTTTGTGAAAGTGATTTTTCAAAAGTGAAAAGAAAGTGTAAAATCTTGTATTTGAGTTTTGTGTTTGATTTTGTAAATGAAAATGCAAGAAAATAAGTGTTGGCTAATCCAACGGGTTCATTCCAATGGGAATACCAAATCAACTTAAAGCCCTCCTCCGATTGAGCATGAATGAACGATTGATTTGGGGGAAGCTAGGGACGAGATTGGTGAGTAGCTAAGCATAAACTGTGACTATGCCTACGGAATATCAAAGGCTCACCAACTCATCCACTCTCAACCCCGTCAAACCAAACCATTTGACCCTAAAGGGAGGAATGAAAAAGAGTTGAAATGAAATCCCCAAGAGAAATCTCCCTTGGAGTAACCAACTTAAAACTAGCTATTCATATTAAAAGCAAAGACATTCATAATGTAAAGAGACAAGGATGAAATGGAGATTAAAACTTAACTAAATGCAAGAAATCTTAAACTAAGAAGAGAAATCAACAATACCCATTTTAAACTAAGAAATGAAGAAAACTTGAAAACATAAATGGTGAAAGCTAGAACATGGAACTAAACTTGCAATAACTTGAAAGGAATGAGATTAAAGACAATAAATTAAACTTAGAAGATCCTTACAAGAGATTAACAAGCTTTCTACAACTTGAATGGAGAAGAAAATGCAAAAACATCACTATTCATCTTCTTCCTCCTTGGAGCTAAACTAAAACTACTCCTAAGCTTAGGTAGCCAACTCCTTCCAAATGCTGAATATTGTTGTATATATGGAGTGTATGCCTTGCCAAAAACGTCCATGAGGGTCCCTAGGGTCTGTGTGAAAGGCCACCCATCAATGGCAGGTGATTTTGATGGGTCACACAAGCTAGGACAGAGCTAGCCTGAAACTCACATGCCTGCCCACTTCTCTCACATCATCATTAAATGTCAAGCCTTCAAAGTCTCCCAAATGTGTAAGAGAGGCATGCTCTTGTGTCAGAAAATGTTGGGGGGCAAGTGGGAGAAGTGTAGGTGGGACCCCCAAGCCTCAAATTTGAGTTACAAGCTGTTTTTCGGCCAGAAGGTTCGTGGTACCGGTACCGAGTACCGGTACTATTTTTTCTACATTAGACCACCTTTGGTAGAAATGGCATAACTTTTGATCTAACCGTTGGATTGAGCTGAAATTTTGACACAATATAGAAGACATCCAGATCTACAACTTTCATGTTTTGAACTTCTCCAGATTCTAAGTAGATCATGGTAAAAATGGAGGACAACCAAGACAGTACTTCCCAATGATGTGGCAGCTGGTGTATTTGTTCCAAAACACCAATACCTCCTTGATTTCTTCACTTTTAAGCCTCCAATTCTTCATGTATTGTGTCTATGCCATTATCACACATCCAACATAGTTGCAAGGTCCTAAAATCCAACATTTAAGCTATCAAAATATGTAGCATCGAGAATTCAACATTATTCATAAAATAGGCTAACACTAAATAATTAAATGCAAAAGTTGAGTTATAATGAATGTAATGAGGCCATGAAATGTGCAATATTATGTGCTCATCACCATCCAGCGTACCCGAGCTATCGGTAGTTGATTAACACTCAAAAATAGCATACTCTTATGCCTTTTTTTGGAGTAATTATGCTTTAGTGGAGTTTAAATGATGATGTTTCAGGTCTTAAAGTGAACAAGGGTTCAAAGGCACCAAAAAGTATCTTTTGCAAGCAACCACAGCATTTTGAGGAACAAATTGTAGAAGCTTGGAATAAGGAAGCAACGTTCGAACGTTAAACACCGTTCGAACGATCATGGTGAACCCGGCCAGACACTACAATCTGTGTTGCAGTCAAGACCCAAGACCATGGAGATTCAAGTACTCCATTCGAACGGTAATCAACGTTCGAACATCCACTGGAGCAAGGACAAGTCAGACTGACTGAAAACATGGCGTGTTACAGACTTGCAGAGTTACAGTTAGAAGGCCAAGGCACTTGAGTGCCACGTTCGAACGGTGAACACCGTTCGAACGCCCCAAAAATTATTGGACAGATCAGTCATGATTCTGCAAGGACCTGGAAGAAGATTTGCATGAAGACTTGGAGGAAGATTTTCGACAGAAACCACGTGTGATTGACATAACTGTCATGCACTGATTTCATCTGACGTTTGAACGGCAGAGAGCAAAGACAGAGAAACCGTTCGAATGCCCTAACCGTTCGAACGGTGTGGACAGACTGCCTGCAGAGTGGTTAGCTTTTCACTTTGACTTTGACGTTCAGCTCTATTCTTTTACCCTCTCCCTGCCTTCTCCTTGCCTATAAATACACTTAGTTTTGTGGAGAAGTGGAGAAACTCATGGGTGGAACCAATTGAGGGATTCATAACTTAGCATTTCATCACATCCATCTATTTCAATTCTTGTTTTAGTCTTTCTCTTTGTTAGAAGAAGTGGGGAGTTTAGATTCCCACTCATTTCCTGTACGTTAATGTTCACATTTACATTTACTTAAGAGTTGTAATTCCTTTATTTACTTTAAGTCTTTACATTTATGTTCTTGATTTACATTTAGTCTTTACATTTATGTCTTTATTTACTTCTAGACTTTACATTTATGCTCCTACATACATGCTTTTCTTTATGTCTTGCACTTTAATTATTTGAGCTCCCTTCTTGCTTAGAGGAGTGAAACTCTTCCACTTTTCTAGAGCATTACCAAAGCCGTGAAGGGTGGAACGTGATTCACTCATTCTTCGTTGAAGATTAGCTCCTTGTTAATTATACTTTTACTTTGTGAAGTCCTCTACTTAGAGGGATGAGCATCACTCACTTTTTCAGCTTTACCAAAGCTATGAAGAGTGAGTAGTTTCTCATTCACTCTTTAGTAAAAGGTAAAGGACATATATTGATTATCCGGATATTATATGATGCTTTGTTCTAATGCTTAATTTTCATATCCACTTGCTATTGGATGATTGATTGCATCTAGCAAAGTTAAGGTACTTTGTATAATCGATAGTCTTTCTATGACACGGATGACTCTTGCATAGAAAGACTCTTCGTTTCAAGGCAAGTACTTTGGCTAGATCTTCATGACTACCCTCTAATCATCCCCATTATGAAGCTTCATTCAAAAAGATGAACTATTAAAGCCATGGTTGAATGTCATGAAGTAATACTTGCTTGTTTGTACGCACGATAACTCTTGGTACAAATAATTCTTGTAAACTTCTAGTAAGACCTTAGAACCATGACCTTAATAGGCCATTTTTATCTTCCGATTGACTCGTCGTTGACATTGGAGTTATTTGAGTTATCAAGCAAAAATATAATATTTTGAATAATTGACCACATGTCTCGATCCTCGAACTAAAGAGTGACCTCTCCGTCATTTGAATCAATCTTATATTTTGTCTAGAAAATTTCTTGGAAAGAATTTAATATTCTATTCAAGGAATTCACCCACATCTTACAATCCTAAAATCTCAAAAGTCACGATCAATTGGTCTACTTAACCGATTACTTTGAAAACCAACACTACTAGTTCCCTGTGGATTCGACTCCGGACTCAAACTGGATTATTACTACAACTTGACCGCCTGCACTTGAGTGTACACATTTCGGATCAAGTCAGTAGTCGCTGTAAAAATCTGACATTTTAAGTCGCCAACAAGCCGGTTCCCCTTCCACTATAAATACTTAATGATGATGCACAAATTGATTTGCACACCACATTCAAGTAAATGGTATAAAATGCAGTAGAATAGGAAAAGAAAGAGAAGGCAAGGTTTATAGTGGTTCGGGCAATCAAGACCTACGTCCACTTTTAATGGCTGAGTTTACCGAGAATTTTATTAACTCTGGTATGTAGGGAGAGCAGAGAATTACAAGAAAGATAGGAGAGAGCTTGATTTTGTCAGATGCCCCCCAAGTGTTGGGGAAGCTTACAGTTTATAGTCGTCTGCGCAGTAATTGCATAGCCAGTCTGACGGTTATAACGGATTGGGGGCAACTTAATAGTATTAAATAGCTTGACAACCTTTCCTCTCCTTGGCGACCTTTCCTCTTCTTGGCGACTTCTCCTCTCCTCAATGGACAAGGAAGTTATGGTGCTCTCCAAAGGACTTGGTGAATTGATGAATGAAGACTAACTTTCTTCAAGTGTCGAGGGTGAGGCTCTTGGATGACCCTTACTCCAAGGTGGAGAGGAGGAGGCTTTGCAGCTCTAGACTCCAAAGTGGAGAGGAGGAGACTCTCCAGCTCCTGGACTCTAAGGTGGAGAGGAGAAGACTCTCCAGCTCCTGGACTCCAAGGTGGAGAGGAGGAGACTCTCCAGCTCCTAGACTCTAAGGTGGAGAGGAGGAGGCTTTTCAACTCCTGGACTCCAAGGTGAAGGAGACTTTCTAACTCCTGGACTCCAAGGTGGAGATGAGGAGGCTCTTGGATGACACTGCATGCTCCCCTCTTGATGTAGTTCCTTAAGCTTGATGAACTAATCCATGCTGATGTAGCTCCTTGAGCTTGACCGGGTTGACCATATTGAGCCGAATTTGTTGGATCTCTAAGAGTTTGGTCTCTTGGGTTTATAACATGATTTGGGCCACTTGGGTTTTTTTGTAGGGCTCACCGAGAGCTTCAATTTGATATATTATAAGCCTTGTTTGGAGCACCTTGGGCGAGCCTAATTTGCCTTGGGTGAGTTTGGGGCTGCCTTGGGCAAGCCTGAGATTGCCTTGGCACCTTGGACGAGCCCGAGACTGCCTTGGGTGAGCATGAGGCTTTGGTGCTAATTTAGGGTGCATTAACAAGCAGAAGGTTGTTTGGCATGGTGGGAAGGGACCCAAGTGCTAAGTGTCCAGGCCGAAATGACTGAGGGACCTTTAGGCTAGTTGAGGGAGAACCGAGTAGGTGGGGCATCCTAGGCGACCCAAGAGTTGGGCGCCCATGTTGAGGCGCCTAAGTCAAGCGCGGTGGAGGCTCCTTGAGCGCTACTTATTCTTGATGGTGGAGCTATGGGCGGCGCAAGTGCGTGGGGCAGCCTATTAGGTAAGCATAAAAACCTTGGGATTGGCTTGGGCGTCCCTTTGAGCGCTGGCATGGGAAAGTTGGGCGAGCAAGAGGCCTTATGCGCCTCTTTGGGTATTGACTTAAGGAGCTTGGGTGAGCCTAGGACTTGGCAAGCTCCCTTAGGCGAGCTCCCTTGAATTAGGTGGCATTTTGGCGAGGAGGCCTGCATAGAGGGGTGTGTAAAGGCCAATCTGGGCTACCAGGCAGCTTAGTACATTGATCTGAGTAGTCAAGCAGCTGGTTTAGGTGACTAGGCAGCTGGTACGCTGATTTAATGTAGTCTTTCGAGTTGCTGACGACCTGAGTTTTAAGATCCTGCCTAGATGACAAAAATAATGTTATTTCAAACATTAAAATATTTAACATAATTACCTAGAGAGAGAGGCAGACAATTTGCGTGAAAGCAAAGACAGAGTCTGAGCATTGCTCGTGAGAGAGCTACACCTTTTGAGACCGAACTTTTGGTGACTAATGAGAGAGCCGCTAAGTTGGAGATAGATTGCCTATTTGAGAACAGTGCAGAGGTCAAGTTTTTTTTTGGCGACCCGCAAGAGAGCCGCTAAGTTGGAGATAGGTTGCATGCTTTAAGAGCAGGGTAGAGGCCAAGCTTTTTTGGCGACCCATAAGAGAGCCGCTAAGCTGGAGGTAGGCTACCTGTTTGAGAATAGTGCAGAGGCCAATCTGTTTTGGCGACCCACGAGAGAACCACTAAGTTAGAGGTAGGTTACATTTTTTAAGAATAGTGCAAAGACAAGTTAAGCTCTTGGTGATCTGCGAGATGATTCACCTTACCTGGACCTTTTGATTTCCTAAACATTCATTTATTTTTGAGCTTTTACGAATAATTTTAGCATGCTCTTCGGTGGGCGCTTCATCACTAAGAAAAGGAAGCTTGATGACCGGAGCCCTCCCAAGAAGGCGGTCATGTTGACCTTTTCATCGATCTCCTCGACCTGAAGGACCTCCTCGTTAAAACGAGTGAGGTAGCTCCTTAAACTCTCATCTGAGTCTTGCTTTATACTGAGCAGGTGGGTGACAAGTTTCTGCTGGTGACGTCCACCAATGAACTGTGCCACGAAAGACCTGCTCAGCTCAGCAAATGTACCAATGGAGGTTGGGGAGAGGTTGGCAAACCATTGACGAGCAGATCCCTTCAAGGTGGTTGGAAATGCTCTGCACATGATTTCGTTGGGAATATTGTGCAGTTGCATCAAGGTCTTAAAAGTTTCAAGGTGGTCCAGTGGATCCTTCGTACAGTCAAAGGTCTCGATAGATGGCATCTTGAATTTCTAAGGGAGTGGGTAGTTCACCACGTGAGGTTTGAAAGGTGTGTTGATTCGACTTATGAGGTAATTCACTGTCTCTAGCCCATGTGACTTCATGGCGTTGAAGACATCACTCAATTGATTTTGTACCTCCTTAATTTTTTGGTCCCAATGATTGGGAGAAAGACCTCGGATATTATCACGGACATGACTCCTATGCTCCATGCTTTGGTTCTCACCCTTATCTTCTTGGAGAGGAGGGTCTCCACCACGGGGAGCAGGAACAGGGGGCTGGAGGAGGAGGTCCCTCATGGGGGCTCCCATATATGGGGCGCCCAGATGGGGAGCACCTTGGTGGGAAGCTCCCTGATGTCCAAGGAGTGGAGCTCCCTTGACTTGAGGTCCAGGCTGCGCTCTTCCTTGTTGCCTGAACATCAATTGTATAATTTACTAGTTTTGGACTACCAGCTGCTACATTGTGTCCAGCATCTGCAGTGCATTTGGGACGAGATTGGCAGGTGGAGGAGCAACCTCCTCCTCTTGTGTCGGATTGTCTTCAGGTTGATTCATGGATCTGGTGGTCATCCAATTAGTTTAGTGAAGAAAGTGGTTAGGTGAGAATTTTGTCATTCCCACAAATGGAGCCAAACTGATGATGCACAAATTAGTTTGCACACCACAGTCAAGTAAATGGTATAAAATACAGTAGAATAGGAAAAGAAAGAGAAGACAAGGTTATAGTGGTTTGGTCAATCAAGACCTACGTCCACTTTCAATGGCTGAGTTTGTCAAGAATTTTATTAACTCTGGCATGTAGGGAGAGCAGAGAATTATAAGAGAGAGAGGAGAGAGCTTGATTTTGTCAGATACCCCCCAAGTGTTGGGGAAGCTTACAATTTATAGTCGTCTGCGTAGTAATTACATAGTCAGTTTGACGGTCATAACGGATTGGGGGCAACTTAATAGTATTAAATAGCTTGACGACCTTTCCTATCCTTGGCGACCTTTCCTCTTCTTGGCGACTTCTCCTCTCCTCAACGGACAAGGAAGTTATGGTGCTCTCCAAAAGACTTGGTCAAATAATGAATGAAGACTAACTCTCTTCAAGTGGCGAGGGTGAGGCTCTTGAATGACCCTTACTCTAAGGTGGAGAGGAGGAGGCTCTCCAGCTTTGGACTCCAAGGTGGAAAGGAGGAGATTCTCCAGCTCCTAGACTCCAAGGTGGAGAGGAGGAGGCTCTCCAACTCTTGAACTCCAACGTAGAGAGGAGGAGACTCTCTAGTTCCTGAACTCTAAGGTGGAGAGGAGAAGGCTCTTGGATGACCCTGCATACTCCCCTCATGATGTAGATCCTTAAGCTTGATGAGCTGCTCCATGCTGATGTAGCTCCTTAAGCTTGATGAGCTTGACCAGGTTGACCATATTGAGCTGAATTTTCTGGATCTCTTGGAGTTTGGCCTCTTGGGCTTGTAACATGATTTGGGCCCTTGATCTTGACCCATCACTTAATGTTGTCTCTTTAGCCTCTATTTCACCACTTCTAACCCTAGAGAGGAAGAGAGAAAGAGAGAAACACGAGATCAAAGGAGAAAACAAGAGATTTAAGGGTTGATTCAAGATCAAAGCCCTAATTCTCCAAGACATCAAGGTAGGGGTTTTTCTCCCATTCTTGTTCATTGATGTTAGGGTTAATAATTATGTATATTTGGTCTCTATTTGATATGTATTTGCAATGACTTCCTTGTTTCTTAATATTCTTGCAACATTTATCATGTTTTGAGCAAAGTTATGGTGGGAGAACCATAAAAACCCTTTTTTTTTTAGGAATGTGGATTTCTCCTTAATATTCACTAAATCTTGGTGTTGAAAACTCTAGAGCTTTGTGTTGAGTAATGTAATGATATTGATAATGATATCTTGCATTTTTCTCTTTAAATTGCCCTATTTGAAGATTTCACTTATGAGAATTGGGGGATTTTCTTGGAAATTGCTTGTAAATTTGGGACTTGTGGAATTGTTAGGTATTGGAGAAAATAGTGGGTAATGTATTGCTTGTATAGTTGTTTGGACAAATATGAGTGAGAGATTCTTTGTAAAGATGCTCATTCCTTCTCAGGAGGTTCCTTGTAAGGATGCTTGAGACACTTAATCGTGACGGTGAGAGGTTATTTGTAAGGATGCTCATGCCAAAGAAACAAGACCTTGAGGATGAGAGGTTCCTTGTAAGGATGCTCATAGGAAAAGAGAACAGTATGTGATCTTCTCAAGAGGTTCTTTGTAAGGATGCTTGATAAACCAACCTTGTGGGTGAGAGGTTCCTTGTAAGGATGCTCATGCCAAAAGAAGATAATATGTGATCTTCTCAAGAGGTTACTTGTAAGGAAGCTTGAGAACCAAACCTTGAGGGTAAGAGGTTCCTTGTAAGGATGCTCATGCCTTGAAGGACAATATTATATCATGTGTGGAAAATGATTTATATTTTAGAAATGGATGTTTATTGGAACTTGGTTGTTATTGTTTATTTCTATTACTATTGTTACTTAAACTTGAGATTAGTTGTAAAATGTCCCGATTTTACTTCAAAGTTT
This sequence comes from Ilex asprella, assembly GCA_023539305.1. Taxonomy (NCBI): domain Eukaryota; kingdom Viridiplantae; phylum Streptophyta; class Magnoliopsida; order Aquifoliales; family Aquifoliaceae; genus Ilex; species Ilex asprella. Next base: position 21,014,852 of record CM042189.1, on the reverse strand, counting down.
ATATATGCTATTTGTGAAATGAGACCGGCCTTTTTTTATATGCTTTTCTAAACCTTGTTGGAGTTTGTGAGGAATATTGCTACAGAGCTTCGTGCTCACCCCTTACAAACAACATATTTCAGGTTTGTGTCTAGAGGAGGAGCTCGGAACTGACGAGCCGGGACATTAGGAAGCTCTGATAGTTGGAGACATGAACCCCGAGGTGGATGTTTAGGATATACACGTTCTTTTATTCTAGGCTAGAATATTCATTTTGAACCTTGTATATTCTAGTGTACTTTTGTTATTTCTACTACGCTACATTAGTTAATTTTTAGAATGTAAAGGCCAAGATGAGTCTATTCTTTTGGGATAATGATATAAATTCTATGGATGATTTTATGAAGTCTTATCTATTGATGGATTATGTTAGTGCTCTTATGATGTAAATGGTTTTAGAATGTAATTCCGTCCAGGGTGGTATTTGGGGCGTTACAGTACTAGTACGCGTACCGGTACGCTTTAATTAAAGTTTGCCAAAACAGTAAAAAGTTGGAATTTTTGTGTTTTAAAACACATTTTTAAGCCCCATTTGTCCCATTATTCCATTTCACTCTCACCACAAACCTCTTAGAACCCTAGGAGAAGAAAAATGGAAGAAGAAAATGGAGAAAGAGAGTCTCTAAAGTTTGGGTTTTTATTTGGAATTCTTGTTTTCAAGGTAGGGGTTTCTTCCTATTATCTTACATTGAGGCTAGGGTTTACTTATATGTATTCTTTTGTCTCTAAATCTTATATATATACTATGAAAATATTATTCCTTGACATTCTTGCAATTATTAACAAGTTTTAAACAATGGTATGGTTGGGTGACCATTAAATCCCTTTCCTTGACTTCAAACCCTAGTTTTCAAGAGAAATGAATTTTTCTCTTGATTTTTCATTTGTTCTTGATTTCACAACTCTAGTGTTTGATATTGAACAAAAAAAATGGTATTTATGATGATCTCTTGCATTTTTCTTCAATAGTTCTATTGAGATACTATATGTGAAATTTGAGGATTTTGTATTTCCTTAGGAAATTGAGAAACTTATTGAAAATTGTATCTCTTATGGATGTTTGGATGACCATGAGGTGACCGTTGACCGGGTATTGTAGAGTGGATAGATGTATTTCTTACTTCGTGCGGGTTTGAATTTTTTCTACCACTCGTAGTGGGGTTGGTACTTTGTGAAGACCAACCCATTATTCTCTCACGGGTGCCGAAGAGAAGGGTTAGTATACTATATCATGGGTTGGATTCGTCATTGCCATGAGTTGGCATGCGCCCTTCCTAAAGTTAATATCCTTGAGAGGATTTGGGGGTGTGTGTGTGGACCAGGATATTCTCAATGTGTTTATTCATGCGAATCATGCATCATACCTAAGATATAGATATACATTGTTGATTATTGTTTATTGTGCAAATGGTGGATTGAGATCCATGGTGGGTTGTGCCTTGTACAAATGTTGTAAATAGTTTATTGTTGAAATGGCTTATTGTTGGAGCGGTTTAATCTAGGAATGGTTTATCGTTGAAAAATTATTTTACCGTTTATTCAGCTATTGCTATTGGGTAAACTTGAGATCTATTGAAATGTCTCTATTTTTTTTTTCTAAATGGATGTATGATATTAGCAAAATGAGACTGGCATATTTTTTTATGTTTTCTAAACCTTGTTTGAGTTTGGGAGGATTTTCCTACAGAGTTTCGTGTTTACCCCCTACAACAAAATACTTTCAGATTATAGTTATGATGAGGAGCTCGAAGTCGATGAGCAAGTGAATTGGGAAGCTCCGCTAGAAGGGCACGTTGATCCTGAGGTGGATGCTTAAGGCGTTAGTCTCATATGTGCTAGACTAGGAAATTCCTTTTGAGATTCAGTGGAGTTTAATATTTTTGTATTCCGCTGCAAGATTTAATCTAATTCTTTTTGGGATGTAATTGTCATAGTTTGACATATTTTTTTGATATTATGACCTTGGTTGACATATTCTTTTGGGATAATATCGTAGATATTATATATGATGAATGAAATTTTCTTTATTGTGAGATTTTATTAGTTGCTCTCATGATGTGAATGATTTTAGATAGTAATGTCGTCTAAGGTGTATTTTGAGGCGTTACAGTTTGACCTCTATTGGTATCCACATGAATTGACAAACTTGAAGGATCTACTTTAACCATTGATAAAACTAGTAAAGAGAGAATGAAGGATGGTTTTACTTGTGCTAGCAAGAGAGTTGTTATATATAATCAATATTCACCTCCTACATAAAGGTATTTATAGAGCTTTAAAGACTCTAATCTTAGTTTGAGTCAAGTTGTAATTATCTTATAATTATATATAACCCCTTTATTAACATTAATTGTAATAAAGTCCCTAATTAACTTTTAATTAGGTTTTCACCCCAATTAACTCTTAATTGGTTGTCTCTCTTTTATCCTTTAGTTTACAATCAATTCTATTGTATGTGACCCTATAGGTTCAAGCATACCCTGTTGCAGACATTCAATACTAACTACAAGTAGCATCTCAAATTAGAACTCTTTTCTAATTTAGCTTGAATTAGAACTCTTATAATTCTCCCTTTATGAAGAACAATTAATATATTTATATTAATTTTATTCTTCGAACTTCTACTAATCATGAGTGACATCTAGCAGCATATCATGATCAACCTTCGGATAGCACAAAGTAGGTAAAGAATTCATTCAATTTATAGTTACCATGCAATTCAATCTTTCTATCATACAATGCCCCAATTGACTTGCTAGGGTATGAAATCACTGTCAAACCCCTAATTCAATCTTATGTGTTCGATCGTAGGACTATGACTCTTAATGATCAATTAGAAACTCTTTTCTAATTGTCATTCCACCTTGGCTAAGGACTTTTTTAGTCATACCCCAGAAGATTACATAGGACATTCTCCCTTTAATTACTAAGGATGATAGACTCTATGTTGTACACTCATAAATCTTCATGCATGTCTAATTATGTCCAATAATACATATCCAAGTTACATGGTTAGTAAATGAATATGTTGTATAGTTAAAGCATAGAAGTCCATGCACAAGGCAACCATTTGTTTCAAGTCTAAGGATCAGTTGCATAACTATAACTTTAAGATTTAACATTGACAGGTATGTAAAACTCCATATGAAAAATCTTACGTTAGTTAATGGTCAAGTTTAGTGTACTTGTTCTCTAACAAGCACCCACACACTTGCTTTAGTGTCCTTACATTAGTGACTTGGACGAGTCACCTCATATCAAATATGAGTAAACATAATGTGTGTTAGTCTATCTAGATTATATAGTGCCCAAATAGTAATCCTAAGACTAGGAACATTTAAGAGTTAAGTACTAAGAAGTATAGGTCTCTTCTTCTCAACACCTTGAAAAACTATCTGCTTAACTTATACTCCATGGACTATATCATGTATATTAAAATGAAATGAAGTAGAAACATGATAAATAAACTTGCACTTTTATTTAATTAAGTAATTAATGTTGCTAATACAATCCTAAAACATCATCTATATGATTGGTTTTAGAGCATACTGCTAACAATCTCCCAATTGCACTAATACCAATCGACCATGTATCTAATATCCATATTCTCAAGATGTTAGTCTAGATGTTGTTATCTTAGTGCTCTTGTAAGTGGGTCCGTTATATTATCTATTGATACAATCCTTTAGATACACACATCATCTCTTCAAATGATCTCTCAAATCATGGTGAATGCCACTGTAAATGTTTGGATTTCTGATGAGACTTTGATTCCTTGGCTTGAGCTATTGCCCCATTGTTGTCACTATACAATAGTATATGTGACTAAATGGTAGGAACTAATATAAGTTCATTATTGAACTTCTTAGTCCAAACAGCTTCTTTGACATCTTTTAAGGCGACAACATACTCAACCTTAGTAGTTGAATTCACTGTAATATCTTATTTGCAGCTTCTTCAACTCACTTCTCCATTTAAGATAGATACAAATCTAGAAGTAGATATTCCTTTTATCTACATTAGACTAAAATTTTAAGTCTATATACCTATCCACACGTAGCTCTCATTCTCCATAGACAGGAAATGCATCCTTAGTTTTGCTCAAGTACTTAAGAATGTCTTGACTACATTCCAATGTTCCAAACATGAAATTTAACTAGAATTTGCTAGTAACACTTATAGCATATCTGATATCAAGTTTTTGTACATAGAACAACATACATGAGGCTACCTATTGCTAAGCATAAGGAATATTGCTCATATTATTTCTCTCTTTTGATGTTGTAGGACTCATGTCCCAAGAGAGATGAATTCCTCCTCTGAAAGGTAAAAATCATTTCTTGGAATTCTGCATGTTAAATCTCATTAACATCGTGTCTATTTACAAGGATTGGAGTAACTGAAGCAACCTTCTAGATCTATCTTCATAGACCTTTATACCTAGTATATCAGATGCTTCTCCCAAACCTTCAATGTAGAAATTATGTGAGAGCTATAGTTTGACCGATGAGAGAATTCTAACATTGTTCACAATGAATAGGATGTCTTATATATAAAATACCAAAAAAATGTGGTAGAACTCACACTAACCCTTCTGTACATACATGGTTCATCTATGTTTAAGAGGAAACCAAACGATTTAATTACCTCATCAAATTGGATGTTCCAACTTCGGGATGCTTGCTTTTAATCCATAAATAGATCTCTATAACTTGCACACATTATGACCTTCGCCACTAGATACAAAACCTTATGGCTGCTCAATAGAAATATCTTCCTCAATGTTTCTATTAAGAAAGATGATTTTTGTAACGCCCCAAATGTAACACCCCGTATTTTCTTTTTATATATTTATATAGATATATACATAATAAAATATTGTTGTGAATGTGTGGATATGTATAATAAGGTAAGGATAAACGATATAGATTTTTAATACTAGGATAAATACTAGAGACGCACATTGATTGGCAAGTTTGAGTTTTAAAGACGTTGAAACATGAAAATGGGGATTAGATGAATTTCTAAATACTTTTAGGTCAAGATAAGGTTTCCATTGAATCCGGAAGGTCGAAAAACCTTGGGAAAGGTAATAGGAAGTGCATTGGAAACTTGGAAGACGGAGGAAGACTCTGTCTGCTGAGTGGTACCGGTACCGGGTACCGGTACCTCGATTCCAGAAGGTTTTTGGTACCGGTACTGGGTACCGGTACCTTGATTCCAGAAGGTTTGTAGTACCGGTACCGGGTACCGGTACACCCGATATAAAAGTCTGAACATTTAATGTCGCGATCTTGGTCCAAGGCTAGCCTTATAAATACCCAAGGTAGTCCATTTTGGCCCTATTTCAGCCACTCCAACATTAGAAACCCTAAGAGAGAAAGAAAGGAAGAGAAAAGAGGAAGGAAGGAAGGGAAAAACAAGAGATTAAGGGTAAATTCAAGAATCCAAGCTCTAGTTCTTCAAGCTTTAAGGTAGGGGTTTTCTTCCATTTTCATCCAATGATGTTAGGGTTATTATATATGTACATTTTGACACTAAGTAGTATGTATTTGTTATGTATTCATTGTTTCTTAGTCTCGTTACAAACATACACATGATTTGAACAAAATAATGGTTTGAAATTCATCAAACCCTAGTTTTTGGGGGAAATATAGATTTTCTCTATATCTTTACATCATCTTGATTTCTAAAACTCTAGAACTTTGTGTTGGGTAGTAAAATGATAGTATTGATGATCTCATGCTTATTTCCTTTAAACTTGTCTCTTGTCACATGAATTGCGAAATGAGTATGTTTTCTTAAATTGTTCTATTATGCATCTTGCTTGTGAAAATTGGGGAAAATCGTGGAATTTGCTTGTATATGAGGTTGAGTATATTGTTGGTATGTCACTCTTGTGTATGGTGTTGTGAGGGACTTGGATTACCTTCAAAAACTGCCGTAGAGCATTAGAGGTTAGTCTATCCCAATGGGGGATGAGATGGTTGCCTAATGCTCGTAGTGGATCATTGTGGTGACAATGACCACTATTGTTCACGGATACCGGGGAAAAGGGTTAGTATACTAGACACCTTGAAAGGATTTCGTCAATGCCGTATGAGACAGTACACGCCCTTCCTAAATTGACCTGTGATTGTGATTATATATGGGTGAACGAGGTAGATTCGTTGGGTAGATTCATGAGAAGCGACAACCTACTTGAGTGGTACCAAATAGAAATTATTGTTCATTGTACCAAATATTATTTCCCCAAGAGTTTTGGGTAGTATGGGATGCCGCGATAACTTGTGGAAATGGTGTATGGTGGATTGGATTATGTTGAAAATTGCTTGCCAATTAAAGTGGATTTTATTCTCTTTCCATTGCTTTATTATTGTCCAAACTTGAGATCTCTTTTAAAATACCCTTGTTTTATTTCAAATGTTATATAGGTTACTTGTGAAATGAGACCGACCGTTTTCTATGTTTTTAAAACCTTGTTTGGATTTGGGAGAAATTTTCTACAGAGCTTCGTGCTCACCCCCTACTGCTAACCTTTTTCAGATTATGTACTTGAGGAGGAGTTAGGAGCCGAGGAGGCCGTCCAGTGGGAGACTCCGATTGATGGGAGTGTGGATCCCGAGGTGGACGCATAGAGCGACCCCTTTTCTTTTGTACTAGACTAGGATGTTCTTTTGGAAATTGTGAAGTCTAGTTATTTTGTATTCTGCTGCAAGCCTACTTTAATATTCTTTTGGAGATGTAAATGCCATAGCTGGGCCTATTCTTTTGGGATAAAAATATAAATTTGATGCATAGATTTTATGGTAAGTAAAGCGACCCGGTGTGGTCATTATAGTAGAACTGCATAGGTTGAGTTTTGTGGTAGAGCTCCCCGTACAAGGGAGACTCTGCCCGAATTTTATTCCAATATAAATTGTTGATACATTGTTGATGGATTACTTAGTGCTCTCATGCTTAAATGGTTATTAGAATGTAATGCCGTCCAGGGTGTATTTTGGGGTGTTACACCAAAGCACACCCTGGACGACATTACATTCTAAAACCATTCATATCTTGAGAGCACTAATATAATTCAATAAGAAACAAGACTTCATTTATCATTCACAAATATTTACAACATTATCAAAAAGAATAAGCCCAAGCAATGACTATTATATCTCAAAAATTAATTATAGAAGCGCAGCGGAATAAACAAAAGAAACTAGACTGCACAATGTTCCAAAACAATGTTCCATTAATATGCGTCCACCTCGGGATCCACACTCCCGTCAAGTGGAGTCTCCCAAGTAGCGAGCTCCTTGACCCTTACGTCCTCCTCAAGTGGGTAATCTAAAAAATGTTAGCAGTAGGGGGTGAGCACAAAACTTTGTAGAAAAATTCTCCCAAACCCATACAAGGTTTAGAAAAACATTTAAAACGGTCGGTCTCTTTTTTAACATAACATAGATACATAATTTGAAATAAAGCAGTGACATTTAAAAAAAAGTCCTCAAGTTTATTTTAAAACATTACTTAAATGAATAAACGAGCACCACATACAAATAATAATCAAGAATAGCCATAAATAATTCTCAACAATTCTTTCGGTATGTGGCGTACTTTGGGGTAACCTCCACCCCCTTTTTAGTCACCTTTGATTCACAAGCATCCTTACTGGGAATCTCTTGAGAATGGATGAACATCCTTACATGGAACCTCTCACTAATCACTACATTGTTTCCCAAGCATCTTTACCGAAAACTCTTGGAAAGGGGTGAACAGCCTTACAAGGAACCTCACACTCATGTGCTTCGCAAACAACCCAACCAAACATACAATTCCAACATTATCTCAATTTACAAGCATTTATCCAAAATCCCTAAAATATATCATGCAACAATTCCACAACCAACTAAGAAAATACATGAGATCACAATAACATCATTTTTCTACCCAACACAAAGCACTACGGTTTTGAAATTCATAATAAAGAAAGCATTTAAGAAGGAAATACATCACTCTCCAAAAATTAGGGTTTTAAAACTAGAAAAGAGATTTCAGGGGTATTAAACCCTAACTTTGTTCAAAACATGTAATCTTTATAAAAAAAACGTAAGAGAGGATAATTCTATAGCATATATATATACCATTGATAGCCAATACATACATATATATATATACTCTAGCCTCAATGTAAGTGAATGAGAGAAAATCCCTACCTTGAATCCAAAGTTCTAAGCCAAACCCAAGCTCTAGTGACCTCTTTTCTTCCTTTCTTCTTCTCCTTTATCTTCTCCTAGGGTTCTAAGGGGGTTGGGGTGAGAGTGGAGTGGTAGAATGGGAGAAAATAAGATGAAAATGAGGTTTTAAGACACACCAATCCCGAATTTTTCTGTTCATGGGCTGTTTGGGTTGTCTCCAAATTTACGATTTTACCACTAAACATTCTAATTTGATTCATATGACTATCCTAAGGTTTTTCGACGTTTTGTATTCATTTTTAATGCTATTTTAACCTAAAAACATTTATTTTTATGATTTATCTGAAAACTAAAGTCAACGTACACCCGAAACACTAAAGTTTCTATTTTACCCATCCGAACTGGCTATTAATAAAGTTTTGCGATGTTTACAAATAAAAGGTGATCAAGGGTGCTTCTTAAAGCCTTTTATACTTATTTGAACCCTAAATGTACTCATTATTCTTATATTTTGATTTAGGATGCAAATGAAGACGTTAAATGCAAAACGAAGCACTACAACTTCATGTTTTGAGTTTTGAGAGATATTGACTGAATCAAGGTCTAAATTGGGCTTGAAGTTGCAGCCAGTGCACTGTTAGCGTGCACTGTTCAAGCTAAATGGGGCTATTTTGACATTATTTCGTTATCTGTGCATAACTCTCTCATCCGAGCTCCGATGGAGATGATTCAAGATGTTATGGAATGCTAAGAAAGAGCTCTACAACTTTCATGTTTTGAGTTTTGAGAGATATTGATTGAATCAAGGTCTAAATCGCGCTTGAAGTTGCAGCCAGTGCACTGTTCACAACCTGTTTCATCCTTTTTTCTATTTTCAATCCATTCCTAAGCCAACCAAATCCATCCCAAACCTCTCTAACACATATTTCTACACCAAACCTATTTAATACAAGTTCTAGGACCTAAAATTTCATATTTTCACTTATTAAAACTAAATTTCAACTATTATTTCTACTAACATTCTAAATCTCTACTTTTTCAATCTACCAAATTCAAACACGCATCACTACACACATCCACATTTTTACAACAATTATTTACTATATATCTATATCCATATATATAAAAAAATGCGGGGTGTTACAGTTTTGATATCCATTTGTCATATCTCATAGTCACATTGTGCAATTATGACAAGCATAATCATGATGGATTTTAGCATGACTACTATCTATAAGGTTTCTTCATAGTCAACAACTTGTATTTGTTTGAAACCTTTAGCTCATAGCCTAACTTTATAGGTCTCTACCTTTCCATTTAAGCTTGTCTTCCTTTTGAAACCCATTTACAACCTGTACGTACAATACCTTAAGGTGAATATACAAAAGTCTAGGCTTGGTTGGAGTATCTAGAATCCATCTATGATTTCATGACACTTTGCCATTTTTTTGAGTTGATGTCTGACATTGTCTCTATGTAATTTATAAGATCACTTTAATGATTATTATAACCAATAAAGAGTTCCTTATCACTTTGATGGAGATACCAATATCTTTAAGGTGATGTGGTATCTTATAAGATTTGCATAGAGCTTGTGTAGTACTAGGTTTTATGTCAATAGGGTATTTAGGATGATCGGTAACTATTTGTGGTTTTGAATTCTTCAAGTTCTATCCTTCTTGTTATGCCTTTATCTTGAATAAACTCTTTTTCAAGAAAGTAGCAAACTAGCTAACAAACAATTTTGTTCGCTATGAAGATAGTAATAATATCCTAAAGATTCTTCTTTCAGATTTTTCACAAACCTACATCTTTCAGTCATAGTTTCTTAACATGTGATGGACAACCCCAAATCTTAACATGTTTAAGACTTCGCTTCTTCCCATATCATAACTCATATGATGTCTTAGGGACAAATTTGGAAGGTACCTTATTTTAGAGGTATACAACGGTCTCTAGGGAAAATCCTCAAAAGGAGATTATTAAGTTAGTGTAACTCATCATTGATCGAATCATATCTAATAGTGTTCGATTTCTCTTTTTAGAAACACCATTAAGTTGTGGTGTTGGAGAAGGAGTTCACTGTGATAGAATGTCATTTTGTGAGATAATCCAAAAATTCAGCATTTAAGTATTCTTCTCCTCAATCTAATCAAAGAGTTTAAATATTTTTGCTTGTTATTTTTCTACTTCATATATGATTTTATTGAACTTTTCAAATATTTCATATTTGCACTTTATCAAGTCCACTTACTCTAACTATGAATGGTCATTGGTAAAGGCTATGAAATGTGAATAACAACTTATGTCTACTAAACTCAGTAGTCCAGATACATCACTATGCATTAATCTTAATATATGCAACTCTTTCACTTTGTCCTATAAATGATGTTTTAGTCATCTTACCCATAAGACAAGATTCAAATGTTGGATGGGCTTCATAAGCCCATGGAACTAATTGTCCATTATTAACCAACATGCAAATCTCATCCTCACTAATATGACATAATTTGATATGCTGCATTTAATTAGGATTCTTGTCATCTCTAGATCTTTTATAAGCTATGACATGTGTATCATAATGTTCAATATTATTTACATTGTCATTTTTTAAGAAATAGAGACCGTTGAAGAATATGCCAAAACCAATCAAATTGGAATTAAAAGTAAATGAATAAAATGTTTTTCTTTAAAAATGTATCTATAACCACCCTTATACAATGATGAAATAGATATATGTTCCTTAATATATTAGGCATAAATAAACCGTTCCTAAAATCTAAAACAATTTCAAATGGCAGTGGTAAGTAGCATGTCCCCACAGTTAATGCAACAACACTAGCTTCATTTCCCACTTGAAGGGACACTTCTCATCTACTAACCTTTTTGATTTCCTTTAGTTCATACATTCAAATATATATGTAAGAACTAGATGCGGTATCTAAAACCTAAATTAAATCAGAACCAATTGACAAACCAGTTTCAATAAAGAACATATCAAACATACCTTTTGAAGGCATGTCCTTAATGGAAGTGAGATATTCACAATTGTTTCTCTACAATACCCATCTTTGCCGCGTAAAAACAAAGTATACTATCCCTTGTTCGAACTCCAGTGAACGATAGTGGTTGCATTACCAAATGACAACCCACTACAAGTGTTAGGAAACCATCTCACCCCCATTGGGGTAGACTAACCTCTAACACTCTACGGCATCTCTCGAAGGTAATCCAAGTCCATCACAACACCCATACAATGAGGAAACCAAGAATATGCTCAATTCACAACAATTTCACAAATATAGTAAAATCCCCA
>CM042189.1:20991537-21003211 GCA_023539305.1 Ilex asprella | reverse complement strand
CATCACAACACCCATACAATGAGGAAACCAAGAATATGCTCAATTCACAACAATTTCACAAATATAGTAAAATCCCCAATTTTTCTCACATGTGTCATATAATCAAATAATCCAAGAAAATATGCAAGAGATCCTCATTTATATTATTTTGATGTACAATATTCAACACTAAAGTTTTGAAAACAAGAATGAAGAACAATTTAAAGAAAAGTTCATCTCTCTTAGAATCTAGGGTTTTTAAGCAAGAAAAAGGATTCAAGGGTTAATCAAACAATAATATTGTTTAAATCATGGTAGTAGTCACAAGGTTTTAAGAAACAATGATTATATACCATACATGTATAATTTAAAGTGAAAAGATTACATATATATATGCCCTAGCCTCAATGTAAGTGAATGAGAAAAAACCCCCTACCTTGAATCTTGAAGAACTAGGGCTTGGATTCTTGAATATACCCGCAATCTCTTGTAATTTTCCTTTGATCTTGAGTTCTCTCCTTCTCTCTCAAGTTATCTAGGGTTTAGAATGAGGTATGGACGACTAAGGAGGCGGCCTAAAGTATTTATAGGCTCAAAAGTCGGACCAACGTCGCGATTTAAAACATTCAGATTTTTATCGGGTGTACCGGTACCCGGTACCGGTACCATATGGTACCGGTACCCAGTACCGGTACCAAAAACCTTCTGGAATCAGGGTACCGGTACCGGTACTACTCAGCAGACAGATTCTTCCTCCGTCTTCCAAGTTTCCAATGCACTTCATATTACCTTTCCCAAGGTTTTTCGACCTTCCGGATTCAATGGAAACATTATCTTGACCTAGAAACATTTAGAAATTTATCTAATAACTAATTCCAATCTCAAATGTTTTTGAAACTTAAACTTCCCAAATCCAGTTGTCTCCCAATTATTCATCTCTAATGTTTTAACCTATGTGATTCATTCTTTCATCATTATACATATCCTCATTTTCACAATAATTATCTATCCTATAACTATATACATTTATAAAAGAAAATGTGGGGTGTTATAAAAAATAAAAATTTGATTCCTCATACCAAGATTTATTCATGTTTAATACAACCGAGAAACTTTATATCTATAGAGAAGATTAAGAGTTACCTTTTGAAGTGTGCCTTTAGCGATCTTCAAACATTCTAAAAAACTCGGTTTGACCTTAAATCTTCAAACAATCTTCAAACATTCTTAAATTTTCAAATCTGAATTTGATCTTTATCCCTAGTCTCGCAAACGTTTGGTCTTTATCAGTATCCACACGAATTGACAAACTTAAATGATCTACTTTAGTCATTGATAAAACTAGTAGAGAAAGAGAATGATGGGTGGTTCTGCTTGTGCTAGCAAGAGAGTTGTTATACATAATCAATATGAACCTCATACATAAATGTATTTATAGAGCATTAAAGACTCTAATCCTAGTTTGGGTCAAGTTGCAATTGTCTCATAATTACATATAACCCCTTTATTAATATTAATTATAATAAAGTCCCTAATTAACTCTTAATTAGGTTTTCACCTCAATTAACTCTTAATTAGTTGTCTCTCTGTTATCCTTTAGTTTTCAATTAATTCTATTGTGTGTGACCCTATAGGATCAGGCATACCTTGTTGCAGACATTCAATACTAATTACAAGTAGCATCTCAAATTAGAACTCTTTTTAATTTTGCTTGAATTAGAACTCTTATAATTCTCCCTTTATGAAAAATAATTAATATATTTATATTAATTTCATTCTTTGGGCTTTTACTAATCATGAGTGACACCTAGCAGCATATCATGATCAACCTCTGGATAGAATGAAGTAGGTAAAAAACCCATTCAGTCTATAGTTACCATGTAATTCAATCCTTCTATTATACAATGCCCCAATTGACTTACTAGGGTATGGAATTACTATCAAACCCCTAATTCCATCTTATGTTTTCGATCTTAGGACTATGACTCTTAATGATCAATTAGAAACTCTTTTCTAATTGTCATTCTTCTTTGGCCAAAGACTCTTTGAGTCATATCCCAGAAGATCACACGAGACATTCTTCCTTTAATTACTAAGGATGATAGATTCTATATTGTACACTCATAAATATCCATGCATGTCTAACTATGTCCAACAATAATTATCCAAGTTACATGGTTAGTATATGAACATGTTGTATAGTTAAAGTATAAAATTCCAAGCACAAGACAGCCATGGTGTCTCAAGTCTAAGGATCAGTTGCATAACTATAACTTTAATTTTTAACATTGACAGGTATGTAAAACTCCATATGAAAAATTGTAACACCCTAAAATACACCCTGGACGGCATTACATTCAATCACCATTCATACTATGAGAGCACTAAGATAAACCATCAATAATAATAAAATAAAAAGACTTCCTAACAGTAATCCATAACATTTACATCAATAACCCAAAAGAATATGCCATCTTTGACCTTTACATTCCCAATGAAAATTTACTATTATAGCGCAGCGGAGATTACAAAAGAAATCTAGACTATACAGTGTTTCCAAAATAGTATTCTAGTCTAGAACAAAAAATAAACGACATCTCTAGATGTCCCACTCGGGATCCAAGTTTTCCTCTAGTGAAGCCTCCCTAAGGTACGGCTCGTTAGCACCGAGTACATCCTCTGGCCCAACATCTGAAAAAGGTTTAACTGTAGGGGGTGAGCACTAAGCTCTGTAGGAAAATCCTCCCAAACTCAAACAAAGTTTAGAAAACATGTCAAAACGGGTCGGTCTCATTTCAAAAAAATATCATATATAGCTTTTGAAATAAAACCGGGACATTTATACATATCTCAAGTTTAAATAGCAACGGTAATTGAAATGGATAAATAAAGAAGTGAAACCAAGTAGAGTTGACAACAAATTTCCAAAACATAATTCCTTCCACCATACACAATTTCCACAAGTTCTTGTGGCATCCCATACTACCCCAAGACTCTTGTGGAAACTGTATCTGGTAGAATGAACAATGACTCGCACAGTATTCGTATCTCATATGATATAGTATTGTCCTATTTGGTGTGAGCATTCATACAAGAAACCTCTCACCCTCAAGGATTTGTTTCTCAGTAGTTCTCTTACCCTCAAGGATTTGTTTCTCAGTAGTTCTCTTTGGCATCATGCATACAAGCAACCTCTGCCTTGGCAGCATGCATACAAGCAACCTCTGCCTATAATATGGTCCTCTTTGGCAGCATGCATACAAGCAACCTCTGCCTTGGCAACATGTATACAAGCAACCTCTGCCTATAATATGGTCCTCTTTGGCAGCATGCAAACAAGCAACTTCTGCCTCAAGGTTTTGTTCTCAATACCAATAACTTTCTCAAATAACGACAATTCCATAAATGACCAAATTCACATGTAACATTCCAATAGAACAATTTAAGAAAAGTACATGAGATCATCCAATAACACTATTTTATTGTTCATTATAAAGCACTAAAGTTTTGAAGGCAAGAATACATGAGTAATCAAGTTTTGGAATCATTACAAATAAATATGAAGCTTGGAAATATAAAATAAAGGCGTATCAAGCTTAAAAGTCATGAACAAAGGAGAAGTCAAGAATAACGGAATAATCAAGGTTTGAATTCACTAACAACGGATTTTAAGTTTAGGAACCACGAACAAGAGAAACATCAAGGCTTGAAATCAAGAATAAAGAATATTAAGTATTGATGTCAAGAATAAAAGAGAACTCAAGGGTTGAAATCAAGAGCAATTGAATGTCGAGTCTTGAAATCAAAAGGTATGAATCACAAGGGTTAGAATCGATAACAAACGAATATCAAATTTAAATAGTAAGAACAATTGAAGAAATCAAGAGAAAATACAATTCCCTTGAAAACTAGGGTTTCGAAGGCATACAATGAGATTTAGTGGTTACCCACCCATAACCTAGCTTAGAACAAGTAATATTTATGTTTGAAGACCAATAATGAAGGAGGAATCAAGAGAATCACACATCTCTTTTGTAACTTAGGTTCGAAATCAAGAAAAGAGGATTAGTGGTTGCTCATGCATAATCGGTTTACAACACGGAAAATATATTCAAGAGTGAAAAGAAATGATGATTTTATAGCCAATGGATATGATTTAGAGTCAAGGGAAATACATATGTAATAACCCTAATCTCAATGTAAGAGAATGGAAGAAAACCCCTACCTTGAATCCAAGAGTTTTAAGCTAACCCAAGCTCCAAAGATCTCCTTCTTGTCTTCTCTTAGGGTTTCAAGAGGTGTGGATAAAGGTGTAGTAAAGGTGTAGAAGAAGAGAGGAGAAAAATGGTGTTCTTGAGAAATTTCGGTTTTGATTTCAATAAGGTGTGAAGCTATCTTGATCTTGGTGTTTTTCCCTTTCTTTATCTCCTCCTAGGGCTCTAGGATGTTTGTGGTGAGAATGAGATGAGGAATGGGGCAAATAGGGCTTGGAATGGGGTTTTAAAACCCAAAATCCCGACTTTTTAACTGTTCGGAAGGCTTCAGATAAGCGGTACCGGTATTGGGTACCGGTACCGTTTAGCTACTGGTTTCGGGGTACCAGTACCGTTTGACTATCTCTACTTCCAGTGCAGTTTTTACCCCTTTTGAGGTCGAATTAGAAAATTTTCATGATAAACACTTTTGTAGCACTAGATGTTTACTATCTACTGTAAAAATTTCAGATCAATTGGAGATAAGGATAAAAAGTTATGGCCAAAATACTAAGAAATGTTCAAACTATTTTCTACCCGACATTTACGTAAGGTGTGTTTTTATTCCGGAGTACTTCCAAGCTTCCTAGGCTCCTCATATTACCTCTCCCAAGGTTTTTCGACCTTCCGGATTCAATGGAGACCTTTTTTTGACCTAAAAATATTTAGAAACTTATCTCATCACCCTTTCTAAGTTTAAACGTCTTCGAACTTAAACTTCAAAACTCAAATTGCCTCCCTAGTATTTATTCCTACTATTACCATCCAAACGGTTCATTCTCACCTCATTATGTTTATATATGAATCACCAAAATAATTATATCACTATATATCTATATACATATATTAAAGAGAATGCGGGGTGTTACAAAAATCCTACGTTAGTTAATGGTCACACTTAGTGTACTTGTTCTTTAACATGCATCCACACACCTGCTTCAGTGTCAATACACTAATGACTTGGACGAGTCACCTCATATCAAATAAGAGTAAACATAGTGTGTGCTAGTCTATCCGGATTATATAGTGCCCAAATAGTAATCCTAAGACTAGGAACAATTAAGAGTTAAGTACTAAGAAGTGTAAGCCTCTTCTTCTCAACACCTTGAGAAACTATCTTCTTAACTTATACTCCATGGACTATATCATGTATATTAAAATAAAATGAAATATAAAAATGGTAAATAAACTTGTCCTTTTATTTAATTAAGTAACTAATGTTACTAGTGCAATCCTAAAACATCATCTATATGAAGGAGAGCACATCCATCAAAGTGAAGTTCTTGGTGGTTGTGGAATTCATGCGAGTGGATGAATCAGTGATAAATTTGACTTCAATCTAACTAGATTAAACTTGAATCCGCATTAAACAATGTCCAAATTGAGTCAGAAGTCTAGAATAAAAAAGTTATTAGCCTTCCGATGCTCCTAGAGCCGGTTTGACGTAAATAGAGCCCTTTGCAAAAGTTTTAAATGGGATCCTTATAAAATTTATTATAAATATATTATATAATTAATATTTTACTTAAAGATCATTCTTCTCATTTTTTATTGATTAAGTTTTTACAGTCAAGTTTCACTAGTATATCATTTTTAATAATAATAGAGCTAAATCATTCAATCTTTCTTCTGACATTGTGCATTTGAAAAATAAAATCTAGCATTTGGATATAACTTAATGTTTCTATTGGTGATTTCTTCCAAACTAAAAGATTAACGCTTCATTTGGTACCTGGTAATGCTTTTCAATAGGAAAACAATGAGTTTGGAAATAGAATGTGTTAGTAATATGTTCTAAGACCAACCAAATAGATAATGTTTTGAGGTTGTACTATCAATATTCATTACTTAATTAATTTAAATTACAAGTTTATTTATCATATTTATGTTTTAATATGCTTGATATAGTTCATAGAGTATAAATTAAGAAGATGGTTTCTCAAGGAGTTGAGAAGATGAGACATATACTTCTTAGAGCTTAACTCTTAAATGTTTATAGTCATATGATTACTAGGTGGGCACTAAGTAATCTGGATAAAGTAGCATACACTATGTTTACTCATATTTGATATGAAGTGACTCATCCAAGTCACTAGTATAGGGACACTAAAGCAGGTGTGTAGGTGCTTGTTAAAGAACAAATACATTGAACGTGGTCATTAACTAACGTAGGATTTTTCATACGGAGTTTTGCATACTTATCAATGTTAAATTCTAAAGTTATGGTTATGCAACTAATCCTTAGACTTGAGATAATATGGTTGTCTTGTGTATAAACTTCTATGCTTTAACTATACAACATATTCATATGCTAATCATGTAGTTTTGATATGTAGTGTTTGACATAATTAAACATGCATAGAGACTTATGAGTGTACAACATGGAATCTATCACCTTTAGTAAATAAAGCAAGAATGTTCTATGTGACCTTCTAGGATATGACTCAAGGAGTCATTGACCAAGGCAGAATGACAATTAGAAAAGATTTTTTGATTGATCAATAGGAGTCATAGTTCTAAGATCGAACACATACAATTGGGTTAGGGGTTTGACAGTAATTTTATACCCTAGTAACTTAATCGGGCATTGTGTGATAGAATGATTGAATTGCATAGCAACTGTAGACTAAATGAGTTCTTTACCTACTTCTTAATATCCGGAGGTTGATCATGATATGCTACTAGGTGTTACTCATGATTAGTAGAAGCCTAAAGAATAAAATTAATATAAATAGATTAATTGTTCTTCATAAAGGGAGAATTGGAAGAGTTCTAATTCAAGTTAAATTAGAAAGAGTTCTAATTTGATATGCAACTTGTAGTTAGTAACGAATGTCCTATAACTAGGTATGCTTGAACCTATAGGGTCACATACAATAAAATTAATTAGAAACTAAAGAATAAAGGAGAGAAAATCGTTTAAGAGTTAATTGGAGTGAAAAACCTAATTAAAAGTTAATTAGGGAATTGATTACAATTAATGATTAATAAAAGGGTTATTTATAATTATGAGATAATTGCAACTAGCCCAAACTAGGATTAGAGTCTTCTAAAGCTCTATAAATTCTTTAATATATGAAAATGATATAGGAGATAACAACTCTCTTGTTAGCACGAGAAATCTACTGACATTTTCTCTTTTTGCTAGTTTATCAAAAGTTGTGGTAGATCCTTCAAGTTTATAAATTTGTGCGGATATCGATAGAGGACAAACAAATGCAAGGCTTAGGGTAAAGATCAAATTTAGATTTGAAGGTTCAAAATTTTTGAGAAAGCTTAAAGATTCTTAAAAACACGGTTCAAGAGGTAATTTTTAATCTTTTCTATTGATCTAAGGTTTCTCAATTTGTATTAAACATGAATAGATCTTAAAATGAGGAATCAATATTTACTTTTAAAATTTTGCTACGTTTATTATATGAGTTTGAAAATAAAATGAGCTTTGAAATGGAATGAAATGCACATTGCCATTCCAATGTTTAGGAAAAATTGCCTACAAGACACACAACTATTAAACTAAAATATAATCAAACTTTAAATTCCAATGAATATTAACCAACAATAAACAAAATCCATATAACATAAGTTACAATTCACCAATGTGTTAAATGAACAAAAATCAAATGCTATAATGACTAATCAGGGATGCCATGATCATGAAATGTAAAATCCGAGAAAATTTGAATTTTTATTAAAAAGAGCAAAACGGTAACTAGTCGCTATGGTGTGGGTTGTAAATTCAAATTTTTCTAGAACTCCGATGACGAAACGAACCTTACCATTGGATTCGTCTCGCGGAATCTAGTTATCTAGTCAATTTTCATTGAATTCTGAGACAGTAGATTTTTTTGTGCTATACGGTGCGAACGGGCGTTGTGTGATAAAAATAAACGCAATCAGATTTTAATAGTGAAACACGAAAAATAATTTAAAGTTAGTTCATATAAAATATATTGAACATAACATAAGGCGAGATTTAAATGATTTGGGTTAAAATCGGATTAAGAAAAGATGGACATGTGGTACAACGAGGGCTAAATATTCTAGGGGTTTAAAAAGGGAAAAAATTTTGCCTCCATTTTTGGCTGCTGGGTTTTCCGGAAAAGATAAGGGACGAGCAGAGATAGAAATTTGAGTTTCTCTCTACGATCTAGAGCAAACCTTTCACCAAATCGCCTCGGGCCAAGAACGAAAGTTATTCTACACGACGAGAGTTACATCTACATACTATGAATCGCAGATTTTGCCAAAGTCTCAAAGATGAAATTTTTGAAAATCAAGGTTTAAAGCTTGATTTGGGTTCTTGGGAGTTTCTACCACTTGTATTACGATTCAAGAGGTAGGATTTTTCTCCTAACTGGGTTTATTTTCAACCTAGGGTTTGCGTATGAAATGGGTAGTATAATTAGAGATGAAACCTCTTGTTTAAATATACTCATAGTGTAACTAGAGTATGACAAATGATATAAACACGTATAAAACCAATTTTGCATAAATTGGGTATTGTTGAAAATGCTTGTTTGGAAATTTCACGAGAATATGATAAATTGGGCATGATTATGTGTTTTTATGATTTTGTGCCTTTTGGACACTTGGGAGATCACAATGTTTTCAACATTAAAACACAACGTCCTTTATTTAGAAGTTTTCTGTATTGCACACCAGTGTTATGAGCCTTGGAATTTTACTCTTGATCCTAATTCTTTGATACCACAAATTGCTGGAACTATTTCATATGTGTCATTCTCTTCATTGATTTATGAAGATATAAGTATTTACCCCCCAAGAATGTAATAGTGGAGTGGGCAAGAACTTGTTTGTCGAGGTTATCCAAGGGGGATTCAATTAAGTGTTAATCAAATTAAATAAATTAATGAAAAGTAAGTCCAAAAAATAATCAACAGTATACAAAAAAACTTGAATAAAAACAAAAACTATTTCATACTAAGCCCTAACAATCCATAAAAAAACTACCAAATGATATTGATCCAACACTTAAACGTTAGATATGAGTATTTATGACTAAATTTGGTTGCAAATTACTTGAAATTGGGTTAGATCTGAGCTCATCTTGGCTAGTCTTTATCACAAATCTTTTCCCTTGATTTGTTGAGAGAGAGAGATAGAGAGAAGCTCTGATACTGATAACAAGGGCCTTTATAGAGATGGAGACTTGATAGAGTACCTTCATGAGAGAGAGATGAGTCAAGAGAGAACAAAAATGTTCAAATTGTGAAGAGAATGGAGTGATTTCCCACTGGATTGGACCTATTAACGTGTGGGTGGGAGTGAGAAATGCCATGGTAGATTTGGTAATGCCTAACCCTATGATTTTGTAATGACCTATTAATGTCCCCTTGAACAGTAAAAAGTGTTGTTCAACGAGAGGTCCGGTTGTGCCTCAAACTATTTTTTCAAAGCACAAAAATGGTTTAGAAAAACTTTTCTTTTAAAATCACCTAGGAGTTATAATCAGGTTGCTTCCTAATTCCATTTTCATCTTAATCAACTTAAGTTAAAATAACTAAGGCTTCATCTTAGGTGTCTAGGTCATTATCTTTGTCCTAAGCATGAAGGTGCATATGGAGTTTGAATGATGTAGCTTTGACGCTTAACCTCCTTCCTTCAATAATGCTTTCGGATCTTGAACTTGATAGCATTATGACCATGTAATAGGTTGAGATTTTACAAAGAACTTCACAAAATTAGCTAATTACAAATATGATGTAACAATCTCCCCCTTTGGCAATTTCTTGATAAAAACACACAAGTTAGAAATTAAGATTACAACTCAAAACCATTGATCAAAAAAATCGTAAACTAATCTCAACTCTCATGCATACATCATAAATCTCTATCTAGTGCAAGGATCTACTTCTTTTGATGAATCTTGAAGACTGAGTCCTGCACATCACCACTCAAACCAAAACCTAATGAAAATCATCGTATGTTAGAGAAATACATAACATAATCATAGTCATGAAAATACCAAGATAATCATCGAGCATAAGTACATATACATCATGCAAGTGCAAATATGTATCATGTTAGAAAAAACTTACCCAATATACTTAAGAACCTATTGATTTATCAATATGGAATGCATCAAGGTCTCTCCCTTAATTGGTGTTTACAAGTGAAAAATAAACAAAAAAAAAAAATGTGACTTCATGAAAAGTTTACAAAATTTACTCCCCCTGAGTATTTGAACAGACTCCCCATTTCTTTGTTCACATGCAAAATATCTAGCCTAGTTAAGAGTAAATCTCCTCGACTTCTCCCATATATACCTAAAATATTCTCCCTCTTTTTGTCACAAATGCGAACCCAATGAAAACATACCACAAGCATGGTACAAAATCAAGTTACCCAACGTATTCTCACTTATTTGCTATAATTGTCAGTCTATTAACAACCTATAACAATCATGACATAGAATCATAGTATAACAAGAAGGTAAATGCATAACAACTAGCCAATTCATGAAAGCAAACAAAGCAAGTGACAAACAAGGCATATAACTCAATAGTCAAATATGATTCAACATAAAAAAGTAGGACTAAGAGTACATCACAACAAAAAATAAGAGTGAAACCAAATAAAAGTCAAGAAAAGATAAAAAGTCAACAAAAAAATAAAAATAATACTTTAGTACAAGCCATGAATGAATGTCTCTCAAGGTCACATATGACCTATACTAAGTCTCCAAAGCCAAAGCTCAAATGGTTGCATCACCACCATCACCACCATCATGTTGAGGTAGCTTTAGATCTAAATCTATGTCATCTGGCATAGGCTCTATGATGCCCCCAAATCCAAGGGTCCTTTCTCAAACCGTTAATCACCTATCAATCTGCGGAAGTATACTAGTGAGTACCGTATAATCTGATACCACGTCGTTACACTCCTTCATCGAGAGCATAATCAAAACAAACTTTAGACAAAGCCTTGATTCGCACTTTTTAGTGTGTTTGAATTATATTATTATATTACACCCAAGTATAAGTGGTCGAATTGTAGTTTTTTCGGTTTTAAGTCCAAGTATCAATCCCACGAAGAGTTGTAGTAATTAGAACTTAAAATAAAATAAAAGAAACAAAAGTGTTGTTTGAAGCAGAATATCGTTTGATAGCTTGTGGTGTGAGCTTAGCTTGGTAACTAATTCAACTTATAAAAAATAAAGACAGTGCGTAAATAAAACAGATAACTGACAAGAAATTAAAAGATACCCTTCAGTTTAGGGATCCATATGCTTTGTATTGCTTAAGTTACTAGAAATGCTACCTCACAACAATTAACTTCCATTTTACTGGAAAGCTAACCGGCAGGTCTGATGTATATAAACCATAACACAACTGCTTCTCAAGCTACACTGGTGGTAATATTTTGTAACACAGCTGCTTCTTAGGCCACACTGGTTATAAATATGCCAATTGATTAAT
>CM042189.1:20977083-20991437 GCA_023539305.1 Ilex asprella | reverse complement strand
GTTGTAGTGTGGAGGAGAAAGGCTTGGAAGAGAAGTTGGTTTGTAAAGAAGGAAATCAGCCCCTATTTATAGGGGAGGGGGGACTTTAGGAAGGTCTTTTGTAACACCCCACATTTTCTTTTATATATGTATATAGTTATATGGTAGATGATTGTTGTGAAAATGAGGATATGTATAATGATGTAAGAATGAATCACATAGGTTAAAACCTTAGAAATGAATAATTGGGAGACAAATGGAATTGGGAAGTTTATGTTTCAAAGGCGGTTGAGATTGAAAATAGTTATTAGATAAGTTTTTAAATATTTTTAGGTCAAAATAATGTTTCCATTGAATCCGGAAGGTCAAAAAACCTTGGGAGAGGTAATATAAGGTGCATTGGAAGCTTGGAAGAACTCCGGAATAAAAACACACTTTACGTAAATTTCGGGTAGAAAATATTTTGGACACCTCTTAGTATTTTGGCCATAACTTTTTATTCTTATCTGTAATTGATCTGAAATTTTGACAGTGGATAGTAGACATCTAGGGATACAACAGTGGATTTCACGAAAATTTTCCAATTCGACCTCTAAATGGGTCAAAACTATACTGGAAGTTGAGGATATTTTGTCACCCGCGTCCGGACGGGAATAGACACGCGTCCGGACGCGCATGGCAGAAACTTGGGCGCAGGAACACACGTCCGGACGGGAATAGACACGCGTCTGGACGCGCATAACACGCGTCCGAACGGTAAAAACACGCGTCCGGACGGGCCAAACCGAGGGCTACGCATCTAGGACGGGTTTTGGGTGTTTCTCTCCCATTTGCAACCCATTTCATCCATACTATCATAGAGAGATTCTTAGAGAGGAAGAAGGAAGGGGAGAAAGAAGAAATCAAGGGAGATTTTCAAGTGGGGACGATCAAGCCCTAGTTCTTTACACACAAAAGCTTGGATATTTGACTAAAACTCTTGAGCATTGAGATAGGGGATTCTCTTCCATTCACTTACATTGAGGCTAGGATATTATACATGTATGTTTTTCACTCTTACTCTTATATATATGATATGAAAAGCATGATTATTGATATCCTTGCAATAAATGCCATGTTTTGGACATTTTGATGGTTGGGTTTCATGTTCCAACCTTGGTTTTAAGAAAAATAGATTTTTCTCTATCTTTTTCCTTTGTTCTCACTTTCAAAAACTTAGTGTTTGATATTATATAACAAAATGATGTCATGATGATCTCTTGTGCATTTTTCCTTAATTATTCAATGGTATATTACATGAGTAATTGTGAAATTTGGAAATTCCTTGAAATGGTTGTGAGTTGAGTATATTTTGGTTTCCTCATTTGTATGGTTGTTGTGATGGACTTGGATTGCCTTCGAGAGATGCCGTAGAGTGTTAGAGGTTAGTCTATCCCAGTGGGGGTGAGATGGTTTCCTAGCACTTGTAGTGGGTTGTCATTTGGTAATGAAACCACTATCGTTCACTGGAGTTCGAACGAGGGATAGTATACTTTTCCTAGGAAGGGACTCGTCACTGCCATTGGGATGGTAGACGCCCTTTCCTAAAGTGCTTGTGATTGTGCTTGTGATTGTGATTGTGATTGGTGGACTAGGTATAATCGTGGGTAGATTCATGAGAAACAATCAACATATATAGTACGGGGATGAACCAATATACATGGGATTGTGAGTGGGTCGTTCTTGCCGGTGCATTGGTATGGGACAATGCATCGGAAGGAGCCCTTCTTAAATGACTCAAAATTTGAAATGGTTATTGTGCGAAATTTATTTTATTCTTTCCCGTTGATTATTGCTACCGATTAAACTTGAGATCTCTTTTAAAATGCCCCTATTTTATTTCAAAGGTTATATATGTTACTTGTGAAATGAGACCGACCCTTTTCTATGTTTTAAAACCTTGTTTGGGTTTGGCAGAAATGTGGCTACAGAGCTTCGAGCTCACCCCCTACAAATTATATTTTTCAGATTTGGTGCTAGAGGAGGATCTCGGCATCGACGAGCCGGGACATTGGGAGGCTCCACTCGAGGGGAACCTAGATCCCGAGGTGGATATGTAGAGCCTTAGTTTCTTTTGTACTAGACTAGGATACTCTTTTGTACACTGTGAAGTCTAGTTTATTTTGTATTCCGCTGCAAGATTTACTTTGATATTCTTTTGGAGATGTAAATGCCATTGTTGGGCATATTCTTTTGGATGTTATTGTATATGGTTGAATGATGAAGTAAATTCTTTTTGGATATGAAGTTATGTAGTTGCTCTCATGATTGTAAATGGTCTTTAGAATGTAATGCCGTCCAAGGGGGTATTTGGGGTGTTACATCTTTACAACCTTTAGGAAGGTTTCTACAACCTTTAGGAAGGTCTTAGGTGTCGCCGTCCGGAGCTGCCACTTTGCAACCTTTAGGAAGGTTTTTACAACCTTTAGGAAGGGTTAGGTGTCGCCGTCCGGAGCTACCACTTTGCAACCTTTAGGAAGGTTTCTACAACCTTTAGGAAGGTCTTAGGTGTCGCCGTCCGGAGCTGCCACTTTGCAACCTTTAGGAAGGGTTAGGTGTCTTGCTTCCATTGGTTCACATGTTGTCTCCTTATTGGTCCAAGTGTCGTGCTTCCATTGGTCCACATTTCTTTATTGCTCTTTAGTCCTTCGTCATTTTCAGCTTTACAAAATTGTCTTGTATTTTCCAGTATTTCTACTTTTGACCCTGCAATCTTGAAAATAAACTATTAAAAACTTTAATTCACACCCTAAATATAATTCATAATATTTAATTATTTCATTTTTACAAAAGTGAGTTCTTATCATTTTAATTTACACATAATTTAGGTTTAATCAAGCCTCCCTTGTACTAGAGCACTACCTAACACATAATCTATACACATATCCGTCACATGACCATTCCAAGGTCTAAACCCTAGTAATTCGGGCTTTTTATTATCCATTTATATCTTCCGTAGAGGTTTTTCAAAGAGTGAATATCCCTCAGTGTTACATTTTTAAAATTTAAAAATTTGGGTCGAGATACCGGTACCTCTAATACATGGTGCCACTACCTAGGCTTTCTGTTTGCCAGATACTGATACCCATATACACTGTTATTGGTACTTGAGCCCACTGGATTCCAGGTATTGGTGCCCATAGGTATAGGTACAGGTACCTGGGTCATTAAACATTATGAGACTGGTACTTAATCACTTAGGTACTAGTATCTGAGTCCAGATTTTCTCAAATCTTTCCAAGTCTCAACCTTTAACCACCCAATCTCATTCCAAGTTCATCCAAACTCATATAACATTCATTTACACTCAAAATATAGTCCATAAGAGTCCATTACATGTCCCCTTAATATAATTTACAAGTTCAAAATAAATTACATAATTAATTTTTAAAAATATAATTTAAAAGCCACATTTCTGCTTCTTCATCAACAAAGGCCCAAGTGAGGTTGTCCACTATTGTGCCCAATGCCTAAAAATATGTCCCCACAAAGGGTGAGCAATGCTCAATAAAGTATTTCCTAAAGAGGCTATTTCCCAGTAAAACCCGGGGAAATTTAAACTTTTTTCTGAAATAGGATAAAATGGTAATTTGTCATTTTAATGCGTATTTAAAAATACTCATGTTCTAGAGCTTAGATGACACAATGGACTTCGTCGTTGGATTCTTATCGCAAAATCTAGTTGTCCTGCTAAATTTTGATAAATTTTGAGACAGTCAAATTTTTACATGTCGTTCGAGGTGACTGGGTGGCGGCTGACCTCACAAAAGTTCCCATAAATAATTTTTTTTAATATTTACTCATAATTTAATTAAATTTAAAATAAAATTAATTTGAACTTAAACTAGGATGTAATGAATCGTTTCGGGATAAAAAACGGACCCAAAAGTAAGAAATATGCAGTACGACGTGGATCGCACAATTAAAATTATAAATAGTGACTTAAATAAGATTTTTTAGAGAACATATCTCCATTTGTTTAGCCTCACATGTTTGGAATAGAAGAGAAAGAAGAGAAGAAGAAAAAAATTAATCTTCAAGCTTTCTCCTTCGATTCTCAGAATTCCGTCAGTCGAAATTCGTCGAGCCAAGAGATAAAGTTCATTTCCTCGACGAGGGCTACGCGTACATACCAACAATAACTGATTTGAACGAAGATACAAATAGTGGATTTGAAGAAATCAAAATTTTGGGCTTAGGAGGTGTTATTGAAGCTCCCTTTGGGTGATTGACACACCAAGAGGTATGGTTCTTCCTACTTTGATTTTATTCTTACCCTTTGGCATGATTTGGGCTGATTTTTGGGGTGATTATGTGGGCTGTTTTGGGATAATTTTTGGGTTGAAATTATGGGCTGTTTTGGGTTGAAATTGTGGACTATTTTGGGTTGAAATTGTGGACTATTTTTGGGACTGTTTTGGGGCTGCTATGTAGCCTGTTTGGGGGATGCTATGTGGCCTGTTTAGGGGCTGTTTTGTGGCCTATTTTGGGGCTGCGATGTGACCTATTTATGGGGTGCTATGTGACCTGTTTAGGGGCTGTTTTGTGGCCTATTTTGGGGCTACTATGTGGCCTATTTAGGGGCTATTTTATGGCTATTTTGTGGGCATATTATATGTTTACCTTATACTTTGAGAATTAAGTGGGTCATTGCTTGATTATGTAATGATATGCGTGGTTGTGGTTGTCAGAAAAATGTCGATATCTGTTTATAATGTGTCTTTATGAATGGAATCTGCTATGCCATGCTTGAGGATGTTGTAGTTGAATGAGTGTATTGAGACATATTGTTAATGTATTAGCAACATGATAAATTGTGGTAATTATGTGCATTACACATATATTGTCTTGACACATGTTGATATGTGGTTTAAGTTGTCCATATGACATTCATTACATATGAGACATGACATGATATGCGATGGTACATTACATTACTTTTGCACGGAGGCATCACATTCATGGGCTTAGGCATGAGTGTGTGTATGAGCATGGTTTATTCAAACATCATACTTGGTGGTTGAAGGATGGGCTCAGGAAAGTGGGATTAAAGATCCTACTGAGTCACATGGTTGCATGCATGGAACACTTGTGTCGGGTATAGCAAGTAGGGCTAGACTCTGTCTCGGGTACAAAATTCAATTTTCGATTTATTCACTTCCGTCGGTGCAAGTCCAAAAAAAGTGAATTCGGCATACGGAGCCGGTGGTGGAAGTCCAAAATCTATTGCCCAACAAGATACAAGATTTTGATTTATAAAAAAAATACTCATTCAATGAGTAACATCCAACAATGATGTGGTTTTATAAACACATGACTATTGTGTCAAACTATCATTGGATGAATTTTTTCGTCAATTGTCTGTTTCATTGCACAAGTACATTGCATTGTGTTGTGGGGGTTGGTGAGGACTTGGGTTAAAGTGCATGAATGAGTCTCATCTCATTTCATAGCATGACATGGTGAAATTCTAACATAAAGTTGCACATTCTTAGTTGGGGATGCTATTATGCATGAATGTTGTATATAAACATTGCATATGCACTAGGGTGGGAAGTAACCTCTGTAGGAGATACTCTATTGAGCGTTATTCACCCTATACGGGAAAATATTTTAGGTACGGAATATACGCCGACGAACAGCACTCCCTCGGGCACTTAGGGAGGAAGAAAAGTCGAGATGTGGCTTTACTTTGAATTCTTGTAAAATCATTGTGAAAATTATGATTTTTGAGCATGTAAATATTTGGAAATAGTCATAATGGGACTTACGTGGACTGTTTGACTATAAATTTCCTGATGTATGAGTTTGATATGAGTTTGGGTAGGTTTTCTCAAAACTCCATATTTATGGACTACTTTTAATCTAACATTGCATGTATTTATATGAGTATGGATAAATGGGCTTGGTGTGGTCAGTGTTTACTCATAAATGGACCCGGTACAGTCATTGTTTTATATTGGGTCTCAGATGGGTCTTGTGAATGTATATTGCACATGTTGTGTTTTTGGTAGAGTTCTTTGTACAAAGGAGACTCTGCCCAATTTTTATTAAATTAAGGACCCCGATAAATGGGACACAACGACGTGATATCGACTTACTTGGTATCCACGGGTATTCCACAGGTTACTGGATAATTAATGGACCCCCGCATTTTAGGGAGTCATAGCTTGGTATCAAAGCCTAGGTTTGTGATAAACCTAGGGCTTGATGGGCATGGGTTTAGACCATGGCATTCTTTGTGCGTTTCATATTATGTGCTTTGATTTCCACATGTTAAGTGCTATGTGTCATGTGATTTATATGCATGTTTAAAATTGATCCCCATTTTGGGATACTATGTAAGCCTTTTTTGCTATTTGACTGATGTAGATTGCTAATCGAGGAAGAGGACGCCGAGGCGGTGGGTGGAACAACAACCAACCACCACCGGCCTTTGACCAACAAGCCTTCATAGAGGCTATTGGTACTGCGATTGCTACCATTGCATGAACGAGTGTTGTGACTGCCACCATTGCATAGGCTAGTGTAACTATGAGCCAAGGAGGGCCAAGTAACCTCCAGAGGTTCAAGGCACACTATCCTCAAACCTTCATGGGAGGAGGGGACCCGATGGTAGGTGATCATTGGTTCCAACAAGTTGGTAAGATCTTGGAGGCTATGGAGATCACCTCCGATGCCACTAAGATAAAGCTAGCTGTATTCTAGCTAGAGGGAGAATCCCAAGTGTGGTGGGATTGAGTCAAAGCCTCAAGGGACTTGGAGGCAATGACATGGGAAGAGTTCCGTGAGCTCTTTATGGAAAAATATTTCCCAGTGTCTGCCTGACATGCAAAAGCTGGGGAGTTCTTAGACCTGAAACAAGGGACGATGATGGTGCTCGAATATGTGGTTAAGTTCACTGAATTAGCCCGTTTCACCGATGAGTATATGGCTACATACATGGCCAAAGTGAGGAAGTTTGAAGTTGGCCTAAAATTATCCATCTGGGATAAAATTGTAGGTCTTCTCCTGCAAGACTTGGACTTGATGATCGAGACTGCTATGTCCATTGAGAGAGAAGTGGACGATGCATAGAACAACCGGGAGGTGGGTGTTAAAGCTAAGAGGAAGGAAAGCCAACCTTTTTCTTTGAGTTCGGGGAAGAAGTAAAGGACTTCGACTTCTCGAGGGTTTCAGGGACAGGACTGCGACTATCAAGGCCAAGGACAAGGTTAATCCTCCCAAGGCGGGAGAAATCAGAGGCCTTCTTACCTGACAAGCCAAAGGACTTATTTTCGTTGTCACCAACCTGGGCATTTGAAGCGGGATTATCTTCATCGACAGGGATCTCAGAGCTATGGAGCTTCCCAGTCCCAGTCTTCTGTGGGACAGGCATAGACTCATTTTTTCCTCCTTCCCCACCATAGGCTAGGGGAGCCAATACTAGTTCCAGGGTGCTACACAAGGCCCTACTACTTCACAGGCAAAAATTCCTCAATTAGGCCAGATGGGCCAAGGTATGGGTCGAGGTCGAGGTTGAGGTCGAGGCCAAGGCCAAGGCTCACAAGCCAGGACTTTAGGGACCCAGGGGTATGTCTATGCCATCACTCCTCAGACTAAGCCAATAAATCAGTCAGTTATCTAGGGTACATTTCTACTCTCTCGCTTATGGGCAAGGGTATTATTTGACTCTGGTGTATCTCATTCTTTTATTTCTGCATCATATGTGAAAGATTTAGACTTAGAGGTTAAAATCTTAGAAGAGCCATTGCATGTGAGTTCTCCCCTAGGAGCTAGGGTGAGTGTTGATAAGATATGTCGAGGTTGTGAGTTAGAGTAGGGTCCTGGACATGTCAAAGTTCAATATCATCCTTGGTATGGATTGGTTGGCAGCTCACCAAGTCGTCATTGCTTGTGATTGTAAAAGGTCATTGCCTACACACCAGAGGGTGTTTTTTTCAAGTTCTAAGGGGAAAAATATGATGTTTTACCTCAAGCAGTGCATGACTCCCGTTGGCATGGACATTTGATGGGTTGGCTAGCAAGCCTTACCCTGGAGGACAAGGCAAGATAGGAGTTGGGTCTACCTCGGGTGATTTGTGAGTATAAGGATGTTTTTCTAGATGAACTCCTAAGATTACCTCCACATAAGAATGTAGACTTCACTATCGAGTTGCACCCAGGTACATCGCCCATTTTTATGACTCCACATAGGATGATGCCTGCTGAGTTACAAGAACTCAAGGTCCAATTATAGAAATTATTGGATAGGGACTTTATTAGGCTAAGCACCTCACCTGGGGCACTCCGGTGTTGTTTGCCCGGAAGAAGGACAAGAACCTTCAACTATGCATAGACTATCGACTATTAAATAGGGTTACTATCAAGAATAGGTACCTTTTGTCGAGGATTGATGATTTGTTTGATCAACTGGAAGGGGTGCGGGTCTACTCCAAGATAGATCTATGCATCGGTTATCATCAATTGAGGGTTAGGGAGACGGATATCCCTAAGACGACATTTAGAACGCGGTACGGACATTTTAAATTTACCGTCATGCCTTTTAGATTGACGAATGTCCTGACAACATTCATGAATCTCATGCATAGGGTATTCAACCCTATTGAGATCAGTTTGTCGTGGTCTTTGTTGACGACATTTTAATATACTCCAAGTTTTAGAAAGAGCATAAGGGTCACTTGAGGGTTGTTCTCTAGGCCTTAAGAGACCATCAGCTATATACCAAGTTCAGGAAGTGTGAGTTTTTCCTAACAGAGGTAAAATTTTTAGGACACGTGGTGTCGGCTTCGAGTGTATCCGTGGATCTGAAGAAAGTGGAGGCAGTTATGAATTGGGAGAGGCCGAAGTTAACCTTCAAGATACGTAGTTTCTTAGGATTGGTGGGGTATTATGGGAGGTTTATTGAGGACTTTTCTCGACTAGCTACACGTAAAACGAGGTTGACCTAGAAGGAGGTTAAGTTTGAGTGGAATGATTCATGTGAGAAGGAATTTTAGGAGTTGAAGAAGAGGCTTACTTCAGCTCCTATTCTGATCATCCTAGAAAGGGGACAGAGGTACATAGTATATTGTGATGTCTCTTAGGACAGACTTGGATGCGTTTTGATGCAGTCCGGGAGGGTAGTAGCTTATGGTTCTCGGCAGTTAAAGAACCACGAGCAAAATTACCCCACACATGACATGGAGTTGGCAGCCATTATCTTTGCATTGAAGGTTTGGTGCCATTATTTATATGGTGAACAGTTTGAGGTATTTTTGGACCGTAAGAGTCTGAAGTACATCTTTACACAGCGAGACCTCAACATGAGGCAACGCATGTGGATGGAGTATCTGGAGGACTATGACTTGACTTTTCATTACCATCCCGATAAGGCATATGTGGTTGCTGATGTATTTAGATGAAAGTCACGAGGAGTCTTGGCTAGTGTGGCTTCTCGGGAGTGGTAGAGGCTCGAGACTATGGGACAATTTGGTCTACGCTATATGGGGCAGGCTTAGGGCACTTTGGGAAGTTTAGTGCCTATGCCTTCACTACTGAAAAAAAGTGATTGAGTCCTAGGGGCAGGACCCAGAGATATTGTCCATCAAAGACCGAGTACGGTCAGGGATAGGTGATGAGGGCTGGACCATTCACTCGGAAGATAGTCTTCGGTATAGGGGAAGGATTATGGTTCCCCAGTCCGCGGAGTTGAGAGAGGAGATCCTTAGAGAGTTCCATTGCTCCCGTTTCACTGTACACCCCGGTGGCACGAAGATGTATTAGGATCTTTGTCGCCAGAACTACTGGTGTGGGATGAAGAAACACGTTGAAGATTTTGTTAATAGATGTCTCACGTGTCAGCAAGTGAAGGCTGAGCACCAGAGACCAGTGCTTGATCAAAAGCCTTGTTGTTCTTAACCTCTAAAAAACATCCCTTAAAATGTGTAGTGTATGGATAACAAGGAGTGTCACTCTCCTTTGGAATGGTGTCAAAAGAAAGGGCAAGGAGATGGTGGAAATGAAATGTATGGAATGGAGAATGAAATATATGTGTGGTGAACAAAAGTGCTCCCCAAGCGCAAGGAGTCTTTCGTATGTCGTGTTTTACTTGGAAAAGTATTCCAAAGTCGTCTCCTCAGGGAAAGAAAGTTTAAGTGTGTGAAGGTGATTTTGTGAAAAAGAAAAATATAAAATCTTTTGGTTTGTATTTTGTGGTTTGTTGTTTTTGATAGGAAATGCAGTGAAAATAAGTGTTGGCAAATCCAAAAGGTTCACACCAATGAGAATGTCCAATCAACCCAAAACCTTCCTCCGAGGGTTTATAGATGAATGATTGATTCGTGGGAAGCTAGGGATGAGATTGTAAACCCCCACATGTTAAAGTAATATAATCATAAATTGTGTAGTAATGTGATATATGTAATGGTGTAGGAATGAAGCCCATGAGTTATAACCGTAGGAAATACTAATATTATAAAAATGATAGTTAAAGTCGGTTTAACTAGTGCATATATGACATAACTTGTAAAAGAACTTCTATCAACTATATTTGGGGTACAAATGTATGTTGTGTAAGTTTGGGTAGGCTTTGGAAGGGTTTAGATGGATTGAAAATGAAAAACGGAGGAAAAATGAAAAATTAGGCAAAACTATACTGGTACTATGTACTGGTACTGAACCGTACCGATATTGTGTTCCGGAGCAAATTGGTCCAGATAGTTAGATGTACCGGTACAATGTACTGTACTGTACAATACCGATACTGTGTACCGGTGCGGCCGAAAGAGGTCTAACAGTTTAATGTCACGATTTGGGGTCCATTTTAGTCCTAGAAATACATTATTACGCCTCCTTTGGCTCCATTTCGGCCCCTCTAACCTTTGAAACCCTAAGAGAGGAAGAAAGAAAGAGAAAACAAGAGTTTAAAGGGGTGATTCAAGATTAAAACCTAGCTTTCAAAAATATAAGGTAGGAGATTTCTTCTCTTTCTCTTACATTGAAGCTAGGGGTTTATGTATATATGTATTTTTTGCTCTAAATGCGATATAGAGGATATGAAATCATCCTCTCTTAGTCTTTTTGACAAAGAATAAATGTTTTTATCAAAGTTAGGGTGAATACCCATGAAATCTCTTTTTGTATTTCAAAACCCTAGTTTTTTGGAGAGTGATGAATTTTCTTCTTAAATTCTTCATTAATAATTGATTTTGAAACTATAGAGCTTTGTGTTGAGTAATCAAATGATGTTGTTGTGATCTCTTGTATGTTTCATATTTGGTCATTGAAATTGTCATATATGATGAATTTAGGGATTAATACATTGAAAATTGTTAGTTAATTTGAGAATATGTTGGTTTCCTTATTGTATGGTTGTTGTTATGGACTTGAATTGCCTTCAAGAAATGTCGTAGAGTGTTAGAGGTTATTCTATCCCGGTGGGGGTGAGATAGTTTTCTAACATTTGTAGTGGATTGTCATTTGATAATGCGACCACTATCATTCACGAGAGTTCGAACTAGGGTTGGTATACCTTTCCTGGGAAGGGACTCGTCACTGCCATTAGTATGGTAGACGTCCTTTTCCAAAGTGCATGTGATTTGATTGTAATTGGTGAACTAGGTATAGTCGTTGGGTAGATTCATGAGAAGCAATCAACGTACATGGCACGAGGATGAACCAATATACATGAGATTGTTAACTATTGTTTGTTGTTGTGGGAATGGTTTCTACAAGAACCTATTGAACATGATGTATGGTTGAGAAACGTATTTTATTGCATTCATTTAATTCTTACTCTTGTGTAAACTTGAGATCTAATTAAATGTCCTAGTTTTATTTCAAAATTGATATATGATATTTGCGAAAGGAGACTGGCCGATTTTACATGTTTTCTTAAACCTTGTTCGAGTTTGGGAAGAGGGTTGCTACGAAGCTTAGTGCTCACCCCCTAAAAATAATATTTTTAGATTATTGTCTAGAGGAGGAGCTTGGAGTTGATGAGTGAGTGCATTGAGAAGCTCCCATAGAAGGGAACATAGATCCCGAGGGGGATGCTTAGAGCGACACTTTATTTTGATGCTAGACTAGAAAATTCTTCTTGAGGAAATGTAAAGTCTAACATTATTTTTATGTTTCCGCTGCAAGTGTAATTTAATTCTTTTGGGATGTAAATGCCATAACTTGGCATGACATATTATTTTGGGATGATGTTTTAAATATCAATGGTTGATGAATGGAAAATTTTCTTATGGATGAATTTATTTAGTGCTCTCATGATGTAAATGATTTTCGAATGTAATGCCGTCCAGGGTGGTATTTGGGGCGTTACAAATTTTGGTATCAGAGCCTAGGCGTTAGGTCTTACATGGGAGCTGTAGGTTATGGACTATCACTGGAGTATTAGGTTAGGTTGAAGAAACTTTAGGTTTGAATTTGTTTGAGGTTATAAGTTTATCAAATTGGTTAATGTGTTGTTTAGTTAGGTTAGGTATTTATTTATTTTGTTCGAATTCGTTGAGTTGTCTCATTACGCATTCGAGTTTGAGGCCACTAATGCAACGAGGGCTAACGTTTTGAACAAAGTTTGAGGCCTTCCATCCACGAGAAGTTGGTTGCACTCTGAATTCGAGAATACAAGGATCTAGTGGATTGGACTAACGTGGTGGAGAGAGACACAAAGAAGACCAGACGAAGACAAAATTTCACTCCAGGAGATCTCCTGAGAGCCGGTAGAAGTAGTGGAGTCACACGAAGGGAAGTTCCATACCACAAACCTTATCAAGCTTCAAGGCAAAGGAATCAAGCAGTTCGAGGAGTTAGGGTCACTTAAGATAGTGTAGCCACTAACACGCGTCAATGCTTCGCATGTGAAGGGGTGAAGCACCTCCAAACTGCCCATTGTTGCCACCAAGGACCAATGAAGAAACCGGACGTAGTGTTGATAGTATAGAGTTTTTTGGATATTTTCTCTGATGAATTACCTGGGTTACCTCCACAAAGGGAGATTGAGTTCAAGATTGATCTCTATTCGGGAACCAAACCCATATCCATTGCTCGTTATTGAATGGCACCGTTGGAGTTAAAGGAGCTAAGGAAATAATTGGACCATCTGTTGAACATTGGGTTTATCCGTTTGAGTACTTCACCTTGGGGAGCCCCGGTCCTCTTTGTGAAGAAGTATGACGAAACACTTCGGTTATGCACAGATTATCGAAGCATGAATCGGGTAACAATAAAGAATAGATATCCGTTGCCACAGATTGATGACTTATTCGATCAACTCAGAGGTTCTAAGTATTACAAGAAAGTTCTTATGGAGAAACATCATCACCAGGTTCGACATTCCACACACTTTTATTTCTAATAATGGTACACAATTCGACAGTGGTCTCTTCAAATCTTTCTGTCAGCTATACGAAATTCAGAATCACAACTCCACCCCTGCTTACCCTCAAAGCAACGGATAAGCAGAGATCTCTAACAAAACAATATTGGATGGAATCAAGAAAAGGCTGGAGGACGCTAAAGGGAGATGGGTGGAAGAACTATCATGCGTTCTGTGGATGTACCGAACCACATCTCAGTGCTCAACAGGTGAAACTCCTTTCTCCCTAGCGTATAGGATGGAAGTTGTTATTCCGCTGGAGATTGGTTTGCCAACCTTAAGGACCGAACTGGCAGAGAGCGGTTGTAATGATGCCATCATCAAGAGTGATCTTGACCTAGCAGAAGAAAAGAGAGAACAAACCGCCATAAGAATGACTTCATATCAAAATCAAATGTCCCAAGCTTATAACAAGAATGTAAACCCTCGGTCTTTCGCGATGAGAGAACTAGTCCTAAGGCATGTATTAGGATCGACAAAAAACCTGGTCCATGGGAAGCTCGAAGCAAATAGGGAAGGTCCCTACAAAGTAGCTAGAGTTGGGGACAACGGATATTATGAACTCGGGACCATGGATCATCAGGCAGTGTCCCTGGAACATAGCCAACCTTAGAAAGTTCTATGTCTAAAAAAGTACCTTTTTTAATAGAACTTCGAAGTACCTTCGAAAACTTAAGGGTGCCCCTTAAATGCATAGCAAATTTGTACAAAGTTCACATTATCAATAAAAATTTTCAATTTCAAGGATCCATTCCTATTCTTGTTTTCTTTATACGTCCTACTACTAAGGCAGGGAGACAAAAATCCTGATAGAAGCTACAAACTTGAATCAAGTGAAGCCACCCGATCTAATTCAGGCCCTCAGCTAGGCACAACGGTGTAAGCTGGATAGGGATAGATTTGAGTCTAATTAGATTGGCGGGTCGGTGCAGAGTAGAAACTCTCTTATACCCAGAGGGACTAAGAGTAA
>CM042189.1:20815407-20959119 GCA_023539305.1 Ilex asprella | reverse complement strand
TTCTTCGTTGAAGATCAACTTCGGAGTTCCTCTACTTGGAGGAATGAGTACTATTCACTTTTCTAGCTTTACCCAAGCCATGAAGAGTGAGTAGTCCTCATTCACTCTTTAGGGAGAGGTTATGAATACGTAATAACTATCCGGATGTTATACTTGTGCATTTCTTTCATACTTCAATGCTTTATTTACTTGCTTAGTGGGAGGTTGAATGTGTTAGGGTAATTTGCACAACCAAAGGATGTTTCTATGATCCGGATAACTCCTACATAGAAAGATCCATTGGTTCAAGGCAAGTACCCTAGCTAGGTAATGTTCTTTGTGGAATCAATGGGTCTTTTCTATGATAAATGGATAACTCCTTCTAGAAGGATTCGTTGATTCATAGCAAAGAACTCCGACTAGTATTATGTATAACCAAGGGATATTTTCTATGGTAAATGGATAACTCCTTCTAGAAAAATCCGTTGTGTGAGACAAATACTCCGGGATAGAACTTCACGACTAACTCTTCAATCTCCACCACCATTGCACTTCATAAAAAGGATGGAGCTTTAACCCAGTCCACCCTTATCTTTCGATTAACTTACTGTTACTGCGGGAGTTAGTTGAGTTATAAAGCACAAGTGTAATACACCGGATAATTCATTACATATTCTGATCCTGGAACTAAAGAGTGACTTTAATTTTATTTGAATCTTATATTTTGTCTAGAAAAACTTTCTTGAAAAGAATTTAATATTCTGTTAAAGAAACCATCCACTTCTCACAAAGCTCAAAAAAGGTTACAATTGATCGGTCTTCATTACTGTTTACCTTGAAACACTAAATACCATATTCCCTGTGGATTCGACTCCGGACTCAAATCGGATTATTACTACAGCTTGACCGCATGCACTTGGGTGTACACATTTCGGAACAAGTCAAGTTTTTGGCGCCGTTGCCGGGGAATATTTGGTAAAAGTGTTGAAAAGGTAAAAAGTGGTAAGACTTTTCCTTTCTGTATATATTCTTGGTTGCTGTAAATAATTTGTTTCTTTTTATTTTATTTTATGTCTGAGGACGCTCCTACCCATAACAATTTGCCAGGAGAATCTTCAGGGTCTGTGAACCAATCTGAACTAAATTCACCTAGATCAATAGTAGACTCGTGTGAGAGTAACATGACAAATAATGATAGAAATGGAGACGTGCCTCCACGGGAGGAAGAAGTGCCTAACACTCGAACTTTGAGGGATTACTTGAATCCCACAAGAAATAGTGCACCATCGTGTTTTGTATTCCCTCCAGATGCTCCCCCCTTTACTGTAAAGCCGGGGACAACTCAGTTACTACCTGAATTTCATGGATTAGAGACAGAGAATCCATACTTGCATATGAAAGATTTTGAGGAAGTGTGTGGAATATTCCAAGATAATTCTGAACTGGCCAAGATGAAACTTTTTTCTTTCTCTGTAAAGGATAAAGCTAAACAATGGCTAAATTCTTTAAAAGCTTTTTCCATGCCTAACTGGCAAACCTTCCAAAATGAATTTTTCAGAAAAATTTTCCCCTTACATAGGACCAATACACTCAAAAGGCAAATCATGAATTTTTCGGTCAAAGAAGGAGAAACTTTTTATCAAAGTTGGGAGAGATTCAAAGAACTACTTCAAGCCTTCCCTCATCACTCTTTTGAAAATTGGACGTTAGTGGGATTTTTTTATGACTCCTTGCCAACTAGACTGCGTCAATTTGTTGAAATGATGGCGCATGGAGAATTCATGAGTAAAAGTCCGGAGGAGACATTCAATTTTTTCGACACCATATCTGATAGCTCTCAGATGTGGGACTCAGCCGCTCCTACTGGTGTTGAATCCAAACCATCCACTTCCCAAGGGGGAAAGTATGTCTTAAGAGAATATGATGACTTGAGAGCAAAAATGTCTACCTTGTTTCGAAAGCTTGAAGCTTTAGAGATGAAAAAAATTCATCAGGTAGATATCATCCCTCCTATTGAACAAGTATGTGGAATCTGTGCATTGACAAAACATCCTACTGGGGACTGTCCTACTATCCCTGCATTCAAAGAAGTCTTGTTGGAACAAACAAATGCAATCTCCAATTTCAAAAAGCCTTACTCTAACCCATACTCTGAAACATACAATTCAGGGTGGCGAAATCACCAGAATTTCAGTTGGAGGAACACACAACCAATTCCCATGAATCAACCTCAAAATCCATAGCCACCACCTCAAGGGCCTTCTGCATATCAACTATACCAACCACCACACAAGAGGAACCTTGAAGATACATTGAATCAGTTCATGCAAACTCAAATGAACTTCAACGTCCAGTCCACCCAATCCTTCACTGATTTCAAAACACAAACCACTCAATCCTTCGAAGATCTCAAAAGTCACATCCAAAAGTTGACTCAATCCATGGTTACACATGAGAAGGGAAAATTTCCTTCCCAACCAAAACCCCCACAAGATCAAGCTCAAGCTGTCACTACACTAAGAAGTGGTAAGGTGATTGACAAAACCATAAGAGACATGCTAATTCCAAAGCCAAGATCTGAGTCTATCCAAATCGACTCACCAGTTGAGTATGAACCAATTGAGTCTGACCTCGGGATTGAAAAAAAAACCATGAGTGAACAAGAACCAGAGCCATCAAAGGAAGAAGAACCCTCATGTCCTATTCATGCTCCTTTCCCTCATAGACTAAAACCCAAACAGAAGGTGAATAATCAAGATGAAATTTACAAGCTTTTCAAGCAAGTAAAAATCAACATCCCACTTCTGGATGTAATCCAATAGGTTCCATCTTATGCCAAGTTTCTAAAAGACTTGTGCACAGTCAAGAGAAGTCAAAATGTCCAAAAAAGAGCATTTTTGACAGAACAAGCCAGTGCTCTGTTCTAGTGTAAAACCTCTCCAAAATACAAGGACCCTGGATGTCCAACTGTATCTTGTGTCATCGGAGACTTCAAAATTGAACAAGCAATTCTAGATCTCGGAGCCAGTGTCAATCTATTGCCCTATTCTGTTTACCAGCAATTGGGTCTGGGTGAACTGAAACCGACAAGTACTTCACTTCAGTTGGCCGATAGATCTGTCAGAATCCCTAGGGGCATTATTGAAGATGTACTTGTTCAAGTAAATAGCTTTGTCTTCCCTGTTGACTTCATTGTTCTAGATACTTAGCCAACATTACATCCTGATGATCAAATTCCCATTATTATTGGTCGACCCTTCCTAGCAACTTCTAATGCTCTGATTAATTGCAGGAACAGAGTAATGAAATTAACTTTTGGGAATATGACTCTTGAGCTGAATATTTTCAAGATTGCCAAACATCCAGAAGAAGATAAGGAATTGGAAGAATTGAATTCCATTGAGTCATTGGTTCATGAACATGTGAATCGAACCTTCTATGAGGAATCTGTTGAATCTTATCTGCTAGAATTAAGTCTATGTGACTTAAAAAATGATAACACAGATTCACCCAGTTGTCCTACTCATGCTGTTGAGATAAGGGCACCCAAATTCAAGGAAACTTCACCAAGTGGCATAAAACAAACCTTGTTAAGTGACAAGCCACCAAAGCTTGAATTGCAACCTCTCCCAACGGTAATTTCATCAAAAGGCATGAAAGTTGACAAAGCAAAAATAGATCCAACTGGAAAATCCCATCTTTTCGAAAGTATGATTTGCGGGAAGTTAAAACCAATCTTGGAGGATTCTGTTAAAAATGTGAAAACTCTAATTTTAATGGAACCAGAATATTCCTCCGAAATTCGCACATGCAGACACTCAAAAAGTTCAGATCAGGAAGAAAACTGACCCGCAAAAACGCCTTTATAAGGCTCTCTCTTTTGGTTTTTTTTTTC
Source organism: Ilex asprella (assembly GCA_023539305.1). Classification (NCBI taxonomy): domain Eukaryota; kingdom Viridiplantae; phylum Streptophyta; class Magnoliopsida; order Aquifoliales; family Aquifoliaceae; genus Ilex; species Ilex asprella. The sequence goes on along the minus strand of CM042189.1, from coordinate 20,955,245 downwards.
CACGCTCATCGCTTTTTGGCCCCCCTCTTCTCTTTCCTTTTCATTTCTTTCTTCTTCTTTCAATCTTCGTCTTTCTGTAACCAGACCCCAACCCCATGACCACCCATTCCACAAACACCATATTTTGTTACATGCTTTGTATTTTACTGTTATATTTGCTTATGGCCCTCTTGCTTTTATTCGCACTCACACACAAGGATTTTCAGTCGATCCGAAATCCAGATTATCCGAAAGATCTCTAATTGGTTTATAGGTATCGGCCGGGAAATGGGTCTGCACCTTCTAGCTTCATCTCCAAGATCTTCAACTGGTAAATTCGAAACATTAGGGACAATGTTCAATTTAGGTTGGGGGTGAAGACTAAAGTTCATATTTTGTGCCATATTTGTGTCATTGCCTGTACCTATAAAATTTTTAAATATATTTTGTGTCATTGCCTGTACCTGTAAAAATTTTTAATTTTTGTTATTATTGTTACTGTTGTTGTAGTTCTATGTACTGTGATGATCAGGTCTGTGAGCCAGTTTAATTTGTCTTTGTGACTGGCAGACGTTAAAGAACCGGATAGGGAGTCTAGGAATCATGGATGCTAAACTTTTTTGGTTTAGTTTAGGAGCTTTACGCAATTTTTCAGCAGATGTGCATAATGTGATCATGAGAAAAGCAAGGCTGGTAAGGAAAAATGAGATCCAAGAACAGCAAGCAAAACCACTCTACGGCAGAAGCACTTATGCTAAACGCTGACGGGCCAAGAGACTTGGTGCTTGTAAACAGTGTGGCCGGGTATTTCATGAGAAAAGATACAATCAGTGTTCTGAACCGATCTCCGGTCGTGCACTCGATCGATTAGACTGGATAGTGAATGGGCAGAGTAAGGATTATCCTGACACGCCATCCTATTCCGGTACTATGCTTAACTGTGCGACAGGAGATTGGAAGAGTCACTGGTTGTTCGAATTACATAGAAGATGACTCGGATTAAATTGTTTCCTAACCAAAGCTGTGAAAAATTGTATTTTGTTTGTTTTTGGGGAATGAAAGCCAACGGTCTGAATTACTTGTGAATAAGTGTAAAAAAATTTTTACTTCGTTTTTGTACATGCTTTTATTTTTGCAAAAAATTTTGATTCAAAATTATAGGCTGAGTAAAGAAATATCCCAAAAATTACTAACCTCAAGTGTGGGTAGGGATCGTTCTTGAGACGCCATGATATTTGGATTTTTAGTATTTTGTTCCTAAAGTTCAATTAGGAAAATTTTTGATTTTGGTTCGAACGCAACTCCACGTTTGAACGAAACTGACTGGCTCATTGGCATTCGAACGGTGGACCACATTCGAACGTGCCTCTCAGACTATAAAAACCCCAGTTGTCTTCCTCAGTATAAAATTTTTAAAAACCCTGCTCCTCCTCAAAAACCCGAAAGACTCTTCCTCTTCCCAGGCTTCCACTCACCTCCATTCACCATTTCGACCCTATAGCAGCCTTACCCACCCCTTTTCCACCTCAAAAACTGCAAACCCAAGCCGTGAATCCCGATTTTCAGTCGCCCTCTCGCCTGCCAAAATCAGACCCACGTTCGAACGGTTCCAGTCATTCGAACGACAATGCCAAGGACAAAAATGCCTGCCAGGCCCAACCAGGGTGTTAACCAAGAGCCTAATGTCGTAGAAGAGATGATCACGGAGAGGGAGGGAAGGCAAAGAAGGGTGAGATACGACAGAACAAGATTTTCCAGTGCTCTCAAAGCTGAAAGGTACAAATTTTTTTACCAAAATCACGCCATAGTCTGTGAGAGAGATATTATTATTGATGATTTATCTGAGTTAGGAATACTTGTGGAGATGGAGAGGAGAGGTTGGTTATGGTGTTTGTTGAATGGTGGTGAGGCTGTGGATGATTTGGTGAGAGAATTCTACTCCAATGCAGAGTATAATATTAAAGAGGTTGTTACATATGTGAGAGGCATCCACATTGTGGTGGATGAGGCCTATCTCAAGGAGATGAGGCCGGATATGCCTCAAGTGGAGAACCCGGTTTACCCACCACCACAGGATGTGAGTTTGGATTTGGTTGGGAAAGAATTGACTGGAGTAGATAATTTTTCATGGGGAGGGAGGAGATTTTTGAAACAAGGAGAGATTAATGATAAAAATAAAATGCTAAATTTGATTGTGGTTTCGAATTTTGCACCTGTGAAGCGCTCAAATGAAATTCTTCTTGATATGGCACGACTACTTTATGCCATAGGGAAGAGCCACAACATAAATCTCCCCTCCCTCATTTTATCCGAGATGAAGAAAGGGTGTGAGGCAAAGAAAAGTGCCTTGCCCTTCGGCACCCTAGTGATTGAGATCTACAAAGACCAAGGAGTGAGGGTGCGGCCTGAGATGATTAGAGAAAAACCAATGAGGGCGCTCAACAAGGGATCTTTTAAGCGCAGCCGAGGACATAGTGGCACCCCCGTGGTTAGATATGAGGAGCCACCCACTCAAGGGATAGATGAGGTGTATGAGGAGCTTGATCGCCGGGAGGAGATCGATATCAACAAAGAGCTTAAGGAAGAGAGAGAAGAAGTACAGACTGAGGCACCTGGCCCCAGTACCAGCACCCACAGATCTCTTCGAGAGATTAGGATGGATATCAGAGCTGATCAAGCCAAGATTCTCCACCAGCAGGAGGAGATTCTTAGCTACTTTCGGAGTGGAGCTGGTGGTGCTTCTGCTAGTAGAACTCGAGCTGATGATGGCGATGCATGAGACAGAGTCCCTTCTTGTGTTTGTCTTTGTGTGGTGATTTTTCTGCAACCATGAATAATGTGTTTAAATTTTTTTTTTTGTGAATGGTTGCCTCTTTTGTTGTCTAGCTTGTGGGATATTGTCATAGATCACTTTTTGTGGATAAATTGAACTATCAATGCTAATGATGTGAATGATCATATTTTATGGAATGTATGGTCTGATTTACCACTTTTATTATGTTTAAATGCATAAGTAGTATAATATTGTGAACTAATAAATTTTGAAATAGAAATGGATGTTCAATTGTTGTCAATGTCAAACTTACATGATCATTTTGACACCTATCTGGGCAATCTCAACTTTGAACTACTTTTCTTGATAAATGGTGTTTTCTCTATGCTTAAATTGTCAAATGTGCAGTAATGTTTGTCATTTTTAGAAGGAGCAAAGGTGATCAAACTCGAAAAGGGAATTAGTATATAACCGATATTCCTCTAATCACTCAACATAACCAATGGAGATGACAAAGAAACCATGGTAAGTTTCGAACCTTCCGATGCGTTTGAGAGGACACTAACGATTACTCAAAGAAAGGTTATTTTACATTCCATCCTTCAATGATCTCATTAACTTTGCTTTGTTTGATGCAACTAAAGTGATCTGTTTTCATAACTCACGGAAAAATTTTGCATACACATACATGTGCACCTACTTGAGAAAGGACCTTAGGCCATTGATTGATCGAAATACCTAACCTCAACTTACCCCTAATTACTCTCCCTCATGTGATGCAATGTATGGTCGGGGGAGAAAGATTTCTTCCCCTCGGGATAGTATCAAAAGAAAGGGCAAAGAGGTGAGGGAAATGGAATGGTGTAAAATGGGATGTGTGTGCACAAAAATGCTCCCCAATCGCAAGGAGACTTTCGTGTGTCGTGAAATACTTGGAAGAGTATTCCAAGGTCGTATCCACAGGGAAGGAAGTGAGACAAGTTTGAAGTGATTTGGTGAAAAACGGAAATGTAAAATCTTTTGTCTTGAGAGTTGGTTGGTGAAATATTTGCTAATGAAAATGCAATGGGAAACAAATGTTGGCAAGTCCAAAAAGGTCACCCCAATGGGTATGTCACCGCAACTCAACCCACACCTCCGATTGAGTGTGAATGAATGTTTGATTCACGGAGAGCCGGAAGTGAGATCGATGAGGGGTTAAGCATAAACCGTGACTAGGCCTACGGTTTATCAAAGTCTCATAGACTCATTCACCTTTTATCCGGTCAAAACAAACCATTTGACTCTAAAGGGAGGGTGGAGAAGGAGTTGCAATGGTATGCCCAAAGAGAGATTCCCCTTGGTCTTGCCAACTAGAAGATTTAGCTATTCATACTTGAAATGAGAATGACTATGTAATGAAAGTGCATTGTAATGGAATGAAAGTCTAGAGTAGCTAAATGCAATAAATCACAAGCTAGGTTTGGAAGAGATGAAAACCCATTTTGAATGAATGAGAATGAAGAACTTAAGAACATTCATGGTAAAGCATTTGAAAAGAGTATTAACTTGGAAATAACATAAAATGAACTAGCATTCATAACATTCCAAGAAGTTCCAAGGATCTTTTCAAAACATTCACAGCTGAAACAATGGAAAATACATGTAAAACGTCACTTTCTCTCTCTAGAACTCACTATTCATCATCTTCTACCTTGAGAGCTTCTCTCTCTATATTTTTGTTTACAAAATGGAATGATGGTATATCCCTTCCTACCCTCTGGAGAAGTATGCAGCACCCTACCAAAAACGTGCAAGAGGGCATGGCTGACCCTCTGGAGGTGGCAGTCAACCAAAGGGATCAGGAGGCAGGCTAGGGCCAGACCCATGTCAGGGGCTGCTCTTTTCCCTTCTTTCTCACTTCTCATTAAATGCTATAGCCTCAGGGACCAAAGGAAGGAGAGGGCACGCTGAACAGTGTCCTGGGTGTGTCAGAGAAGTGGTGGAGTCGCACTGGTGGGGCCCTCAAAACAGCTGAGCAGATATGTGAAATTTGGGCATGTCAGGAACGTGGTACCGGTACCCCAACTCCAGTTGGTTTTGGGTACCAGTACTGGGTACCGGTACCAAATGGTACCGGTACCTGGTACCGGTACCATTCTGCTTCCTTGTCTGCAACTCTTGATTCCTTTGCTCCCGAGCCATCCACACACTATCTTTTCAATTCCTTTCACTCCAAGGGGTGTGAGAGGGTCTTCAAAGCAATGATTGTCTCCATTCAACTGCAAATACAACCACATGGCATTAGAACTTTAATTCTTATACTTTGCATCATTTAAAACTCAAAAGAAAATAAAATGAGTTGATTAGCATTTCAGCATAAACAAAATTGTGTGCTAATCAGCCATCTTTGGGTCAACTTTGAGCCTCAGCGTATTCGTTCACAGAACTAAGACCTTCGACAGCCATGATTGAGCCTTCAAACGTATGAATTCTCTTCCAAAAAGCCAGAAAAGTAACCGAGCCACAAGAAAATATACTTGACATACCCTGCTATCTAATTTTATTACATCCTCTTTTAAAGCAAAATGTTACAAAAATGTAAGAAAAATAGAAAAGGCAATGGTGGCTACTGTTCCATGAAAGAAAAGAAAATCGGTGAAAACAACCCACAAAAAAGGGAAAGAGACCAAAAGACAGGGACTTGCAAAGAAAGTGAAAAATGAGAAAATGAAAGAAAGAAGTCCCATGCCCAGGCAAAACGTCGAAAAGCCAAACAAAGGTGTGCTAAAATGCATAAAAGAAATAACTTTTGAACTCCATTGACGTCATTTCGTTAGCCACTGACCTCTGGCCCCAATTCAACCTACTAAAAGTCCTAGGTGATCTCAAGTTTGTAGCATGTGTATGTCTCTAACTAAGAGTGGGGTATGTTACTGCATTACTTTATTTGCATCAATATTCTTTCATGAGATTATGCCAACATATGATTAGTTTGAATCCAAAAAGCTTCATTCATTACGCATGTAGTCTTCCGATTGGCCATCTTCTGACTATATGCCCGGTGAGAAACAAGTCACTATAATCGGAGCAAACTCTTTGTTGAGGGTATACCTATGAGAGATTTGTGAAATCAAAACTATCAATGGTGAGTGATAAGCGGAATGTTCGTTATATATCAACTCTTGTTTCGAGAATGATCATCCCATTCCTTAGGAAATTTCAAATGCTAATGTGACAAGTGCTAATTTTTGCATAGAATTAATACCATTAGAAAAGAAATGTGGGGTATAAGTCAAGATTGAGGGATGGGTGTCTTAGTAATCATGTTGGTGAGTCACTTGCATCAATAATTTTACATGCACATCTGTCCTACCGAAGTTTGTGGGTAGCTTCACTGGAAACCCTCACGAGACACCACTCGTCCCCTAGGGTAAACCTAGGGATTTAACGGCTTATTGCATAAGCTAAATGCAATCGTATAACCTACGAAAAAGGTGTTAAAAATAGATTTATGTATTGTTGTATTACTAGGGACTAGCAATATTTAGGTTGGGGGTGTGATTGGCACTCAATTACAACATTTTATTATGTTTTTTCCGGACTAATTATACTTTGATGGAGTTCAAATGATGATGTTTCAGGTGCTAAAGTGAGAAAAAAGGGTCAAGGACAATAAATACAACATTTAAGTGTAACTGCAGCATTTGATCAACAAAGGAAAAACTTGAAGACAGCATGGCCGTTCGAACGGTGATCAATGTTCGAACGCCCCCTCTGGACCAGGCAGTTGAGGCAAAGACGTGTTGCAGACAGACCCTGGAGCTAAAGCCTAACATTCGAACACCAAGCCTCGTTCGAACGCATCATCGCGTTCGAACGACCATCACCGCGTTCGAACGACCATCACCATGTTCGAACGACACTAGAAACACAGACACGAACAGGCTGACTGGAAGACTTCGCGTGTGCAGACTCCCAAGCCAGAAGAAAGACCCTCAGACACATGGGTGCCATGATCGACTGAATTTGGAGTGTTTGAAGACTCTGATCATTGCAGAGAGTGGGTGAATGAATGGCCTTTCAAAAGATTGCAACCCACGTGAAGCCTGAAAATCAACACAGACATACAAGCAAAGTAGCCTTCACGTTCGAACGGAAGGGACCGTTCGAACGGTTTGACTGACAGACTGCAACTTGCCCGATTCTTTGTCTGAACTTCAGATTTTCTCTTTGACTCATCCAGCACTGTTCTTTCACCCCTCCCTTGCTCTTCCCTGCCTATATATACTCCCCTTTTGGGAGTCTTTGAGGACACACTTGTGGGGAGAGATCAAGAGCTCCCCTCTTGAAGAATACCTAGTTTTTTTTGTATTCAAGTTTTACATTCTAGTTCTTTAATTCAAGTCTTTTACATTCTTGCTCCTTTTAAATTACTTCAAGTCTTTATTATAGTTGGAAAGTTTAATTCCCTACTTGTCTTCATCTTTGTTATAGTTGGGAAGTTAATTCCCTACTTTTGTGTTCTTTATGTTCTTAATTTACTTCTTGTCTTTACATTAATGCTTTTACTTTCTTGCTTTCAATTATGTTTTGCACCTTCATCATTTGAGCTTATCTTCTTCTTAGAAGAGTGAATCTCTTCCAATTTTTTAGGGCTTTACCAAAGCCAAGAAGGGTGGAACGTGATTCACTCATTCTTTGTTGAAGATCTAGCTTTCTTTTACTTTCTTTCACTTCCATTGCTTGAGCATCTTCTTCTTAGAGGAGTGAAACTCTTTCACTTTTCTAGGGCTTTACCAAAGCTAAGAAGGGTGGAACGCGATTCACTCATTCTTCGTTGAAGATCAACTTCGGAGTTCCTCTACTTGGAGGAATGAGTACTATTCACTTTTCTAGCTTTACCCAAGCCATGGAGAGTGAGTAGTCCTCATTCACTTTTTAGGGAGAGGTGATGAATACGTAATAACTATCCGGATGTTATACTTGTGCATTTCTTTCATACTTCAATGCTTTATTTACTTGCTTAGTGGGAGGTTGAATGTGTTAAGCAAAGTTAGGGTAATTTGCACAACCAAAGGATGTTTCTATGATCCGGATAACTCCTACATAGAAAGATCCGTTGGTTCAAGGCTAGTACCCTAGCTAGGTAATGTTCTTTGTGGAATCAATGGGTCTTTTCTATGGTAAATGGATAACTCCTTCTAGAAGGATTCGTTGATTCAAAGCAAAGAACTTCGGCTAGTATTATGTATAACCAAGGGATATTTTCTATGGTAAATGGATAACTCCTTCTAGAAAGATCCGTTGTGTGAGACAAATACTCTGGGATAGAACTTCACGACTAACTCTTCAATCTCCACCACCATTGCACTTCATAAAAAGGATGGAGCTTTAACCCAGTCCACCCTTATCTTCCGATTAACTTACTGTTACCGCGGGAGTTAGTTGAGTTATAAAGCACAAGTGTAATGCACCGGTAATTTATTACATATTCTGATCCTGGAACTAAAGAGTGACTTTAATTTTATTTGAATCTTATATTTTGTCTAGAAAAACTCTCTTGCAAAGAATTTAATATTCTGTTAAAGAAACCATCCACTTCTCACAAAGCTCAAAAAAGGTTACAATTGATCGGTCTTCATTATTGTTCACCTTGAAACACTAAACACCATATTCCCTGTGGATTCAACTCCGGACTCAAACCGGATTATTACTACAGCTTGACCACCTGCACTTGGTTGTACACAATTCGGATCATGTCACAACGCAGTCCCAAAAACAGTCCATGAAATTAGTCCATAACAATCCCATTTTCTGCCCCTTAGCAGCCCCTAATTTTGGCCCTTTAACAACCCCTAAACAGCCACTAATCAGCCACAAACCAGCCACTAAAACAGTCCATTTCAGCCGCTAAAAATCCCACTTAAGGTAAGAATTAAACCAAAGTAGGAAGAACCCAACCTCTTATAGCGTAGATTGAAGTGTAGAGACTTCAAGAATACCAAAACCACCTCCAATACTTGATTTTTTCAAATTTTCGCCTTTGGATCATCAGTGAAATCCTTCGTTCTTGGTGTGGTTGCGTAGCCCTTGTCGCGGTGATCGACTTTAACTCTTGGTTCGAATTGATCCGAGTGACGGAATGTCTTGGATCGGAAAGAGAAGAGTAAAGAACTCTCTTGAGTTCTCTTTCTCTCCTCTCTCTAAGGCCGGCCAAGGGGTTGAATAATGAAGATATTTTGCTAAAAATCTGATTTTAGCTCCTATTTATAATTTTAAATACTTGGCTCTAATCGCGCCACAGGCCCCCCTCTTTTTCTGTTCCGTTTTAGCCCCGAAATGATTTATTACATTTCGTGTATGGTCCAAATTAATTTTATTGGTACTTTAGTCCAATCATATTTAAATTTTAAAATATTTATTTTTGGGGACCACTGGGAGGTCATCCGCCACTTAGTCGTCTCGAACGACGTGCAAAAAGTTTGACTATCTCAGAATTCGATGAAATTCGACAGGGAGACTAGATTTCACGACACGAGTCCAAAGACGAACTCCGTTTTCTCATCCGAGGTCTAGAACATGAGTATTTTTAAATAAGCATAATAATGACAAATTACCATTTTGCCCTTTTTACAAAAAAAAAATTAAATTTACTCAGGTTTTACATTCTTCCCCCTTAAAAGAATTTCGTCCCCGAAATTCCCATACTCATGCACATACAATCACATGCATATGCAATAGTCATTTAACACTAAATGAGTTAAAAAATGTATCTCCATCCTGGAAGAGGAAAGGGTAATTGGTACGAATAGTGTCATCGCGCTCTCATGTCGCCTCCTCCACTCCTCGGTGCTGCCACAACACCTTCACTAGTCTCACGGTCTTGCCTTGCAAAACCTGCTCCCGACTATCTATGATACGCACTGGTCCCTCCTTGAATGTCCCATCCACATCAACAATAAGCTCGCCCCAATCCACCACATGAGTCGGATCTGGGGTGTATTTCCAGAACATGGAGACATGGAATACCGCAAGAACACCAGATAAGTTTGACAGTAACGCCAACCAGTAAGCAACTGTACCAACCCTCTCGAGTACCTTGAAGGGCCCAATATATCTCGACGACAGCTTTCTCCACTTGCCGAACCTGACCGCTCCTCTCTTAGGTATCATTTTCAAGAAGACATGATCTCTCACCTCAAACTCTAGAGGTCGCCGTAGTCTATCGGCATACCTCTTCTACTGACTCTAAGCTGCGAGAAGACGCTTCCGTATCAAGTCCACCTTCTCAGAGGTGTCTTTAACCAAATCTGGACTAATTGAAGGTCTTTCTCCTACCTCAATCCAACAAATCGGAGAACGACAAGGCCTCCCATATAGTGCCTCATAGGGTGCCATCTGTATACTTGCCTGATAACTATTGTTATTGACGAGCTCCACCAAAGGTAAATGATCTTCCCAGCTACCCTAGAGATCTAGGACGCATGCCTGTAGCATGTCCTTTAATATCTGGATGGTCCTGTCAGACTGACCATCCGTCTAGGGATGAAAAACAGTGCTCATCATCAGCTGTGTCCCCGTGGCTTGTGGGAAACTCTCCTAGAAATGAGCCATAAATTTGGGATCCCGATCCAATACTATAGATATGAGCACCCCATTCAACCGGACAATCTCCCGTATATACAACTTGCAAAACTCCTCCAGTGTGAAGGTCATCCACACCACCAAAAAGTGTGCCGACTTAGTAAGCCGGTCTACTACCACCCATACCGCGTCATGTCCCCACAATGTCCGTGGCAAGTGGGGTTACAAAACCCATCGTGACATGCTCTCAATTCCACTTAGCCACCTCTAAGGGCTGGAGCAAACCTGCTGGTCTCTGGTGTTCAGCCTTAACATGCTGACACGTGAGACATCGACTGACAAAGTTGCCAACCTATCTCTTCATTCCACTCTAGTATTATTGGCGACGAAGATCATGATATATCTTCGTGCCCCTGGATGAACAGCAAAACGAGAGCAATGAAACTCCTTAAGGATCTCCTCTTTTAGATCCGCTAACTGAGGAACCATAACCCTTCCTTGATACCAAAGACTACCATCTGAGTGAATAACCCAACCCTCATCACCTGTACCTGTTTGTACACGATCCCAGATGGATAATAGCTCCGTGTCCTGACTCTGGGACTCAATCACCCTGCTTAGTAGAGAAGAAGTAGCCACCAAACTCCCCAAAGTACCCTAAGCCTGACCCATATAACATAGTCCGAATTGTCCCACAATCTCAAGCATCTACTACTCTCGGGAAGCCACACTAGCCACAACTTTCCGTGACTTTCGGCTGAGGGCATCCGCCACCATATTTGCTTTACCGGGATGGTAATACAAAGTGAAGTCATAATCTTCTAGAAGCTTCATCCACATGCATTGCCTTATGTTGAGGTCCCGCTGTGTAAAGATGTACTTCAGACTTTTGTGGTCTGAAAACACCTCGAACTGCTCATCATATAGGTAGTGGCACCAAGCCTTCAAGGCAAAGACAATGACCGCCAACTCCATGTCGTAAGTAGGGTAGTTATGCTCATGGTTCTTTAACTGCCGAGAACCATAAGCTACCACTCTCCTGGACTGCATCAAAACACAACCAAGTCCATCATTGGAGGCATCACAATATACTGTGTACCTCTGTCCCCTCTCCAGGACAATCAAAATAGGTGCTGAGTAAGCCACCTCTTCAACTCCTGGAATGCCTTCTCACATGAATCATTCCACTCAACCTTAATCTCCTTCCGGGTCAATCTCGTCATAGGTGCAGCTAGTCAAGAGAAGTCCTCAATGAACCTACTGTAATACCCTGCCAATCCCAAAAAACTGCGTATCTCGAAGACTGACTTTGACCTCTCCTAATTTATAACCGCCTCAACCTTCTACGAGTCCACGGATACACCCAAAGATGACACCACATGCCCCAAGAATTTCACCTTTGTTAGCCAAAATTCACACTTGTTGAACTTGGTGTACAACTGATGGTCTCTCATGGTCTGGAGAACAACCCTCAAGTGACCCTCATGCTCCTCATCAGACTTGGAGTAGATCAAAATGTCATCAATGAAGACCACGATAAAATGATCTAGGTATGGTTGGAACACCCTATGCATGAGATCCATGAATGTCATTGGAGCGTTCGTCAATCCAAAATGCATGACTATGAACTTGAAATGCCCATACTGCGTCTTAAACGCCGTCTTAGGGATATCTGATGAGCGCATAATATTACACATTTGAAGCCCTCATTAGATGTGTTATTAACTCAACTTTTGCATCCAAGTACTTGGAGTTAGCCGATTTTATGAATAATATTGAATTTTCTATGTTGCATGTATTTATAGCATAAATGATAGAGTTTATGACATTTCAACTATGTTGAAAGTGTGGTGAAGGCATGGACACAATACATGAAGATTTGGAGGCTTAAAAGTGAAGAAATCAAGGAGGTATTGGTGTTTCGGAACAAAGGCACCAGCAGCCACATAATTTGGAAGTAGAGCCTTGGTTTTCCTCCATTTTGACCATGATCTGCTTCAAATATGAAAAAGTTTAAAACATAAAGGTTGTATATCTGGATGTCTTCTATATTGTGTCAAAATTTTAGCTCAGTACAACGGTTGGATCAAAAGTTATGCCGATTCTACAAAAAAAATCCAGAGCAGAAAAAACAATACCGGTACGAAACAGTACCGGTGCTGCATACCGGTACGCCCGACTCTAGAAGGTTTGAAGTACCGGTACGTAGTACCAGTACGCTCCCCTGAGCATGCCCGAACCTCCTGCAACTCAGCTTCACTTGCTTAGGTGTCCCACCTACACTTCTCCCACTTGTCCCCCCAACATTTCCTTACACATTTCCATGCCTCTATTACAAAATTTGAAGACTTTGAAGGCCATTGCATTAATGAGGATGGGTGGGGAAGTGGTTTTCCCGGGAGTTGCTGGGTAGGATGTCTTAGCCTGTCAAGACCCATCCATTCAACCTCCTCTTGATGGGAAGCCTACACACATCTTGGGGGGACCACCATGCACAAAAATTGAAGGCTCTCCAACATTATATTCAGCATTACACAACCATTTGAGTTGTGGCTACCTAAGCATAGAAAGCTCCCAAGGAAAAAAGATGATGAATAGTGCCATCATGTGAGAAATTTATGTTTTTGCATTTTCTTCCATCCTTTCACTTGTATTTTAATGTAAGACTCTTGTAAGCTTAAATTATTGTCTTTAATCTCATTCCTTTCAAGTATATTGTAAGTTTTGTTAGATGGTTTAGATTTCACCATTGTTATTCATGTTTTCTTCATTTCAAGCTTAAAATGTGTATTTAATATTTTTCTTCATAGTTTATGTTTTCTTGCATTTAGTTAAGTTCCATGCTTTATTTCTTCATTATGTCCATTTACATTATGCTTGTCTTTCATTTTAGACATGAGTAGCTAGATTTCTAGTTGGCTAATTCAAGGAAGGTCTCCTCTTGGGTTTTCCATTTCAACTCATTCTCTTCCTTCTCTTATGAGTCCAATGGTTTGGTTTGATAGGGTTGAGAGTGGAAAAGTTGGTGAGATTTTGATATCCCGTAGGCCTAGCAACAGTTTATGCTTAGATACTCACCAATCTTGTCCCTAGCTTCCCCCGAATCAATCTTTCATTCATGCTCTATCGGAGGAGAGATTGGAGCTGAAATGGTATTTCTATTGGAGTAACATCTTAGGTTTGCCAACATTTGTTTCTCATTGCATTTTCACCAAAACATACTCCACCAATCAACTTTCAAATAAAATATTTTGCACTTTCCTTCACCTTCACACACCTAAACTTTCCTTCCCTGAGGAGACGACCTTGGAATACTCTTCCAAGTAAAACAGGATAAACGAAAGACTCCTTGCGATTGGGGATCACTTTTGTTCACACACTTACATATTTCATAAATTTTGTTCATTTTATTTCCACGATTTCGTTGTCCTATCTCTTGCATGAATCCAGCTGAGAGTGACACTCACCCACACACATAAATCATATACATATTTGAGGGTTCATGTTAGGAGCATAGGAACAACCAACGTTTCGTCAAACAATCTTTTTTGGCCCTGTTGCCGGGGAAGGTTAAGTGTCGAATTCAAAGGTGATTTTGGGCGGCATAGGTAAGTCTCGTGATTTTCATCATGGGCCATGGTATGTCGTCTCATTTGTAAATAGGTTGAAATAGTTTATTTTTTATTTAATGTCTTTATAATTTTTATGATAATGTATTAAATGCCCCATATTATTAAAATGTGTGTGAGATTTGTGATGAGTATGGGCACATCACTAGTGAGTGCCCAATAAATGCCCCTTGTTTTGAATTTTTTTGCGAGATTTGTGGTGAATTTGGATATATCACTGGTGAGTGCCTAATAAATGTCCCTTCTTTTGGAAACGTTTGCGAAATTTGTGGTGAGTATGGACACTTCACTAGTGAGTGTCCAATCAATTATCCGGTTCAAGATTTTACATGCGAAGGTTCAAATTCATTTTTGGCCTCTGAAAATTTTTAGCCCAACAATTATGTTATACCGAGTTATCCGAGTTATGGTTGGGAGAATGAACCTTATAATTTTTTATCCGATCTCAAATCACCAAATGAATTTTGTCACTATCCAACATATGGGGACTCAACCGAAGAAGAATTAAAAAATATTTTGTGCGATTTTATGCAATATCAAATGGAATTCAATGCCAAAATAACCCAACAACTCAATACATTGACTAATGCCATAATTGTTATACATGAAGAACAACATCTTGAGCATAGTCAATGTTTTGAGGATGATCATTCCAATGGAATCCACTATGATGGTGAATCTCCCACCACTCTAGATTGTGAAAAATTTGATGAAGTTATTATCTTAGATGAGGTTAATGAGCCCAAGGTCATTTTGCCATCTATGAGTAGTGTTGAGATTCACAATTTTCAACTTGGGAAGGGCATTGAAATGGAGTTAAGTGTGAAAATTTTGAAAGAAAAATTGTATGCTCCATTGTTGGTATTGCATAAACTTGCCTACACATCTATTTGGTTGAGAATTTTGAATCATTATCCTTGCTATGTTTGGATAGACTGGGTATGAAGGGCATTGATACAACCAAAAAATTTTAAAATCAAAAAAATCAATGGGCATAAGCTCATATCCGAATTGAAGCCGGATTGACATGGCCCTTTTTTTTTATTTCCATGTACATAGTAGTTAGATTTATTTTATTGTTATATTTTCATTTTTAATGATGTAGTGTAGATTTTAGCATGAAGGTTGTTTACCTCTTCCTAATTTGGACCAATTTCACTTGAGCATCATTGTAGAAAATATTATTGAGTATCATGTTCTAGTCTAAGTTGGGGGGTGTAAACAAATTTTTTTTTTGTGTTTTACTTTTTGTTGATGTATATATAAAAAAAAGGAAAAAAAGAAAAAATAGAAAAAAAGGGGGTATCCCGTTTTCCATTTTAGTTTCATTTTTCTTATTGCATGATTTTTTGTGCATTGAGGACAATGCATGGTTTAAGTTGGGGGTGAGGTGCACCATTCACATGTTCCACCACTTTTTGTATAGAATAATGAAAAATGTGAAAATTTTAAAAATTTTGGTTCCAATATTGAACTATATTCCCCTATCCTAATGATTATGGGATTTGTGATTAGTTGATCTTCATTTTGAACTTTGAATACATGAGCACATATAGAAGTTTATCCTATTGTTAAGAGTATCACATACTTGTTGGCTTTTGAACTCAACCATAAGTGCACCATGAACTTGTAATTTTGGCAATTTACGAATTGAGTTCACATTTAGTACTTGATATGAATAGTGGAGATAAGTAAGAACCTATGTGAGCTTTAATGCCAATCCTTATTTGGAGGGAACTTACATTTACTCAAGGAATAATTTTTCAAATTTCAAATTTATTCAATAATCTCATTATGCTTGTTTTGGTTTGGTGCATTTGTGTAGTTAATTGACTTTGTCTTGATATGCCCAATGTTCTCCCATGCTTATTTAGAAATGATTTTTGGTCATTTTTGAATGTTTTTAGCCTTTGCTTTTTTCTTGTGAAAAATTTATCCCTAGTGCCATGATTGAGCCTTAAATGAAAAATTTGTTTCTATGCCGCACATTTGACCAAGCCGATGAAAATGAGAAATATTTACCTCACCTTGGTTGTTCCTAAGAGTTGAATATGAGTGATCATAAAAGAAAAGGAAGTATAGTGTGGAAACTCAAACAAAAGGGATGAATGATTTTGAAACTCAAAGAGTTGAATGGAAAAAATATGAAAATCCAAGAAAAGGAGAAAAAAAGGAGTGAAAAGAAGCAAAGAATGACAAAAGAAAAAAGAAAAATGTTAAGGAAAAGAAAGAAAAGAAACAAAGAGTGTGGTGATGAGTTTGGAATGAGAATCCAATAAAATGGGAGATATTTTTGAAATAAAAGTCACTCGGAACAACCCTCTTTGTTATCCTATATCATTTATTTCATTTTTCTAGATATCACACCAAGGCCTCATTACAACCCGTGAAAGTCCTAAATGATCTAGAAAGCATGAGGGATGCATACTTTTAAAGAACAAGAGAAGTTGGTTTTGCTACCTAATACCCTAGCATTCCATTCTTGAGATTATGCCAAGGTTGGTTTATTTCTATGCATACTTCATTTTTTGATTATATGTGAGTATATTTTGTTTTGCATGCAAGATTCCATCTTACATATACACATGGAGAGCATGCCAGGACAATCATTGAGTTATTCATTTTTTGAGCGAAACCCTGGGTGAGTTTTGCATCAAAGCTTAATTTGGATAGCCAAAGTGAATGTGAACTCCATTGTGCAAATGTTTAAATTACATGTTCATTTCAAACACTCATGAGTTTGAAAATGATTGTGTATGTGGATACTCTAGAATAGCATTTACGGCTATAATATGTCTCATGTGTGATTGGTTCGGGTGTTCGGATCAAGTTGTTATTGAAATCCCATTGCTAGTTTAGGTAAGGGAATATGCTTTAAATATTGGATACTAGGAAAAGAAGTTTGTAGGTACCTTCACTAGAAACCTTCACGAGACAAAACTCGTCCACTAGGGATCACCTAGGGGTTTAAAGGCTTGTTGCATGTGCTAAATGCAATAGCGGAATTAGTATATCTTAGTTTGTTTGCTTTATTTTTACATTTTGTTTGCTAGGGACTAGCAAAGCTTAAGTTGGGGGGTGTGATGAGTGCATAATATTGCATATTTGAAGCCCTCATTACATGCGTTATTAACTCAACTTTTGCATCTAAGTACTTAGAGTTAGCCGATTTTATGAATAGTGTTGAATTTTCGATGTTGCATGTATTTATAGCTTACATGATGGAGTTTAGGACATTGCAACTATGTTGGATGTGTGGTGAAGACATGAACAGAATACATAAAGATTTGGAGGCTTAAAAGTGAAGAAATCAAAGAGGTATTGGTGTTTGGGAACAAAGACACCAGCTGCCACATAATTTGGAAGTAGAGCTTCGATTTTCCTCCATTTTGACCATGATCCGCTTTGAATCTAAAAAAGTTCAAAACATGAAAGTTATAGATCTGAATCTCTTCTATATTGTGTCAAAATTTCAGCTCAATACAACGGTTGGATCAAAAGTCCGATTCTACAAAAAGTGGTCAAAAGCAGAAAAAATAGTACCAGTACGCTCAACTCTAGAAGGTTCGAAGTACCGGTACGCTCCCCTGAACATGCTCGAACCTCCTGCTACTCAGCTCCACTTGCTTGCGGGTCCCACCTACACTTCTCTCACTTGCCCCCCAACATTTCCTTTCACATTTTCATGCCTCTCTTACACAATTTGAAGACTTTGAAGGTCATTGCATTAACGAGGATGGGTGGGGAAGTGGTTTGCTAGGGAGTTGCTGGGTAGGATGTCTTAGCCTGTCAAGACCCATCCATTCAACCTCCTCTTGATGGAAAGCCTGCACACACCTTGGGGGGACCACCATGCACGAAAATTGAAGGCTTTCCAACATTATATTCAGCATTACACAATCATTTGAGCTGTGGCTATCTAAACTTAGAAAGCTCCCAAGGAAGAAGATGATGAATAGTGTCATAGTGTGAGAAGTTTATGTTTTTGTATTTTCTTCCATCCTTTCACTTGTATTTTAATGTAAGACTCTTGTAAGCTTAATTTATTGTCTTTAATCTCATTCCTTTCAAGTATATTGTAAGTTTAGTTACATGTTTTAGATTTCACCATTGTTGTTCATGTTTTCTTCATTTCATGCTTAAAATGGGTATTTAATATTTTTCTTCATAGTTTATGTTTTCTTGCATTTAGTTAAAATCCATGCTTCATTTCTTCATTATGTCCATTTACATTATGCTTGTCTTTCCTTTTAAACATGAATAACTATATTTCTAGTTGGCTAATTCAAGGAAGGCCTCCTCTTGGGCTTTCCATTTCAACTCATTCTCTTCCTTCCCTTATGAGTCCAATGGTTCGGTTTGATGGGGTTGAGAGTGGATAAGTTGGTGAGCCTTTGATATCCCGTAGGCCTAGCCACGATTTATGCTTAGATACTCACCAATCTTGTCCCTAGCTTCTCTTGAATCAATCGTTTATTCATGCTCTATCGGAGGAGGGATTGGAGTTGAAATGGTATTCCTATTGGAGTGACTTCTTGGGTTTGCCAACATTTGTTTCTCATTGCATTTTCACCAAAACATACTCCACCAAACAACTTTCAAACCAAAGATTTTACACTTTCCCTTTTTAACAAAATCACCTTCACATACCTGGACTTTCGTTCCCTGAGGAGACGACCTTGGAATACTCTTCCAAGTAAAACACGATAAAAGAAAGACTCCTTGCAATTGGGGAGCACTTTTGTTCACACACCGACATATTTTATACATTTTGTTTATTTCATTTCCACCATTCTGTTGCCCTATCTCTTGCATGAATCCAAGTGAGAGTGACACTCACCCACACACATAAACTATATAAATATTTGAGGGTTCATGTTAGGAGCATAGGAACAACAAACGTTTTGTCAAACAATCAATATCCTCCTCCCTAACTCTTAACTGAAGGTAACCAGTACGAAGATCTATCTTGGAGTAGACCTGCGCGCCTCTTAGCTAATCAAACAAGTCATTAATCCTTGGCAAAGGGTACCTATTCTTGATAGTAACCCTTTTTAACTGCCAGTAATCTATGCATAGTCGAAGGGTTTTGTCCTTCTTCTTTGCAAATAACATCGGAGCACCCCAATGTGAGGTACTCGGTCTAATGAATCCCTTGTCCTACAATTCCTGTAATTGGACCTTGAGTTCTTGTAACTCGGCAGGCGCCATCCTATATGGAGTCATAGAAATGGGCGATGTACCTGGATGCAACTCAATGGTAAAGTCTACGTCCCTATGTGGAGGTAATCTCGGTAGTTTATCTAGAAAAACATCCTCGTAATTACACACCACCCGAGGTAGACCCAACTCCTATCTGGCTCTGTTCTCCAGGGTAAGGCTTGCTAGCCAACCCATCAACTGTTCGAGCCATCTAGAGTCGTACATGGCTTGGGGTAAAACATCTTGCTTATCCCCCTGAAACATGAAATAAATACCGTCTGGTGTGTAGGCAGTGACCCTCTTACAATCACAATCAATGACAACTCGGTGTGCAGTCAACGAGTCCATCCCAAGGATGACATCAAACTTCGACATGTTCACAACCCTAAGGTCCACGGTGAGTAGAATTCCAAAGATCTCTAACTCACAACCCTGACATATCTGGTCAACCCTCACCCTAACACCTAGGAGAGAACTCACATGCAATGGCTCTTCCAAGGTATTAGTCTCTAAGCCCAAGTCTTTTATACAAGATACATAAATAAATGAATGTGATGCACTAGAATCAAATAATAGTCTAGTCCATAAGCGAGAGAATAGAAATATACCCCGTATAACTGACTGGTCCGCTGGCTTAGTCTATGGCATCATGGGGTAGACACGCCCCTGGGTCCCCGAAGTTTCGTCTTGTGAGCCCTGCCCTCAGCCTCGACCCATACCTTGGCCTACTTGCGGAGTTCCCGTTCGTGAAGTGGTAAGAGCCTGTGCAACACCCTGGAATGGATACTGACTTCCTTGGCCCATGGTGGGGTAGGAAGGAATGTATTGAGACAATGAATACCCTACTGATGACTGGGACTGAGACGCCCCCTGGCCCTAGGATCCCTGCCTCTAAGGACAATCCCGCTTCATATGCCCCAGTTGGTGAAAATGATAGCAAGTCCGTTGGCCTGTCTAAAAAGGAGGCCTCTGATTTTCCTTGCCTCGGGAGTACTGACCTTGGCCTTGGCCTTGATAGCCGCCACCCTGCCCTTGATGACCTTGCGGAGCAAAAGTACTCTGCTTCTTTCCCGCACAAGAATAAGAGGATTGACCCTCCTTCTTTTTGTCTTTACCACCCATTCCCGGATGTTCCTTGCATCATCAACCTTTCTTTCAATGGTCATAGCCGTCGTGACCATCATGTTTAAGTCTTGCAGAAGAAGACCCATAATTTTTCCCTGAATGGACAACTTCAAGCCATCCTCAAACTTCCTCACTTTGGCCATGTTTGTGGCCACATAATCATCAGCGAAACGGGCTAATTCTGTGAACTTAGCCACATATTTGAGCACCGTCAACGTTCCTTACCTCAAGTCTAAGAACTCTCAGGCTTTTGCATGTCGAGCAGTCGTCGGGAAGTACTTACCCATGAAGAGTTCCTTGAACTCCGACCAAGTCATTGCCTCCAAGTGCTTGGAGTCTTTAACCCAATCCCACCATACTTGGGATTCTCCCTCTGGCTGGAATGTAGCTAGTGTTATCTTAGTGGCATCGGAGGTGATCTCCATAGCCCTTAAGATGTCAACCTGCCAGAACTAATGATTAGCTACCATCGGATCTGCCACTCCCAGAAAGATTGGAGGATTGTGGGCCTTGAACTTCTAGAGGTTACTTGATCCTCCTTGACCCACATTTTCACCGGTCTGTGCAATAATAGTAGTTGTAGCACTAACTTGTACAATAGTAGCAGTCGCAATACAAATATCCTCCACAAAGGCTTGTTGGTCAAGGGTCGGTGGTGGCTGATTGTTGTTCCGTCCACCCCGACGTCCCCTTCCTCTAGTTGCCATCTACACACACATAAGATAGCAATAGGCCAATAGTTTAGTATCTCAAAGTTACGAATCAAACACAAACATTGAGAATTCTCTCATTATCCCCCTAGTAGAACATGTGTCACATACTAGTAGACGTTTAACCCTTGAACTACCCTGTTCATCCCTTTTCCGAACCCAAGGTTATGTTTTCTAACCCTAGTGTTCCTCTTTTCCATATACATTCTATCATGTATAAAATTTCACACAAGTAACACATAAGATGTAGCAAGTAGAACACATAACATGAAATGCGTATGGAATGCAATGGTCTAGACCCATGCCCATCGAACCCTAGGTTAATCGTATACCTATGCTCTAATACCAAGCTGTGACACCCCAAAATCCGGGGGACTGTTGATTATCCATCAACCCGCGGAATGCCCGTGATTACCGAGTAACTCGATAACACAACGTTATCCCCCATTTACCAGGGTCCATGATTTAATAAAACTTCGGGTAGAGTCTCCTTTGTACGGGAAACTCTACCCAAACACCCAACCTATGTATCATAACATAACAAGACCCATCTGAGGTCCATTTATGGGTAAATATAAACCACACTGGGTCTATCTATTCATACTCACACAAAACATGCAAGACTACATTAAAATTAGTCCATAAAAATTCAATTACAATTCTTTACATACATTACATGCCAAAATAAATTTACAAGCCTAATTTTATAACAAAAATGATTAAAAGCCACAAGACGGCTTTTCTTCAACCATGTGGCCCGAATTGTGAGCCGTCCGCCGGCGTATGCCCCGCACCTGAAATATTTTCTGTATAGGGTGAGCTATGCCTAGTAGAGTAATTCCTACAGAGACTATTGACTTGATCCGAAATGTGTACACCCAAGTGCAGGCGGTCAAGTTGTGGTAATAATCCGGTTTGAGTCCGGAGTCGAATCCACAGGGAACTAGTAGTTTTGGTGTTTCAAAGTAATTAGTGAAGGAGACCAATTGATTGTAACCTTTGAGATTTTAGGATTGTGAGATGTGGGTGAGTTCCTTGAACAGAATATTAAATTCTTTCCAAGAAATTTTCTAGACAAAATATACGATTGATTCAAATGGCGGAGAAGTCACTCTTTAGTTCGAGGATCGAGACATGTGGTCAACTATCCGAAATATTATATTTTTGCTTGATAACTCAATTAACTCCCGTGTCAACAGCAAGTTAATCGGAAGATAAAGATGGATTGTGAGAATTAAAATCATGGTTCCAATGTCTTAAAGAAATTTACAAGAATTGTTTGTACCGCGAGTTATCGCGTCCACAAACAAGCAAGTGTTCCCACGTGACATCCAACCATGATTTTAATGTTCTATCCTTTTAAATGAAGCTTGATAATGGGGATGATTAAAGGGTAGTCATGAAGATCTAGCCGGGGTACTTGCCTAGAATCGAGGAGTCTTTCCATGCAAGAGTCATCCGTGTCATAGAAAGACTTTCGATTATACAAAGTACCTTAACTTTGCTAGATGCAATTAATCATCCAATAAACAAGGGGATATAAACATTAAGCATTGGAACAAAGCATCATATAATATCCGGATAATCACTACATGTCCTTCATCTCTTACTAAAGAGTGAATGAGAAACTACTCACTCTTCATAGCTTTGGTAAAGCTAAAAAAGTGAGTGATGCCCTTCCCTCTAAGTAGAAGACTTCACAAAGTAAAAGTATAATTAACAAGGAGCTAATCTTCAACGAAGAATGAGTGAATCACGTTCCACCCTTCACAGTTTTGGTAAAGCTCAAGAAAAGTGGAAGAGTTTCACTCTTCTAAGCAAGAAGGAAACTCAAATAATGAAACTGCAAGATATGATTAAAAGCGTGTATGTAAAAACATAAATGTAAAGAGTAGAAGTAAATAAATATATAAATGTAAAGACTAAATATAAATCAAGAACATAAATGTAAAGACTAAATGTAAATAAAGAAATTACAACTCTTAAGCTAATGTAAATGTAAGCATTAACAGAAAGAAAAGGAATGGGAACTTGAACTTCCCCACTCTCGAACAAAGAAATAATACGAAGACACTTAGAAGAACTACAAATGAGAAGTGTTGGCTACTAAGTGTTGGGTGTCAAATCCTCCCTTTTCTCCTTAAACTAAGGGTATATATATAGCAAGGAGAAGGCAGGGAGGGAGTAAAAGAATAGATATGGGCGTCAAAGTCAAAGTGAAAAGTCAACAACTCTGCAGGCATTCTGTCCACACCGTTCAAACGGTTTGGGTGTTCGAACGATTTTTCTATCTTTGCTCTACATCGTTCAATGGTAGATGCTATCACTGTCTGCCATTCAGGTCAGAAGACACGTGGTTTTCTTGTGCAAATCTTTCTCTAGGTCTTTTGTGCAAATCTTCCTCCAGGTGATTGTTGTAAAATAGTGTCGTTCCTAACCTCTCAACACCACCCTCAAATGTGTGTATGGCTTATAGGACTAAGGGAATGTCACTCTCCCTAGGGCTGATGCAAGAGATTAGGCAACAACGAATGTGAATGGTGGAAAATGGATGAACAAAATATGTGTGAAATAAAATATGAAATGTGCACAAAAGTGCTCCCCAATCGCAAGGAGTCTTTCGTTGTCGGTGTTTTACTTGGAAAGTATTCCAAGGTCATCTCCTCAGGGAAGGAAAGGGAGTTTTGTGAAAGTGATTTTGCAAAAATGTAAAGAAAATGTAAAATCTTTTGTTTATGTTTTGGGGTTGTGTTTGTAAATGAAAATACAAGAAAACAAGTGTTGGCTAATCCAAAGGATTCATTCCAATGGGAATACCAAATCAACTCAAAACCTTCCTTCGATTGAGCATGAATGAACGATTGATTCGGGGGAAGCTAGGGACGAGATTGGTGAGTATCTAAGCATAAACCATGACTAGGCCTACGGGATATCAAAGGCTCACCAACTCATCCACTCTTAACCTCGTCAAACCGAACCATTTGACTCAAAAGGGAGAAATGAAGAAGAGTTGAAATGGAATCCCCAAGAGAAGGTCTTCCCTTGGATTAACCAACTTAAATCCTAACTACTCATATTAAAAGCAAGACATTCATAATGTAAAGAGACAAGGATGAAATGGAGATTAAAACTTAACTAAATGCAATAAATCTTAAACTAAGAAGAGAAATCAACAATACCCATTTTAAACTAAGAAATGAAGAACTTGAAAGCATAAATGGTGAAATCTAAGTTACACAACTAAACTTGAAATAGACTTGAAGTAAAAGACATTAAGGTAATAAAATGAAGATTACAAGAGTATGAAAGCTTACTACAACAATAGCAAGTGAAATGGAAGAAGAAAATGCAAAAACGAAATTTACTATTCATCATCTTCAACCTTGAAACTCTCTCTCTATATCTACTCCTAAGCTTAGGTAGCCAACCCCCCCTAAAAATGCTGAATATTGTTGAGATATATGGAGTGTATGACTTGCAAAAAACGTCCATGAGGGTCCCCCCTAGCTATGTGCTCCAGCTCCTATCAAGAAGGGGCTGAAATGATGCATTTGACATGCTAGGAGAGCTTAGCCTGGCAGCCCTCTGAGCGGCCCACTTTCTCCCATGCTTCATTAATGACAAGCCTCTAAAAGTCTTCAACTAGGATGTGGAGGGGATGTTCTTGTGTAAGGAATGTCAGGGAACAAGTGGGAGAAGAGTAGGAGGGACCCCCAAGCAAGTGGACCAAGAAAAAAAACGTTCTGGGCTCTTTTAGGAATGTCTACCGGTAGCTCGTGCGGTAGTTGTCACTCCAGTAGCCTTTGACAACCGGTAGTCAATTTTGCTCTAGACTAACTTTGGTAGAATTTGAATAACTCTTGATCTAACCGTTGGATTGAGCTAAAATTTTGACATGATACAGAAAACATCCATATCTACAACTTTAATGTTTTGAACTTTTCTAAATTATGTGTAGATCATGATCAAAATAGAGGAACTCTGAGGCAGTACTTCCAAATGATGTGGCTGCTGATGCCCTTGTTCCCAAGCATCAATGCCTTATTGATTTCTTCTCTTTTAAGCCTCTCATTCTTCATGTATTATGTACATGCCTTCACCACACATCCATCATATTTTCAAGGTCCTAAGATTCATCATTTAAGCTATCAAAACATGCAACATCAAAATATCAACATTCGTGATAATTCCGGCTAACACTAAGTACTTATATACAAAAATTGGGTTAGAATGCTTGTAATGAGGCCGTTAAATATGCAATATTATGCACTCATCACACCCCCCAACTTAAGCTTTTCTAGTCCCTAGCAAACAAAATATAAAAAGAAAGAAAACAAAAATAAAACTATACTACTTCCGATATTACATTTAGCACATGCAACAAGCCTTTAAACCCCTATGTGATCCCTAGTGGACGAGTTTTGTCTCGCGAAGGTTTCCAA
The DNA here is from genome assembly GCA_023539305.1 of Ilex asprella. Classification (NCBI taxonomy): domain Eukaryota; kingdom Viridiplantae; phylum Streptophyta; class Magnoliopsida; order Aquifoliales; family Aquifoliaceae; genus Ilex; species Ilex asprella. The sequence goes on along the minus strand of CM042189.1, from coordinate 20,929,819 downwards.
TAAAAGTACCTACAAACTTCTTTTCATAGTATCCAATATTAAGCATATTCCCTTATCTTAACTAGCAATGGGATGTCAACAATAACTTTTTCCAAAACACCCGAACTAATCACACATGAAAAAAAAACCATAGCCTTAAATGCTATTCTAGAGTATCCACATACACATTCATTTTCAAAACTAGTGTGTGTGTGTGTGAAATGAACATGTAATTTAAACATTTACACAACGGAATTCACATTCACTTGGCTATCCAAATTCAGCTTTGATGCAAAACTCACCAAGGTTTCTCTCACAATGAATCACACTATGATTATCCTAGCATGCACTCCATGTGTATATGTGAGATAGAAACTTATGCACAAACCAAAAAGCTCGCATATAATCCAAAAAACACATGTATACAAATGAAACAATCTTGGCATAATCTCATGAAAAGAATGCTAGGGCATTTAGATAGCAAAATTAACTTATCTTTTTCTGTAAAAGTATGCATCTCCCATTCTTCTCTAGATCATTTAGGACTTTCAAGGTTTGTAATGAGGCCTTGGGGTGATATCTAGGTGAAAGAAAAGAAGGATATAGGATAACAAAGAGGGTTGTTACGAGTGAATGCCCTTTATTTCAAAAAAGATCTCCCTTTTTATGGGATTTCTAGGCTAACACCATCACTTCACACTTTGTTTATTTTCTTTCTTTTCCTTAACATTTTCCTTTTTTTTTTCTCTTTCTTTTCTTCTTCTCACCCCTTTTCTTCCTTTTCTTGGATTATCATTCTTTTTCAATTGAACTCTTTGAGTTCCATTTGACATCATTCATCCCTTTTGTTTGAGTTTTCACACCATACTTCCTTCTCTTTTATCGTTACTCATACTTAGCACTAGAAAAAACCAAGGTGAGGTAGATTTTTTATCATTTTCATTGGCTTGGCTAAATGTATGGCATAGAAACGAATTCAATTAAGGCTCAATCATGGCACTAGGGATAAATTTTTCAAGAAAAAAGCTAAGGCTCAAAGCATTCAAAAATGGCCTAAGATCATCTCTAGATAAGCATAGGGGAGCATTGTAAGTATCAAGACAAAGTTAATTAACTACCAAAATGTACCTAACCAAAGCAAGCATAATGAGATTATTGAACAAATTTGGAATTTGAAAAATTGTTCCTTGAATAAATATAAGTTTCCTCCAACAAGAATTGGCACTAAAGCTTACATGGGTTCTTACTCATCTCCACTATTCATGGCAAGCACTAAATGTGAACTTAATCCATAAATTTCTGAAATTACACATTCAAAGGTGCACAATGGTTGAATTCGAAAGAAAACACATATGTGATACTCATGCATAGGATAAACTTCTATGGTGTACTTATGTGTTCAAAGTTCAAATGAAGATCAAGCAATCACAAATCCCATAACAATTAGGATAGGGGAATATAGTTCAATATTGGAACCAAAATTTTCAAAATTTTTACATTTTCCATTATTCTATACAAAAAGTGGTGGAACATGTGAATGGTGCACCTCACCCCCCAACTTAAACCATGCATTGTCCTCAATGCACAAAGAGTCATGCAATGAAAATAATGAAGGTAAAATGAGAAATGAGATACCCCTTTTTTTTATATATATATATAAACAAAAAAGAGAAAATAAAACACACAAAGCATATTTACACCCCCCAACTTAGACTAGAACATGATACCCAATAAGATTTTCTACAATGATGCTCAAGTGAAATGAGTCCAAATTAGAGAGAAGTAAACAAACTTCATGTTAAAATCTACACTACAAAGTTATGAAAATAAAAATATAACAATAAAAGAAATCTAACTACTATGTACATGGAAACAAAAAACAAGGGCTCAAGTCAATCCGGCTTCAATTCGGATATGAGCTTGCGCCCATGGATTTTTTTGATTTTAAATTTTTTTTGCTGCATCAATGCCCTTTCTAACCAATTTATCCAACAATACAAGGGATAAGAAGTCAAAAATTTCAACCAAAAAGACGTGTAGGCAAGTCTATGCAATACCAACAATGGAGTATACAATTTCTCTTTACAAGTTTCAACACTTGACTCCATTGCAATGCCCTTCCCAAGTTGAGAAATGTGAATCTCAACACCACTCTTAGATAGAAAAATGACCTTGGGCTCATTAGCCTCATGTGAGATAATATCTTCATTAAACTTTTCACAATCAAGAGTGGTGGGGGATTCAACATCAATATGCAATCCATTGGGAAGATCACACTCAATACATTGACTATGCTCAAAATGTTGTTCATCCTGCATAATTATAGCATTGGTCAATGTATTAAGTTGATCTCCAATTTCAGAAATTTGTTGGGCTACTTGGGCATTGAATTCCATTTGGTATTGCATAAACTCATAAAAAGTATTTTCCAATGCTTGTTCGGTTGAGTCCTCATATATTGGATAGTGGGAGAATTCATTTGGTGGTGTGAGATTGGATGAAAAATTATACGGTTCATTCTCCCAACCATGACTCGGATGACTCGGTGTAACATAATGGTTGGGGTAAAAATTTTTGGACGCCAATTTGAATTTGAACCTTCGCATTCAAAGGGTTGAACCGAATAATTTAATGGGCATTCACTAATTAGGAGTCCATTGTCACCACAACTTTAGCAAACGTTTTCAAAATAAGGGACATTTATAGGGCACTCACTAGTGATGTGTCCATATTTTCCACAAATCTTGCAAACGTTTTCAAAATAAGAGGCCATTCTTGGGCACTCATTGGTAACATGCCCATACTCATTGCAAATTTCACACACATTTTCATAATATGGGGCATTATATATATTTTCATAAAAATTATAAGACATAACACAAAACAAACTAAAACAGAATATTTACAAGTTAGACGACATACCTTGGCCTGTGATGAAAATCACGAGACTTACCTTATGCCGTTCCAAAATCACCTTCGAACTCAACGCTTAGCCTTCCCCAACAACGGTGCCAAAATGATTGTTGTAAAATAGTGTCGTTCCTAATCTCTCAACACCACCCTCAAATGTGTATGGCTTATAGGACTAAGGGAGTGTCACTCTCCCGAGGGCTGATGCAAGAGATTAGGCAACAACGAATGTGAATGGTGGGAAATGGATGAACAAAATATGTGTGAAATGAAATGTGAAATGTGCACTAAAGTGCTCCCCAATCGTAAGGAGCCTTTCGTTGTCGGTGTTTTACTTAGAAAGTATTCCAAGGTCGTCTCCTCAGGGAAGGAAAGGGAGTTTTGTGAAAGTGATTTTGCAAAAGTGAAAAGAAAGTGTAAAATCTTGTATTTGAGTTTTGTGTTTGGTTTGTAAATGAAAATGCAAGAAAACAAGTGTTGGCTAATCCAAAGGATTCATTCCAATGGGAATACCAAATCAACTCAAAGCCTTCCTCCAATTGAGCATGAATGAACGATTGATTCGGGGGAAGCTAGGGACGAGATTGGTGAGTATCAAAGCATAACCCGTGACTAGGTCTACGGGATATCAAAGGCTCACCAACTCATCCACTCTCAACCCCGTCAAACCGAACTATTTGAATCAAAAGGGAGGAATAAAGAAGAGTTGAAATGGAATCCCCAAGAGGAGGTCTTCCCTTGGATTAACCAACTTAAATCCTAACTACTCATATTAAAAGCAAGACATTCATAATGTAAAGAGACAAGGATGAAATGGAGATTAAAACTTAACTAAATGCAAGAAATCTTAAACTATGAGGAGAAATCTACAATACTCATTTTAAACCAAGAATTGAAGAAAACTTGAAAACATAAATGGTGAAAGCTAAGTTACACAACTAAACTTGAAATAGACTTGAAGTAAATGACATTAAGGTAATAAAATGAAGATTACAAGAGTATGAAAGCTTACTACAACAATAGCAAGTGAAATGGGAGAAGAAAATGCAAAAACCAAATTTACTATTCATCATCTTCAACCTTGGAACTCTCTCTCTATATCTATGCTTCAACTTTAATATTGTAAACCCAAGCATAGGTTGAGCAGAGTAATATATTCTCGGAAAGTCCGAGGTCGATCCCACGAGGAATTTTAACAAAGAAACAGTCACACGAAAATTAAAAATACTTTAAAAGGAAAAGAGTTTGTTTGAGGAGTTGTTGATGACAAAGATTGGTTTTGGTAAATAAAATAATAATAAAAATACTAGAGCATTAGGTACTCCCTCTCAACTTCGTACAGTAATAATTAAAGACTTAAAGACTTGACTTGAAATAGGAATTAAATGTCGGTTAACCCAATTAACAAATCAAGTGGTCAATCCGAAAGTTATAATCAAAAGACTACCAGGAACCTGAATAATCATTCAATCATATTATTTTATGAAATCATATTAATTCTACTAGCATGGAATAACCAGTGATTTACACGCAGGGAAACTCAAGCAATCGATGTACGTGACACAACAACTCAGGAGTTTTTACAGCATAAACACTTTGCTAAAATATTAGGAATTAAATTAACACAATAACATAAATCATTAAGTACAAAAGTCAATAATAATACCGTACTCCGTTGAGAGATTTTTTCCTAGCCCTAGCGGAGCTTTCTAGCCGGACATGATAGAAAAAATGTAAAAATAAAAAGATGGAAAAGAGAATTTCGTAGGTCAAAAGTTTTTTTATGCAAAATCCTCAGTATCTATTTATAATCACATTGGAGAAAAGATCAAATTTCATTAGACTTCTAAATCTGACCCGCCAAGTCTTCCACACACGTCCGGACACATATCTCATTCCGTCCGGACGCCAACTCCAGAATGTGCAGTCTGCGTTCCTTCAACTTTCTGCCAACTGCGTCCGGACGCGCTCTCTTCCTCCGTCCGGACGCGTGATCCAGTGTGATCTTCCTTTGAGTCATGCTTTATTTCTTCTCATCACTTAGCCCCAATTTTGCGCTATAAGCCTGCAGAACAACCCAACTCCACTTTAATTCTCATAACATCAATCTTTTAATAAATTAACATTATCATCACACTTTTATACCAAAATGATCAATCTTTCCTCTAATAATTGTAAATATTAGATCTAAATCAATCTACTCCTAAGCTTAGGTAGCCAACCCCCCATCAAAATGCTAAATATTGTTGAGATATATGGAGTGTAAGACTTGCAAAAAACGTCCATGAGGGTCCCCCCTAGCTGTGTGCTCCAGTTCCTATCAAGAGGAGGTTGAAATGATGCATTTGACATGCTAGGAGAGCTTTGCCTGGCAGCCCTATGAGCAGCCCACTTTCTCCCACGCTTCATTAATGCCAAGCCTCTAAAAGTCTTCAACTAGGGTGTGGAGTGGATGTTCTTGTGTAAGGAATGTCAGGGAACAAGTGGGAGAAGAGTAGGAGGGACCCCCAAGCAAGTGGACCAAGAAAAAACGCGTTCTGGGCTGTTTCAGGAATGACTACCGGTAGCTCGTGCGGTAGTTGTCACTCCAGTAGCCTTTGACTACTAGTAGTCAAATAGTAGTCAATTTTGCTCTGGACCAGTTTTGGTAGAATTTGAATAACTCTTGATCTAACTTTTGGATTGAGCTAAAATTTTCACACGATATAGAAGACATCCATATCTACAACTTTCATGTTTTGAACTTTTTCAAATTCTGAGCAGATCATGGTCAAAATGGAGGAACTCCGAGGCAGTACTTCCAAACATATTGTCTTTTTTTTCACAGCAAGACATATTGTTTTTTTTTTTTTTTTATAGCAAGACATCTAATGCAAATATTCACAAGTATGCAAAACCTCTTTTTTTTTCATCTTTTTTCAACCAACATCTCCCAAATTACGTAGACAATAAAAGTTCAATCTCAGGATAACCAAGGGTAAACGATATTAATTTTTTCATTGGCTTGGTTATATATGTTGGGTATAAGAAATAAAATTTTGCTTCAAATGCTCAATCATGGCTTCTAGGGATAATAATATTCAACGAATAAGGTTTAGGTTCAAATAATGTCAAAGATGGCCTAAAATCATATCTCAAGAGTTTTTGATAACACACTTCCCATGCAAATAATTTAAAGTCAAGCAATTATTCAAAGTATTGGTGTTGACCAAAACAAGAATAATGAGATTATTTAAGGAAATTAGCTGAATAAAAATATTCTTTATTGAGTAAATATAAATAACCCTAAAAAAAAAAGATTGGATCAACACTCACTAGGGTTTTTATGCATCTCCACTATTTGTTTCAAGTTTTCAAGGTAAATTACCTAACAAATTTTCAACTTGGTAAAGTCTAAAGTGTACAAATTGTGAGTCTTTATAAGAACATGATTCTTCATGTATTGTGTCTATGCCTTCACCACACATCCATCATAGTTGCAAGGTCCTAAGATTCATCATTTAAGCTATCAAAACATACAACACCAAAATATCAACATTCTTGATAATTCCGGCTAACACTAAGTACTTATATGCAAAAGTTGGGTTAGAATGCTTGTAATGAGGCTGTTAAATATGCAATATTATGCACTCATCACCAGGTCCCTTGTACAAAGCTCCCTCAAAGTCCAAGCAAAGTCTGACTGATTTGTCTCTCCAATAATTATAGGGAGCGTTCGAACAGTTTGGGCGTTCGGACGGTGGTACTCAAGAGCCTGGCCTTTTGACTGCAAGTCTGCAACACGCCATGTCTTCAGTCAGTCCGGTCTTGTCATTGCCTCAATGGGCGTTCGAACGGTGGTTACAAACGTTCGAATGGTTTCTCTGTTCCTCAGGACTTTGGTTCTTGGCTGCTTCGTGGGCTGTAACCGCTGAATTGGTTTCTTACCACCGTTTGAACAGTTATGACGTTCGAACGTTGGTTCTTTCTTCAAGGCTTTTGCAATTTGTTCCCTAATGAGCTGTTTTGACTTTTAATGGCTCTTTTCGATGACCTTGAATCCTTGTTTATTTTATGACCTGAAACGTCATCAATTAAACTCCATCAAAGTACAATTAGTCCAAAGAGGGGTATAAGAATATGTTATATTTGAGTATTAATCGCACCCCCAACCTGAATATTGCTAGTCCCTAGTAATACAACAATTAAAATATAAATCTATTTATAACACCTTTTTCGTAGGTTATCCGATTGTATTTAGCTTGTGCAACAAGCCGTTAAACCTCTAGGTTTACCCTAGAGGACGAGTGTTGTCTCGTGAGGGTTTTCAGTGAAGTTACCCACAAACTTCGATCGAACAAATGTAACTGTGAGATTGCTGATTAAAGTAAATTATCATCATGGTCATTGAGACACCCATCCCTTAATTTTGACTTTAAGGTCCGCATGCTCTTCACCATTGGCACTATCCCTATGCAAAAATCATCTTTTGACACATTAGCATTTGAAATTTCCTTTGTAGTAGGATAATCATTCTAAACACAAGAATTGGCGCATAACAAACATTCCACTTTAATCACCCTTCATGGATAGTTTTGACTTTTCAAATCTCTCATAGGGATGCTCTCAACAAAAGATTCACTCCGACTATGGTGACTTGTGTCTCACTGATCATGTAATCAGAAGATGGCCAATCAGAAATTACATGTATAATTTAGTAAAGGAGTGAGACTTTATAACAAATAGGCTCGTCATGTTCTTGGCATAACCTCATGGAAGAATATTGATACAAATAACGAAATGCTAGATAACATACCCCAACTTGTGATTAATAACATGCATATGCATCAGACTTGAGATCAATTAGGGCTTTTATAGGTTGTAATGTGGCTAGAGGTCAGTGGCTAACGAAATGACGTAAATGGAGTTTAAAAAATGCTATCTCTTTTATGCACTTTAGCACACCTCTGGTTGGCTTTTTCACATTTCTTTTGGGAATGGGATTTCTTTCTTTCATTTTTTCCAATTTTTCACTTTCTTGGTAATTCCCTGTTTCTCTACCTCTTTTCCTTTTTTCGGTTGTTTTCACCGCCTTTCTTTTCGTGGAACCGTAGCCTCTAGTATCTTTTCTAGTTCCCTTACTTTTCTTGTATCCTTCAGATTTATACGAGGGTGTAAGAAAATTAGATAGCAAGGTAGGTTAAATATTTTTCCTTGTGGCTTGGTCATCATATGGGCTTTTTGGAAAAGGATTTAAATTTTGAAGGCTCAATCATGGCGGACTAGGGTCGTACTTTTGTGAAAGGATTGGATGAGGCTCAAAATTGATCCAAAGATGGCCTAAGATCCTTTCTCAAGTATGTGCATGCGCATGTGTCATCTTGCCTGTATTTATTGCAGCATATGTCAATAGATCACATTAGTTGTATCAATCAAAGTAAAAAATAATGAGATTATTGAAAGATAGGCGATGAAAGAAAACCTTTCTTGCATAGATATTGGTGTTCTCTCTGAAGCGTCGCAAGGTTCAAAACTAACCATGGTATCCTTTGTAATCTCCACTGATCATGTCAGGTTTTACAGGGAATGTCGGTTATCTACCGATTCCATTTTCGAGTTTGATCTTCGTGTACTTTGAGAACAACAAATACTCATGTTTATTTGATAATGTAAGCATAAAAATAATATCAGTTAAAATATTTGTGGGAAATGGACAACGAATGGTGGGAAAATGGAATCGGTAACAACGAATGTGAATGGTGGAAAATAGATGAACAAAATATGTGTTCATCCATATTTTATTTCGGTAACAACAAATGTGAATGGTGGGAAATGGGAAATGGATGAACAAAATTTTAGAGGTGCTAGGTTAGAGACCGCAATCAAATTGAGCATTCTATACTTGTCGGTCAATTCTCCTTGTTTCAAAAAGTTTCTCCTAGCCAATGAGAAATCCACATCCTCGGTTAGCTCCTTGCCTACCCTATCCAACTCAACGTTTTTCTTTGGAGGGTATTTGGGGTTTTCCACTCGAGGAATTTCTGGTCTTATCTCCTTGAGATACTCCTCGTCCACCTTGATGTGGTTTCCCCGTACATAGGTTTGTATGGTGCCATTGATGATTTCGGCGTTGGAGTAGAACTCCTGCACCATGTCAACAATGGCCCTCCCTCCATTCCTCAAATGCCAAATCCAATCTCTTCTCTCCATCTCCTCCAATAGACTCAACTCAGCAAAATCAGAGACTACAATGTCTCTCTCACACACCACAGCTTGGTTTCTAAACAAACGCTCATTCCTTTCAGCTTTTAGAGCAGTTGGAAATTTGGTACAATCATACCTCTTTCTCTTCTCCCTACCTTGCTCTTCCGGGATAACCTCCTCAACCCAGTCGGTTATTGGTTCACTGGTGGAGCACGCCTAGCAGGGATCTTCATCCGAGGCATAGCGTTCGAACGGTGGCCATCTGGAGGAGGTCTAAAATTTTTGGGTGTCTTGGTCTGGGATTGATGTTTTTTAGTTGGAGATGGGTAGGGGTAGTTCGAATTGGTGATTTTTGAGGTGTGAGGGAAGATTAAGGTATGGGAAATAAGAAACGAGCTTTAGGGTTGGAGAGATTTTAGGGATTTTGAAATGAACCAGACGCTCAGCTATTTATACTCTGCGTCATACCGTTCGAACGATGGAAACGTAAGAACGTGAGGTGAAGAATTTAAAATATCGTTCCAACCGTTAAGCAATATTCGAACGGTGCTAGCTCCCAGTACTTTGTGTTTTCAACAGTGTTTCCATCAAAAAAGTTATCAGAGGCAAAGTACTACGAGCAACAACCATTCGAACGGTACTAACGTTCGAACGGTGGATCAAATATAAAATTTTTCTATTACACTATACATAATCAGAGAAGGCTAAACACACAAATTCAAAAATATAAATTCATGGCATCTCAAGATAAATCCCCACCCACACTTGAGGTTGGCATTTGGGACATTCCTTATTTGGCCCCTATTTTCATTGCAGTAATTAAAAAGCAGAAAAAAAAATATGTACTAAAATTTCACACTATTTACCAAAATTCGGACCATTGGCTTTCATTCCTCAAAACACAATTTTATCACAGCTTATCAGGACGCAATCTTAATCCGAGTCATCTTCTTTGTAGCTTGAACTACTAGTGACTCTTTCGATCTCTTGTTGCACAAACCGGTTAAGCATAACACCGGAACAGGATGGCGTGTCAGGATAATTCGTACTCTGCCCATTCACTATCCAGTTTAATCGATCGAGTGCGTGACCAGAAATTGGTTCAGAACACTGATTGTATCTTTTATCATGAAATACCCGACCACACTGTTTACAGGCACCAAGTCTCTTGGCACGTCGGCGTTTAGCAAAAGTGCTTTTGCCACAGAGAGGTTTTGCTTGCTGCTCTCGGATCTCATTTTTTCTTACTAGTCTTGCTTTTCTCATGATCACATTATGCACATCTGATGGAAAACTGCGTAGAGCTCCTAGACTAAACCAAAAAAGTTTAACATCTATGATTCCTAGAATCACTATCTGGTTCTTTAACGTATGCCAGTCACAAAGACAATTTAAACTGACCCTCAGATATAGCAAGGCAACAACAATAAAATTTTAAAAATTTTATGGCATGGGTACAAACAAAAACAAAATACAGGCAAAGTATGAACTACAAGTTCTCACACCCCCAACCTTAACTGAACATTGTCCTTAATGTTTCGAATTTATCAGTATGGATCTTGAAAATGAGGTTGAACAGCAGTGACCCGTGCTTCTTCAGATACCTACAAATCCAAATGCAACCATTAATCCTTTCGGTTCAGATCTTGGCCTCCGTTAGGCTTGTAAGGTTGTATGTGATTGCGAAAACCCATACATAACTGGAGTAAAATAATGTACAACATTAGAATAGGGATCTACTCTTCTGGGTACATGGACATGATTTTGCTTGGTTATGGTCGATTTTGCAGACAAAGGGGGAAGAGAATTAAGAAGGAGAAGAAAGAACGAAGAGAGACAGAGAGCAAGGAAGAAGAGGAAGAATAAAAAGAAGAGGGAAAGAAACAAAAAGGCGGTGGTGGGGGGCTCAATGGAGACAGATGGGAAAGGTAGAAAAAAATATGGTGGGGGTCTCATGATGGTGTCCCCTCGGGTCGAGTTTTTACCTGATCCGATCCTTTTGAGTGTCGGTAGGCATGATTTTCGGAGGGATATTCGGGGTCCATTAAATTAATGATTTCCACATTTTTAACAAAGTCCTGCAAAAATGGTTTCAACCTCTTACCATTAACAGTAAAGATATTACCATTTGATGGGTTTTTCACTTCCATTGCTCCACGATCAAACACTTTTTTGATAATGTAAGGTCCATTCCATCTTGATTTTAACTTACCAGGGAAGAGGCGTAGTCTTGAATTAAACAACAGGACCTTCTGGGAAGGTTCAAAAGATTTATGTACAATGTTCTTGTCATGAAAAACTTTCATCCTGTTCTTTGCAATTTTAGCATTTGCATAAGCTTCATTTCTCAATTTTCCAATTCATTTATCTGAAATTTTCTTGAAAGTCCAGCCTTGTTCAGGTCAAAATTCATTGCTTTAATGGCCTAGTATGCCCTATGCTCCAATTCCAAAGGTAGGTGACACGATTTTCCATAGACTAATCGATAGGGAGACATGTCTAAAATTGTTTTAAAAGCAGTACGATATGCCCAAAGTGCATCAGTCAGTCTTGACGACCAATCTTTGCGATCTGGGTTCACCGTTTTTTCTAAAATTAATTTGATCTCCTGATTAGCTAATTCTGTCTGTCCACTAGTCTGTAGGTGATAAGGGGTTGCAACTTTGTGAAAAATCAGATATTTTTTCATCAAATTTCAGAAAGGACGATTGAAAAAATGAGAACCCCCATCACTTATGATTGCTTTAGGAATTTCAAATCGGGACAAAATATTTTTTTAAAAAAATCTTATCACCGTTTGGTAATTATTATTTCGGCATGGAATTGCCTCAACCCATTTGGATACATAGTCTACTGCCAATAAAATGTATAGATAGCCAAAGGAAGGTAAGAATGATCCTATAAAATCGATGCCCCAACAGTCAAAAATTTCAATCACCAGAATTGGGTTTAAAGGCATCATGTTTCTTTTTGAAATATTTTCTAATCTTTGGCATCTATCACATGTTAAACAAAATGCATGGACATCTTTAAAAAGTGTGGGCTAGTAAAATCCACACTGTAATATTTTTGCGGCGGTTTTTCTTGATGAAAAATGGCCACCACATTCTTCAGAATGACAAAATGATATTACATGTTTGCTTTCCTGAGCTGGGATGCAACATCTTATGATCTGATCCATACAGTATTTGAATACATAGGGATCTTCCCAAAAGAAGTTACGAACCTCCCTAAAAAATTTCTTTTAATCCATGGGAGTGAATGACGGAGGGAATGTTCCAGTAGCTAGGAAGTTAGCAATGTCTGCATACCATGGGGTTTCATCAATTATGAACAGTTGTTCATCCAGAAATTTCTCATTGATTGGCAGTCCATCCTCATGGAATTCATAAGTTAATCTGGACAGATGGTCTGCCACCATATTTTTGACCCCTTTCTTATCTTTAATGATAAGATCAAACACTTGAAATAAGAGTATCCATCTTAAGACCCTTGGTTTGACATCTTTCTTTGTGAGCAAGAATTTTAGGGCTGCATGGTCAGTGAAAACAGTAATAGAAGACCCAACCAGATAAGAACAAAACTTTTTCAAAGCAAAAACTACAGCAAGCAATTCTTTTTCAGTTGTTGAATAATTCATTTGAGCATCATTCAAAGTTTTACTTGCATAGTAAATTACATGGGATTTCTTATCTTTTCTTTGCCCCAATACAACACCTACAGCATAATCACTTGCATCACACATTAGTTCAAAGTGTATAGTCAGGGGGTTGCATTATTGGAGCAGAAATTAACATATCCTTTAGATTCTCGAAAGCTTCCTGGCAAGCTTCATTCCAGTCAAAGGTTACATCCTGACTTAGGAGATGACACATGGGTTTGGCTATAGTACTGAAGTCTTTTATGAATCTCCTGTAAAAACCTACATGTCCCAGAAATGATCGGACATCCTTTATAGTCTTGGGTGCTGATAAATTTCCAATTAGATTAATTTTTGCTTTCTCAACTTTCATGCCCTCAAACAACATAATGTGACCCAAGACAATGACTTGTGTTACCATGAAATGAAATTTTTTCCAATTAAGCACTAGATTGGTTTCTTCACACCTTACTAAGACTTTTTCTAAGTTTGCCAGACATAGATCAAATGAGTCACCATAGACAGAGAAATCGTCCATAAATATTTCCAAAATTTTTTCAACCATGTCACTAAACAAACTTAGCATGCACCTTTGAAATATTGCAGGAGCGTTACAAAGTCCAAAAGGCATTCTTTTAAATACAAAGGTGCCAAAGGGACATGTGAATGTAGTTTTCTCCTGATCATCTAAGGCAATCTCAATTTGATTATACACGAAATACCCATCCAAGAAACAGTAAACTTCATGGCCTGCAATTCTTTCTAGAACTTGGTCAAGGAATGGGAGAGGGAAATAGTCTTTCCTAATTACCAAATTCAGTTTTCGGTAATCAATGCACATTCGCCATCCTGTGATGATTCGAGTTGGCAATAGTTCATTGGCATTATTTTTGACCACTGTGACCCTAGACTTTTTGGGCACAACTTGGGTTGGACTTACCCATTTGCTATCGGAGATGGAAAAAATTATTCCTGCGTCTAAGAGTTTGAGTACCTCTGTTCTCACAACTTCCTTCATGTGAGGATTCAGTCTTCTCTGCATTTGATGGGAGGGTTTTGAGTCCTCTTCAAGATATATTGCATGATTGCAGACTAACAGACTTATACCTTTCAAGTCAGAGATGGTCCATCCAATGGTGCTTTTATGTCTTTTAAGAACTTCAATCAGTTTAGACTCTTGCAAGTCTGTGAGTTTAGATGAGATTACCACTGGGTATGACATATTTTCTCCTAGAAATGCATACTTGAGGTCGGATGGGAGAGGTTTCAATTCAGGCTTAGGTGGCCTATCACTTGATGAGATTGGCTTTGTGCTATTTGGTGAAAGTTCTTCGAATTTGGGCACCCATGTCTCAACAGTATGAGTAGGAAAACTTTGTGGATTTCACTCAGCTGAGTCAGACTCAATCAGAGGTGAGTCGGCCAAAGTTTCACAGAACCTGTCACTCAGATGTTCTTGTATCAAAGATTCAATGGAGTTTAATTCCCCTTCGTCCTCATCCTCTCCTCAGTGTTTAGCAATATTGATAATATTTAGTTCAAGAGTCAGATCCCCAAAGGTTAATTTCATTACTCCATTCCTGTAATTGATTAGTGCATTAGAAGTTGTTAGGAAGGGTCGACCAAGGATGACAAAATTTGATTCTCTGAATGTAATGCTGGTTGAGTATATAGAACAATGAAGTCAACTGGGAAGATAAAATTATTCACGTGGACAAGTACATCTTCCACAATGCCCTTAGAGATTTTAACAGATCTGTCAGCTAACTGGAGTGTGACACTAGTGGGTTTGAGTTCACCCAGACCCAACTGTTGGTAGACGGAATAAGGCAGCAGAGTTACACTAGCTCCAAGGTCTAACAGTGCTTGTTCTATTTTGAATTCTACAATGACACAGGAGACAGTTGGTTATCTAGGGTCCTAGTATTTTGGAGGGGTTTTGCATTGTAGCAAGGCACTGGCTTTTTCAGTTAGGAAGGCTCTTTTCTGGACATTCTGGCTTCTCTTGACTGTACACAAGTCTTTTAGAAACTTGACATAAGATGGTACTTGTTGGATTGCATCCAGAAGTGAAATGTTGATTTTTACTTGCTTGAAAAGCTCGTAAATTTGAGCCTGATGGTTCACCTTTTGGGTAGCCTTGAGTCTATGTGGAAAAGGAGCGAAAATTGGATGTGAAGGTTCTTCTTCCTTAGAAGGTTCTGGTACATGTTCTATTATAGGCTCAGGCTCCTTTCCACCCACAAGTTCAGGCTCAACTGTTGAGTTGATTGGGATTGACTCAGGTTTTGACTTTGGAAATAGCATGTCCATGACAGCTTTGTCAATCACCTTGCCACTTCTCTGCGTAGTGACAACTTGAGCTTGATCTTATGGAGGTTTTGGTTGGCCAGGAAATTTGCCCTTTTCTTGTGTGCTCATGGATTGGGTCAGCCTTTGAATGTGGCTTTTATGATCTTCAAATGAGTGGGTGGTCTGTGCATTGAAGTTCATTTGAGTTTGCATGAACTGGTTCAGTGTATCTTCAAGGTTCCTCTTGTGCGGTGGTCGGTATGGTTGATTTGCAGGAGGTTCTTGAGGTGGTGGTTGCGAATTTTGTGATTGGTTCATGGGTTGTGTGTTCCTCCAACTGAAGTTCAGATGGTTTCGCCACCCTAGATTGTATGTTTCAGAGCATAGGTTGTTGTAAGGCTTGTTGAAATTAGAAATTGCATTTGATTGTTCCAACAAGACTTCTTTGAATGTAGGGATGGTAGAACATTCCCCGGTAGGATGTCCTGTCAACGCACAAATTCCACACACTTGTTCAGTGGAAGGGCCCAGTTTGACTTGATGTATTTTTTTCATCTCTAAAGCTTCAAGCTTTCGAGATAAAGTGGACATTTTTGCTCTCAGGTCATCATCTTCTCTCAAGATATACTTTCCCCCTTGAGAAGTGGATGGTCTAGGTTCACTAGTGGTAGGGGAGGCTGAGTCCCACATCTGAGAACTATCAGATATAATGTCAAAGAAATAGAATGCATCCTTTGGACTTTTACCCATAAATTCTCCTTGGGCCATCATTTCGACAAACTAACGCAGTCTAGTGGGTAAGGAATCATAGAAGAATCTTACTAGAGTCCAATTTTCAAAAGCATGGTGTGGACAGACTTGGAGTAGTTCTTTAAATCTTTCCCAACTATGTTAACTTTCACCGAAAAATTCATGATTTGCCTTTTGATCGTATTAGTCCAATGTAAGGGGAAATTTTTTCTAAAAAATTCATTTTGAAATATCTACTAGGTTGGCATGGAAAGGGATTTTAAAGAATTTAGCCATTGTTTAGCTTTGTCCTTTAGAGAGAAAGGAAAATGTTTCATCTTGGCAAGTTCAGAATTGTCTTGAAAAGTTCCACACACTTCTTCAGAGTCTTTCATATGTAAATATGGTTTTTCAGTATCTAATCCATGGAAAACAGGCAACAACTGTGCAGTCCCTAACTTTACTATAAGGGGGGGTGCATCTGGAGGCAATACAAAACATGAGGGGATACAATTTCTCGTGGGATTCAGATAATCCCTCAAAGTTTGAATGTTAGGCACCTCATCTTCCCTCATAGGAACTGCTCCATTTCTATCAATATTTGCAATAATACTCTCACAAGAGTCTGCTATAGATCTTGGTGAATTTGGTTCAGATTGGTTCACAGATCCAGAAGATTCTGCCGGCAAATTTTTATAGTGAGGAGCGTTCTCAGACATAAAATAAATGGAAACAAGAATAAATTATTTACAGTAAACAGAAGAATATATACAAAAAGAATACCTTTTTACCTACAAAACACTTTTACAAGGATCCCCGGCAGCGGCGTCAAAAATTTGACTTGATCCGAAATGTGCACTTGATTATTACAAGTGCAAGCGGTCAAGTTGTAGTAATAATCCGGTTTGAGTACGCAGTCGAATCCACAGGGAACTAGTAGTTTTGGTGTTTCAAAGTAATCAGTGAAGGAGACCAATTGATTGTAACTTTTGAGATTTTAGGATTGTGAGATGTGGGTGAGTTCCTTGAACAGAATATTAAATTCTTTCCAAGAAATTTTCTAGACAAAATATACGATTGACTCAAATGGCGGAAAAGTCACTCTTTAGTTCGAGGATCGAGATATGTGGTCAACTATCCGAAATATTATATTTTTGCTTGATAACTCAATTAACTCCCGTGTCAACAACAAGTTAATCGGAAGATAAAGATGGATTGTGAGAATTAAAATCATGGTTCCAATGTCTTAAAGAAATTTACAAGAATTGTTTGTACCGAGAGTTATCGCGTCCATAAACAAGCAAGTGTTCCCACGTGACATCCAACCATGATTTTAATGTTCCATCCTTTCAAATGAAGCTTGATAGTGGGGATGATTAAAGGGTAGTCATGAAGATCTAGCCGGGGTACTTGCCTTGAACCGAGGAGTCTTTCCATGCAAGAGTCAACCGTGTCATAGAAATACTTTCGATTATACAAAGTACCTTAGCTTTGCTAGATGCAGTCAATCATCCAATAAGCAAAGGGATATAAACATTAAGAATTAGAACAAAGCATCATATAATATCCAGATAATCACTACATGTCCTTCACCTCTTACTAAAGAGTGAATGAGAAACTACTCACTCTTCATAGCTTTGGTAAAGCTAGAAAAGTGAGTGATGCTCATCCTTCTAAGTGGAGGACTTCACAAAGTAAAAGTATAATTAACAAGGAGCCATTCTTCAACGAAGAATGAGTGAAACACGTTCCACCCTTCACGGCTTTGGTAAAACTCTAGAAAAGTGGAAGAGTTTCACTCTTCTAAGCAAGAAGGGAGCTCAAATAATGAAAGTACAAGACATGATTAAAAGCATGTATGTAAAAGCATAAATATAAAGACTAGAAGTAAATAAAGACATAAATGTAAAGACTAAATGTAAATCAAGAACATAAATGTAAAGACTAAATGTAAATAAAGAAATTACAACTCTTAAGCTAATGTAAATGTAAGTATTAACAGAAAGAAAATGTAAGTATTAACAGAAAGAAAAGGAATGGGAACTTGAAATCCCACTCTCGAACAAAGAAATAATACTAAGATAATTTGAAGAACTACAAATGAGAAGTGTTGGCTACTAAGTGTTGGGTGCCAAATCCTCTCTTTTCTCCCTAAACTAAGGGTATATATAGGCAAGGAGAAGGCAGGGGAGGGGGTAAAAGAATAGAGCTGGGCGTCAAAATCAAAGTGAAAAGCCAACCATTTTGCAGGCTGTCTGTCCACACCGTTCGAAAGGTTTGGCCGTTTGAACGGTTTTTCTGTCTTTGCTCTACATCGTTCAACGGCAGATGCTGTCACTGTCTGTCATTCAGGTCAGAAGACACGTGGTTTTCTTGTGCAAATCTTTCTCTAGGTCTTTTGTGCAAATCTTCCTCTAGGTCCCTTGTACAAAGCTCCCTCAAAGTCCAAGCAAAGTCTGACTGCTCTGTCTCTCCAATAATTCCAGGGAGCGTTCGAATGGTTTGGGCGTTCGAACAGTGGTACTCAAGAGCCTGGGCCTTCTGACTGCAAGTCTGTAACACGCCATGTCTTTAGTCTGTCCGGTCTTGTCATTGCCTCAATGGGCGTTCGAACGGTGGTTACAAATGTTCGAATGATTTCTCTGTTCCTCAGGACTTTGGTTCTTGGCTGCTTCGTGGTCTGTAACAGCTGGCTTGGTTTCTTACCACCGTTTTAATGGTTATGACGTTTGAACGTTGGTTCTTTCTTCAAGGCTTTTGCAATTTGTTCCCTAGTGAGCTGTTTTTGCCTTCAATGACTCTTTTTGATGACCTTGAATCCATGTTCATTTTATGACTTGAAACCTCATCAATTAAACTCCATCAAAGTACAATTAGTCCAAAAAGGGGTATAAGAATATGCTATATTTGAGTATTAATCAACTACTCTCCACCTAAGTAACCATGCAATGTTCACATTCGACATTTCATTTTTACATCAACATTCCAAGTAAGAATATGCAACTCTATATTGGAATTCACCATGCCATGCTACTAGATGAGATGAAACTCACTCATGCCACCTTAATCTGAGTCCTCACTGACCCCTACAATACAATGCCAATGTATAATGAATCCGTCTTCGACGAAAATACATCCAATGATCACTTTATTTTTAAAATCATGCGTTTTATAAATTAGATCATTATTAGATGTCACTCATTAAATGAGTACTTTCTTACAAGTCAAAATCTTGTGTCTTGTTGGACAACGAATTTTAGATTTTATACCGCCAGTTTCGTATACCATACTATACTTTTCCAGAATTTTACCACAGGAGAGTGTATAACCAAGTTGTCGGGTCTTGCACCCGAGGGGGAATCTACCCCTTCTTGTTATACCCAACACAAGTTTTGTTAATATGCAACATGCGGTTCAATGGGATCTTCGATCCCATTTTTTCGAGCCCACCCTGCAATCACCAAGAATGATGTTTGAATGAACCATGCATACCACACACCCACACTCATGACTTATGCTCATGAATTTGATGTTAGAGTTATGCCTAACATGCAATGAATGCCAAATGGACAACTTAAACAACATATCAACATGTATCATAGACAATTATATCATGTACATATAATCTCCATAATTTCATCACAATGTCGAAACATCAACTAGCATGTATCAACATTTATATTCAACACAATTGACAAGCATGTTATTACATCATCTATGCCAACAACACACTTAAATCACAAGACACATGATAACACAAAATAACCTATGTAATAGCTCACATAATGACCCTTATATAAACCACAAAATAGCCCCTATATAAGCCACCAAAACAACCCATATATAGACCCTAAAACCAACCCCTATATGGGCCATAAAACAGTCCAAAAATAGCCCCTTAAATAGGCCATTTATCAGTCCAAAAATAACCCCTAAGCCGTGCATAAAATAGCCTACAAACGGCACACAAAACATCCCGTGAACAGCGCATAAAATAGCCCGTATTTCAGTCCAAAATATAACCACATAACAGTACATATTTCAACCCAAAACAGTCCATAAAATCCGTCAAAAACAATCCCAATTTTGGCCCTTTAACAACCCCTAAACTGCCACTAATCAGACACACACCAGCCTCTAAAACAGTTCATTTTAGACACTAAAAAACCCACTTAAGGTAAGAATAAAACCAAAGTAGGAAGAACCCAACCTCTTGTAGCATAGATTGAAGTGTACAAACTTCAAGAATACCAAAACCACCTCCAAAACTTGATTTTTTCAAATCTCCACCTTTGGATCTTCAGTGAAATTCTTCGTTCTTGGTGTGGTTGTGTAGCCCTTGTCGTGATGATCGACTTTAACTCTTGGTTCGAGTTGATCCGAGCGACGGAATGTCTTGGATCGGAAGGAGAAGATTGAAGAACTCTCTTGAACTCTCTTTTCTCTCCTCTCTCTCTCTATGGCCGGCCAAGGGGTTGAATAATGAAGTTATTTTGCTAAAAAACTGATTTTAGCTCCTATTTATATGCTTAAATACTTGGCTCTATTCACGCCACACGCACCCTTTTTTTCTTTCGCCCTGAAACGATTTATTACATTACGCGTTTAGTCCAAATTAATTTTATTGGTACTTTAGTCCAATCATATTTAAATTTTAAAATATTTATTTTTGAGGACCACTGGGAGGTCATCCGCCACCTAGTTGTCTCGAACGACGTGCAAAAAGTTTGACCATATCAAAATTCAACGAAAAGACTAGATTTCGCGACATGAGTCCAACGGCGAACTCCATTTCCTCATCTGAGGTCTAGAACATGGGTATTTTTAAATACTCTTTATAGTGGCAAATTGCCATTTCGCCCTTTTCTGAAAAAAAATTTAAATTTACCTGGGTTTTACAATTATACTTTTGGATATGTTTTCAATATTATCACTGCCACATATTCCAATTAAGACTGCTCTTCGGCTGATTCTTAATTAAGTTCAAAAACTGAATCATAAATAATTAATGTGCGAAGTTAGAAGGGGATCCATGATGCTTTTGTAATCTCAACTATTGTTTTAAATCCAAAATTTAGTGTTCTCTTGAGCAACCAATTCCAAATCAAATTTATTTTAATCTTTCTTTGTGTTCTAGGTTCATCATAATTTCCTATAGTATGATCTCGAATTTATGAGTTTTATTACTTTGCGACAAACCTAAACCTGAGTGATACATTTTAAAAGTTGTGGCAAGTGTTTGACGCCATTGCTGGAGATTTGTTTGAAGACAAGGGAAACACCACCATTCTTTGAGGTTTGCTTGTTTTGAGATTCATCATAGATTTGGTAACCCAATTCCACCTTTTACTTTATTACTATTTAATTTTCTATTTTTTTTTGTTTCTGCCCCCTTCTATTTTATCTTTTTATGGGCTCTTGGCACCATAAGCCAAGTGGACGTCTGATTAAGAAAGATTTAGAATTGTTATTTGGTGATTTATTTAATTCTCATGTTAATTCTCTTATTACAATCTCACACACACACAATAATGGCTGACGATGAGAGGAGTAATCATGGGGACAATGAAGTGAATAATGAGAATGTTAATAATCCTGGTAGGACTTTGCGTGAATATCAATAGTTTGCACGTCAAATTGCCTATCTTTCCCATGTAGGCTACAAATTTTATTTTCAAACTAGGGATGATTGCATTCCTCCCTCAATTCCATGAATTAGATTCTAAAAATCTTTACCTCCATATTAGAGACTTTTAGGAAGCATGTGTCACATTCCATGATCAAATTGTGACTGAGAATACAATCAGGTTAAAGTTTTTCCCTTTCTACTTAAGAATAAAGCCAAAACTTGGCTGCATGCACTGAGACCTAGATTTATAGGCACATAGTAAGAGATGGAAATAGAATTTCTTAAAAAGGTTTTTCTCACAAACAACACAAATTCTTTGAGAAGATAAATTATGTATTTTGCATAGAAAAATGAGATTTTTTTATTAATGTTAAAGACTTACTTGCATCTTTTCCACATCATGGTTATTTTCACACTCCATCCTGAGAGACCTTCTTTGGTTTCCCAGAGATGGAAGCGTAACTCAACACGTGGCGATACTTGCGTTTATAATGCAATAATGCATTTAAAAAACAATAATGTCATCTAATGTCACAATCAAAACAGAAAACTATATACCGAGTACACAATGGTGTTGTTTTTGCCAAAATAAAGGATTTGGGATTCCATCCCATTATAACAAACAACAGGAAAAATAAACACTCCTGTACAGTATGCACATGATTAGATTCCTTAGTTTTCCCCCATCTCTACCATGCTAGTGCAGCAATGGACCTCACACTAGACTTCGACCTCTTGAAACAAATAATTTTTTTGAGTGTACTACGTATCATAATAAATGGAAAGATAAAAAAATTATGTACCAATATCATTTCACCAAAATATGTTCATAATTTGAGGAGAACGTCAAAATCAAAGTGTTTTCATCTCACTTTGAAATCTCATAATCTCTGCCAATATAACAACATAATAAATAGTCCACATGTGTTATGAGTCAACAACAACATTTAAGCAATGTCACGCTATCAACAACATTTAAGCAATGTCAAGCTATCTACTACATTTAAATAATGTCAAGCTATCTACAACATTTAAGCAATGTCAAGCTGTCTCACAATAGTTGCACAGTGTCCAAATCAACAACTCTAGCACAATATATACTACTCAAATGACAAGCTTTTCAACAAACCACAAGCTTTCAATAAATCACAAGCTTTTCAACAAAATATTTTTGATGCACAGTTTAAGCAACTCAACTCAAATCAATTTAGCAAAATTGATTTCTCACATATAAGAGAATAAAATTGATATATCATATACTTTTATTTTCAAGCATTATGAAGCAGTACACTTCACGTTTACTGCTGACAGATACCCTTCTTTTTCTTTACGATCGATCCTTATGTGTAACTGAGGTAGTAGCCTTTGACCCTAAAAATTAACACATGGATTAATGAAAATGAGTATCGAATAAAAAATGGCTCAACCAAACCAAATCAATGCATCGTTTTGGACCACTGTGTGTTATCGCACTCAAAACCCTAATCTGTATCTATGATTTTCCATCCAAATTCAAAATCATCAATCATAAGTTTTAAAATATGTTAATAATTTGTAAAAAAATGTATTACATGATTTTAAAATGAATTTGAAAAGCTTCGATTGATATGAAATTGAGAAACTCTATCCTACGCTGCTTTTCGATCCAAAATAGCCAAAAATAACGATGTTATTTTCAATGAAATTTCATGAACATACTCAATTAACCTACCTAAGAATGAATATAAAATTTATTTTTCCAAAATCACCCAAAAACTGGGTCAACTTGGCCGTGGAGGCCAAAATACTCATTTTAATCCTCATTTTGATCCGACCGTTGGATCGACTTGAAATTTTACCGGGACCTCCGCAAGGACATTACAAAACATTACCAGAGGTTGATTGGAGGTTAGACGCTATGTCACGCACCATCGAGGTGCACTGGTGTACCTCCTCCTCCTTGGTCACCTTGACCAAAACCCTTGGTTCCTCCCCAGCCCTAACCCCTTACTTCATACCCTTATTTCTCCGTATTCAGTACACCTTTTCACCAAAGTTTTGAACCTAAACACTCACCACACATCAATCTAACAAAATTCATAATTCTCAAGCTTCGAATTAAGCTTAAACCCATAAAACAAAAAGGTCAAAGTTAATCAAAAATAAGGTTTTGAGTTTATGACCAGACTTGCAACTTGCATTTTAACCATCTTAAAAACTTCTAAATCCATTTATAAGGTCACCAATGGATTCCTAAAGTCCATTTTAGCTAGGAACAAGCTTTCCTCTGAAGCTTAACCCCTAAAACCAAGAGATTAAAAACCCACCATGGTCGAAACTTCATCACCACCACCTCCGACCATGGCAAGCTTTGAAAGCACCACCAAAATACTCCTCTACCTCCCCACAACAAAGCCATGCCAACCAATTAAACCAAAATGATCTCAAACTCAAAACCCATTTCATAAAAACCTGGAACCCGTAAATTTAAAACATGAATTCGAGCAATTGTAGTACATGATATTAATTTTAATGATACCAGGAGATTCCTAGCCCTTAAATTATTCTATTAGCATACCTTAATCGTTTGAAGTAGCTTCTTCCACAAATTTGAAATTTCAAAATTTATTTTCTCTCTCTAGCTTCTCCCTCTCTCCTCTCTTGGCGGTTCTACCATATCCAGAGACTTGCTGAAGTCTTAAACACCTCGTCAAACACTTTGAAATCTTGGAGAAGGCTGGGGAGAGATCTTGTGCTACCAAGCAGCAACTTGAAAAGAAATGCCATGCAATGGCATTTTCATAAATAACCCAACTTCATTTTTGTTAATTTAATTCTATTTTTTTATAATTTTATACATATTAAAACATGCACTATAAAAGAAAATTTTTCTATATTTTTTTTCGTACACATGCTTGCTCGGGTTTTATAGTTATGAGAACTGGTGCATTATTAGTTTTTTCTATGAAGTTTAATCAGACCAAATTCGTTAATTTACTCAAACGAGGTGTAATGGAGAGTTCATGGCTAAGGAGCCTGACAAAGCATTTGATTATTTTGATCATCTTGTAGAAAGTGCCAAATCATGGATACTATTTCCCCTAAATTTTCTTTTAAGAATAAAACTAAAGGTGCTTCATTAGGTGGAGGAAAAATACCAACTGAGAGAGGAGGATTACCTAGGAGCTAGAATTGCCACATTGTCCAAAAAATTAGAGGCCTTAGAGTTTAGGAAGGTCAAGGAGGTTCAAATTTTACTTCAAGAGGAAATTTGTAGCATTTGTGAGGTCTAGGACCATTCCACAAAGGAGTGTCTCACAATTCTTACATTTAAAGAAGACCAATCAAATGCTATGATTAATTTTAATAAGTCTTACTCATCCCCCTATTTAGGGACTTACAATATGGAATGGAAGAATCACCCAAACTTTACTATGAGGAATGATAATGACTGCACAATAACCACCTCCCCAAGGCCCTTCTAATTTTGTGCCATACACTTCATACCCAAAGAAGAAACTTGATGATGCCATCTTATCACTGCAGTAATTTGTGGAAAGTCAAACCACCATTAATGATTAGACTTCTCTAGTTTTGAATGACATTAGAAACACCCTCACCAAATTGACCATTGATGTGACATTAAGAGAAATATAATTTTTTGGCACAACCATAACCTCTTCCGTAGGATCAATTTAATATGGGTGAGTCTACATCATTTGATGCTATACATAAACAGGTCAAGTCTATTATTATACTCCATAGTGGAAAAATTGTTGATAAAACCATTACAACAAAGGCCTAAAAGCTTGGGGAATCTTCTAGACCTAAGGAGAGTAATGAACTTGACCAACCTGTGTTTAGAGAGTTAGTAAGATGTCTGATTACTGCTCCTTTCCCCTAGATATTATAACCCTTATCTAAGCCCAATTTTAATGCTGAGATTTTATAGATTTTCAAACAAGTCAAAATCTATAACCCTTTGTTAGATGCAATAAAGAAAATACCTTCTTATGCTAAGTTTTTGAAAGATTTGTGCACTATTAAGCGTAGGCTAAATGTGCAAAAGAAGGCGTTTCTAACTGAGCAAGTGAATGCAATCATTCAACAAAACACTCCACCCAAGTATATGGACATTGACTGTACCCACCACTTCTTGTGTGATTGAAAAATTTAAAATTGAATGAGCTTTACTTGATTTGGGAGCTAGTGTGAATTTGTTTCCCTACTTAGTATATGAACAATTTGGTCTTCGCGAGTTGAAGCCCACATTTGGAACCCTTTTAATTTGCTGACCAATCTATTAAGATATCAAGAGGAATGGTGGAGGATGTGCTACCCCAAGTAGATAATTTTTATTTTCCAATTGACTTTATTTTCTTGGAGATGCACCTTGTTTTGAATGCTAGTGCTCAAATTACAATCATATTAGGCCGCCCATTCCTTGCTACTTTCAATGCTTTAATAAACTGTAGGAATGGTGTTATGAGGATATCTTTTGGCAATATGAATTTAGAATTTAATATTTTATATATTTTCAAATAGCATGAAAAGTGTCAATTCTTTGGTTATTAATTGTGACGAATTGCATCATTTTTGAGTTATTAGATTAATTATTCTTAAATATAATGCTTTTATGTGATTTGTAATGCTTTGTTAATTTTTAGGTAAGATGAGGTGAAACAAGTGATTTGGTGAAATCGTTGGTCAAAAGGGTAATAAAGTAAAATCAAGGGGAAGCAAAGTGCAATAAAGGGTTGACATAAGGAATAAAAGAATATTGGTTTCTGGAGAAATTGGAGGGAAAGTCAAAAAGACAATTTTGCAAGCACCATTTGAACGGGTCCCAACCGTTCGAACCCAAGGACGACATCGAGGAGTCAAGTGAAGAAAATAGAGATGTTGAAATGCCTCCCAACCATTCAAACACCCATTTGACGATATAGACTAGCTTCATTCAAACAACCCTTAACTGTTGGGACCCCCAAGCCAAGAACCAAATTCCAGAGAGTTTTGACCATTGGGACACATGATAACCATCCGAGCGCCCTTTTGACAATGTGTACTTGCGTCTGAACGCCATCGCCCGTCCGAACGCACATGTGATGTTGCTTAGCTCAGTTTGAATGGCCCCCAACTGTTCAAACACACCTCCTTACTTGGGACATACGTTTTAGTCCTAGTTTCTATTCTAAAATCCAATTTTCTTTATTTTTAGGGAAATATATAAATAAAGGGAGAGTTAAATTTTTTTTTTGGGGGGGGATCTCTTCCTATACTTCCTTAGATTTTTTTTGGTTTGTTCTGTGATGAGCACAAAATATTGCACATTTCATGGCCTCATTACATTCATTATAACTCAACTTTTGCATTTGATTACTTAGTGTTAGCCTATTTTATGAGTAATGTTGAATTCTCGATGTTGCATGTTTTGATAGCTTAAATGTTGGATTTTAGGACCTTGCAACTATGTTGGATGTGTGGTAAAGGCATGGACACAATACATGAAGAATTGCAGGCTTAAAAGTGAAGAAATCAAGGAGGTATTAGTGTTTTGGAACAAAGGCACCAGCTGCCGCATCACTGGGCAGCACTGCCTCGATTGTGCTCCATTTTGACCATGATCTACTCAGAATCTGGAAAAGTTAAAAACATGAAAGTTGTAGATCTGGATGTCTTCTGTATCGTGTCAAAATTTCAGCTCAATCCAACAGTTAGATCAAGAGTTATGCCATTTCTACCGAAGGTGGTCCAGTGCAGAAAAATAGTACCGGTACTATTGGTACCGGTACCACGAACCTTCTGGCCGAAAAATAGCCTGTAACTCAAATTTGAGGCTTGGGGGTCCCACTTTCCCCCCAACATTTCCTGACACAAGAGCATGCCTCCCTTACACATTTGGAAGACTTGGAAGGCTTGACATTAATGAAGCATGGGAGAAGAATGGGCTGCACATGGGGTTGCAGGCTAGCTCTGTCCTAGCCTGTGTGACCCATCAAAATCACCTACCATTGATGGGTGGCCTTTCACACAGACCCTAGGGACCCTCATGGACGTTTTTGGCAAGGCATACACTCCATATATACAACAATATTCAACATTTGAAGGAGTTGGCTACCTAAGCTTAGAAGTAGTTTTAGTTTTGCTCCAAGGAGGAAGAAGATGAATAGTGATATTTTTGCATTTTCTTCTCCATTCAAGTTGTAGAAAGCTTGTTAATCTCTTGTAAGGATCTTCTAAGTTTAATTTATTGTCTTTAATTTCACTCTTTTCAAGTTATTGCAAGTTTAGTTCCATGTTCTAGCTTTCACCATTTATGTTTTCAAGTTTTCTTCATTTCTTAGTTTAAAATGGGTATTGTTGATTTCTTTTCTTAGTTTCAGATTTCTTGCATGTAGTTAAGTTTTAATCTCCATTTCATCCTTGTCTCTTTACATTATGAATGTCTTGCTTTTAATATGAGTAGTTTGGATTTAAGTTGGTTAATCCAAGGGAAGACCTCCTCTTGGGGATTCCATTTCAACTCTTATTCATTCCTCCCTTTTGAGTCAAATGGTTCGATTTGACGGGGTTGAGAGTGGATGAGTTGGTGAGCCTTTGATATCCCGTAGGCCTAGTCACGGGTTATACTTAGATACTCACCAATCTCGTCCCTAGCTTCCCCCGAATCAATCGTTCATTCATGCTCAATTGGAGGAAGACTTTGAGTTGATTTGGTATTCCCATTGGAATGAATCCTTTGGATTAGCCAACACTTGCTTTATTTTCATTTTCATTTACAAACACAACCCCAAAACATAAACAAAAGATTTTACATTTTCTTTACCTTTTTGCAAAATCACTTTCACAAAACTCCCTTTCCTTCCTTGAGGAGACGACCTTGGAATACTTTCCAAGTAAAACACCGACCACGAAAGACTCCTTGCGATTGGGGAGCGCTTTTGTGCACATTCCACATTTCCATTTCATATATTTTGTTCATCCATTTTCCACCATTCACATTCCGTTGTTTCCTATCTCTTGCATCATCCCGAGGGAGAGGGACACTCCCTTCACACAAAAGCCATACACATTTGAGGGTGGTGTTGAGAGGTTGGGAACAACGACACTATTTTCAATCAATCTATTTTGGTGCAGAATCGAATCATGGTTAGTGAGTAATTCTCTAGTTAGGGTATGATTTTTACAATTGTACATTGAATATTTTATGAATGCAATTAATTTTTTCTTTTTTCTTGAATGATTTATCTTTTCAAATATTTCTTAATTGAATGAATAACTTTAATTAAGGTAATGTACTCTTTAAAATCATTTGATTAATCATTAAAAATATTGAGTTCTTGGTATGATTAATACTTATAATTCTTTGTGAATCTGCAATACTAGTTCTTAAACTCTTATTTTCTTTTCAATCAAAATTCAGTTTTTGACGCTATATTTTTCAGTTGATTAAACTGACGTTCAAGGTCAACTGAGATAATAAGAATATAGCTGAACAAATATGATATTTGATTTACATGAATGATACCTGATCCCGAACCTAGAGAATATCCTTCTTTCACACCAAATTTTGTTAAATTTATTATGATTTTCTTTTTCATCGTTCTTTCTTATTACCTTCTCATATCAAAACCAATTCCCCGAGGATCAACCTCGAACTACCGTGTTTATTACTACACTTCACCACCTGCACTTGGGTGCGCCTTTTTTGGAGACAAGCAAGCTTTTTGTGCTATTACTGGGGAACTTGAAATGATACAGAAGTTGAAAAGAAGAACCCGCGATCACAACTAGCTATTTGGAGAATTTGATTTTTCGGGTAATCTTATTGCATCTTGTAGGTTTCTATTAATATTGTTTAGTTTAAATTTTGTTTGATTTATGTAATTTAATTTTTTGTTGTTGGTTTATATCAAAGTTTTATATCTAGTGGAGATAATTTGGATTCTGCTATTAAATCTCCATTTAAAGAGTTAGTAGGGTCTGTTAGTTCACCTGGTCAATCCACACCTAGGTTTATCATTGCCCCACGTTTGATTTTAGTCACACTAGTAGTGCGATGGGTGATCAACAAAACAACAATGCATAGGAGGTCAACCAACATGTCTAGACTCTCTGGGAATACCTGCAACCCACAATGAGCACTATGTGTGAGATCTAATCATGCATTGCATGCATATTAGCATAATTATTTGGGCTAAATTATAATTATGTGAAATTATTAAAGGGTTATTAAATTAAATCCTTCATAGTCATGATGTGTGTGAGTATTTACTTGGTATGTGGACCCCTTTTGTGATGAATTAGTGAGACCCATGTATAGGAGTTACATGGGTGGAAAAATAGTGGGTCAATTTTAAAGAACATTTAAAACTTTGGGGGAGGCAAGCATAAATATTGGGATTGCATGAAACACCTTTATATGTGTTGGATTAAAACAAAAAAGAAAAGTGTGTCGTGTGTGTATGCATGCATGCCATGTGTGGGTGTGTGTGTTTTATGGTGTGAAGTGTGTGTTTGAAATATATATATATATATATATATATATATATAGTGTGTGTGTGTGTGTGTGTTCTGCTAGTTGCTAAAATTGTGAGAGAGTGAGGTGAGTAAGAGAGAAAGGGAAAAAAAAAAAGGAAAAAACAAATGTGTCCTTTGAGCCGAGACTAAGGAGGAGAGAGGGAAAGAAGAATCAAGGGTCAGTGGGTGATTTAGCTCCAACCGAGAGAGGAAAAAAAGAAGGTATACTACATTACTTTTAAGCATGAGTCGTGATTAATTTTAATATGTATGTATTTATATATGCATGGGCTATTTTAACATGTTTTAATTAGTGACTATTTTAATTTAATTCATGGATTGTTTTAGTTAATTTAATGGGTTGTTTTAGTTTAATTTTGAAACATATTTTTTGTGACTTTAGTTTAAGGGTATGAAACGAAATGAATAGGTTGCTAAGTAAAGGTTCCAACTGGGTCTTAAATTGAACGTGAAAAAAATATGGGAAATGGTTAATTGAAATGTTCTGTATGTTTTTCGAGGGCTAGGATGGAATCGAAAATTATGGCCGTGAAGGGGAGAGCTTAAGAGTGAAATTAGGGGCTGATTTGTATGTTTTAGTGAGTGTGTGAGTTTAGGCTAAATTGTTTTAAAAGAAATGTACGATAGAAATTGGAAATGGGTGTCAGTAATGCCGAAACCCTGATTTCTAAATATTATTATCACATGTGTGAATTTTAATCCAAATAACCTGAAATTTTGCATGCATCAATTTTAAATGATGGTTAATGTGATAATGTGATTTTTAAAAGCAAATGACTATGATATCCGATGTGAAGTGTATGAAATACCGGAAGTGTAAGTTTTGAGATTCAGGGTCGAAGTGTGTGAAAATGAAACCCCAGTCAATGTGTTTGACCTACTTAATTCTAATTGTAATTAATGTGAGTGATTTTTGGGAATTTAGGGAGGAAATGTGATCAATAAAATAAAAGTTCTAGTGTTTAGTGAATAGTGTGGTAATCGGAGTTACCGAGGCACTTTGGGGAGCATCATTTTACATGCATTAGTGCATGATTAACTATTATATGTGATAAACATATTAATATTTTAATTACAAATGTGTTAGGTAGAACAGGGGAGATAGCCGGTGGTAGCACAGATACGGTAACACTGGAAGGATCCACTGATAGGACTGAAAGGTCGTAGACCTGTATATTGAGGTAGGTGTATATCTTTATATGTTTTGGAAATGCTATTATAATATGATCGAATTTAATAGCAATTCTTTAGAATATTGTGCTACGTATTTACGTGATTGAATGATGTTTTGTACTGTGTATTGTGTATCGTAGAATGTGGCGCACTATTTGAGACAGAGGTGTCGATGCCTGATTATTGGGCGTGCAGTGATGTGCTAGCACTGTGGTGTTCCCAGGAGGTTCAGGAGACACGGATCCATGTGGGATTGATTACCCAATCAGGGGTAGTATGGATGTGATGTGGCTTGTGAATTCTCTGGAATTGGATTGATGTTGTTGTTTGATACATGTATCTACCTACTTCAGTGTATTACTATCATTTCCATTTCATATACAACATGTGTACTCACTGAGTGTGTGGTTTAACTCACACCCCTATAGTTTCTCCTTTTCAGGTACTATAGAGGAAGATTTAGACTAGTCCATTATCCCGTCAATTAGGTCTTATACAACGTTAATGTGATATCACTCAGGTTGAGTGTCGGTATGACTAATTGATGGTTGTGTATTATATTTGTGAGAGAGTGTTATGGCAGGTTATTAATATATGTTAGTAAACAGAATCAAGAAGCATACTTTGTGATGCTATGTGGGTGTGGGATTTTGTATATGTCTATAACCTGGGAAACAAATAATTGGTACAGGTGCTTTATATATGGTACAGGTTATGAGACAGGTTTTACCATCATGCTTAATGACTAAGGTGATGGGTGGTGTTGTTGCACCTATGAGATTACTTAATGCTTGATTTGTCCAGATTTTAATATTTGTGAATAGGTGTATTAAAAACCTAGTCGTGTCTCATCCTTGGGAAACCGGGATGGGGCGAGACACTATGCCATCCTATTTTGTGGTCCCTTCTAATGCACCCATATTCACGGTTAAACCTAACACCATCTAACTTTTGCCATAATTCCATGGCCTTGATTTTGAGAACACATACCTATAAATGAAAGAATTCGAGGAGGTATGTGGGATTTTTTAGGATAATTCTTAGTTTGCCAAGTTGAAGCTTTTCCCCTTCTCACTAAAGGATAAAACCAAGTTGTGGTTCAATATCCTAAAGCCCTAGCCCAAACCTAATTGGCATACTTTACACACCGAGTTCCTTAAAAGTTTTTTCTTTCTTCATTGCACAAATGCATTTAGAAACCAAATCATGAATTTTTCCATAAAGGAGGGAGAGACCTTTTACCATTATTGGAAAACGTTTAAGGACTCACTTTATGAATACTCCCATCATGCATTTGACATTTGGATATTAGTTGGATTTTTCTATGATGCCCTTTCTATTTCAACATGGTCAGTTTGTTGAGATGATGGCCTAGAGAGTTTATTGGTAAAAGTCCTAAGAAAGCCTTTGACTTCTTTAACCAATTATGTTAGAATTCCCTAATGTGGGATGAGGCCTTCCCTACCAGTATAGAACCCAAGCTTACTACTTCCCATGGGGAAAAGTACTCACTTATGATCGAAGATGACCTACGGGCTAAGATAACCTCTTCATCTCAAAAGCTCCAGGCACTAGAGATGAAAAAGGTCAACAAAGTGTCTGTTTTGCCACCCACATAACTTACAAATGGAAAAAAAAGAAGACGATATGTATTCATGAGCAAGGGTTGAAAAGAAAAATCAAGTATAAAAGGAGTTTTTTAAATTATTTGTCAAGAAATAATGGGATACAAAGTTTTCCTTCGGGTAATAGTTTGAACTCTTAATTTTCCTTTGTTTCTTAACCCCATGACCCAAGTGCACACTAAAACCTTAAATAAAGACCTATTTGATCACAAGAGTTGTTAGTGATGCATGACTTGTGTGAATGAGGAGGAGGATAATAGTTGTTTTGAATATTGTCTATTGATTTCTTATCATGAGACTACGCTAATCTTCTTTTGTTGATAATGTTCATTGGTTATAATCTTATGCTTGATATACTTTATTTTTATCTTACAATAACTTTGCTCACATATGAAGAACTGAGGGAAATTAGTCAGTATAATTGTGATGCCCCAAAACTTCGGGGGTCCTTTCTTAATCCATTGATCACCCATCAACTCACGAAAATACATGTGAGTACCGTATAACTTGATACCACGTTGTTACACCCCATTCACTGGGGTCATAACCAAAATGGAATTTAGGTAGAGTCTCCATTGTATGGGAGCTCTACCCATTACGTAACCCCTGCATACATTACTTATATGATCATTTCAAGGTATAAATCTTAAAGTATAGACTTAAAATTTAACCATTTACATCAACCAAAGAGAAGAGCTTAAGATGTGAAGGATCAACAATGTTATAGTTCAAATTTTAGTTTTTGGGAAGAGGTATCGGTACCTCAGGTAAGTGGTACTGGTGCTTGAACCCTTTGGTTACCAGGTACTGGTACCTGTAAGGTGCGGTATCGTTACTTGGGCCCCTCGACAACATGGTATCGATACCGGTACCTGTGAGCCTACGTACTGGTACATGAGTCCACTGTCAGCGAGGTACCAGAACTTGTGAGCCTATGTACTGGTACCTAATCTCTTTGGATGCCAGGTACTGTGAGGTACCGATACCTAGAGCCCAAATTTCCCTCAAACTCTCCAAAATCAAAATTTTAACCTAATAACTCATACAATACCCATTCCATTCATTTGTTTTATAAAACAATAATGTCCCATTACATGCGTTTTCCAAAAATAAAAGCTTTGTACATAATTTACACAAGGCTAAATCAAAATTATGCATGGGATTACAAAAGATAATTTAAGAGCCACAACCCGACTCTTTCATCCACACAGGCCCAAGTGAGGGCAGTCCGCTGGAGCTTATTCAACACCTGAAATGTATTCCCATAACGGGCGAGCCACTCTCAATAGAGTATCTCCTAAGGAGGCTACTCTTCAACCCAGATGTGTATGAAATGTCACATGCAAGTCATCACATCAAACATCCATTCAAATACATGCATTTCATAAATGAATGCTACAAATTCATTCCATGTCATGAGATTGAACTCATGCATGCAATGCAAACTCGAGTCCTCCATCGGCTCCCATAACACATGTCATGCCATGCATATGCATTTGTGCATTCCAAGCCCCCGTGATTAATGTTAGACATCCAATGATAATTTTATAAAATCTTATGACTTTCTTGGGTTAGATATTTATGGACTTCCACCAATAGTCACCTAACCGACACGACATCTATGGACTTCTACCAACGATTTCGCATACGCTGACACACTTTATGGACTTAATATCAACGGGAATGCATCGAAATTACTAAGTGTCACACTCGAGGGAGAATATAACCCTTCTTGGTAACCCTAACACATTTATTCAATGCAACCCCTTACGACTCAGTCAAATATAGGTCCAACATTTTCGAGCCTACCTATCAACCCACCATGGATGGTGTCTGATCAAAAACATGTATACACCAATACTCATGTCGAATGCCTATGAATGCGATGCTACCCGTGCATATGCAATTATAATGTGAAATTACATCTCATACAATTATGCAATCAAATTGTATAATTACTATTTATATTACATGCCTATCATATCATAAGGCATCTAAAGAACTTATCCATTTTCCACAACCAATCACAAGCATGTTACATGTGATATCAATCCAATTAACATACTTGAATTCATAAGCATTTTATCAAACACTTAGTAGGCAACATTATGTAAACACGTAGCATGCCCAAATTACACAATATTCATGAAAACCATAACAAGCAATTTCATTAAACCCAATTCATACAAGAATTGGTTTTTAGCATATTCTTATATCCATTTTTTATTTTCTAACAACACTAGGTATGTGTTATACAAGAGAATTCATCTCTAACACCCTACCTATTTCATATTTCAACCATAGGTTGAAAATAAACCTAGTTAAAAAAGAAACCATACCTCTTGTAGCATATATCCGCTTATTAGAAACGAACCTAGGGCATTACAAGCCTCCCAAGCTTGATCCCGAAAATTCCTTCTTTGATATTTTTAAGATAATCACGATCGTTGGTATAAATGCTTAGCTTTTTTGTGTAGAGCAACTTTAATTCTCTGCCCGAAGCAATCTGACAGTTGAATCCTTAAAGATTAGAGGAACCGACACCAAGATTGACCTTAGCATAGGGTATCATCAATTGCGGATCAGGGAGGAGAATATTCCTAAGACTGCTTTTCATACTTGGTATGGTCATTTTGAGTACACGGTAATGCTGTTCGGATTGACAAATGCACCCGCAGACTTTATGGATTTGATGCACAGGGTATTCCGACCATACCTAGATCAGTTTGTCATTGTGTTCATTAATGACATACTAATCTATTCACGGACTCACGAGGAACATGGACTTCATCTCTCTATTGTACTACAGACATTGAGAGACCATAAGTTATATGCGAAGATGAGTAAGTGTGAGTTTTGGATGAAGGAAGTGAAATTCCTTGGCCATGTTGTGTCGAAACAGGGTGTAGTTGTTGATCCCGCTAAGATTGAAGCCGTAATGAAATGGGAACCACCGAAGAATGTGACAGACGTCCGTAGTTTTCTGGGTTTAGCAGACTACTACCGGAGGTTTGTAGAAGGGTTCTCAAAGCTTGCGATGCCGATGACTTGCCTTACAAAGAAGGAGGAGAAATTCTTATAGACTCAAGCGTGTGAACTAACTTTTCGCACCTTGAAGGAGAAATTGACAACAACTCCTGTCCTCATTATTTCGAGTAGTGGGAAGGGATATGATGTTTACACCGATGCTCCACTACGAGGCCTGGGATGGGTGTTAATGCAAGGAGGCAAGGTAGTTGCTTATGGCTCGAGGCAACTCAAAGTTCACGAGCAGAATTATCTCACCCATGACTTAGAGCTTGCCGCTGTGATTTTTGCTCTCAAGTTGTGGAGGTGTTACCTATCTGGGGAAAAGTTTCAAGTATTCTCTGACCACAAGAGCCTCAAGTATGTGTTCACACAAAATGGCTTGAATCTCCGGCAAAGAAGGTGGATTGAGTATCTGAAAGACTACGATTTAACACTCAACTACCATCCTGGGAAGGCGAATGTAGTTGCCGATGCACTCAACAGAAAGTCTCGAGGTGAACTCAATGTTTTCATAGGTGAATGGAAGTTGAAGGATGCTCTTGGATATTATGATTTATGGGTTGTAGAAGATGGATCCCGACCATGTTTGTTCAACCTTATGGCTCAACCTACTCTCCAACGTAGGGTTGTGGAATTGTAATGCATGGATCCTGAATTAGCGTTGGTTCGAGCTAAATTGGAGAATGGAGAAACTATAGAGGGTTGGTCCTCGAGAAAAGGGGAATTGAGATATGGGGAGAAGTTATGCGTTTCCGATGATTCGTCCTTAAAGGAGGAGATGCTTGGAGAGTTTCATCGCTCTAAGTTTGCTATCCACCTTGGTAGCACAAAAATGTATAGGGACATGAAGCGCCAGTATTGGTGGAAGGGAATGAAAAAGGATGTGGTAAGGTTCATAGCAAGATGTGCAGTATGCCAGCAGGTGAAGATTGAACATCAAAAGCCAGGGGGCTTACTACAGTCTTTGCCTATCCCAGAGTGAAACTGGGATCACATCACCATGCACTTCATGTCGGGTTTACCATGGATGTCGCGAGGACATAATGTTGTATGGGTCGTCGTGGATTGACTTACCAAGTCTGCTCATTTCTTGAGTATAAAGACTACAAATAACTTGTAAACCCCCATATTTCTATCGTTATATAGTAACGTACTTATGCTACGGAACTGTTAATATATATATTGATGTTTGTATAAATTATATGGATGGTAAGATTAGATATAAAAATGTTAGTTGAGGTAATAAGGTATGTTGTAGAAGTTGGAAGCATTCCTAAGTGAAAGCACATTTAGGGAGAATTTGGATAAGAAGGAGCTTAGATACTGCCTTAATGTTTGGGTCATAACTTTTTATTTTGATGTCCATTTGATCTGAAATTTTTACAGTAGATATTATACTTCTAGGGCTACAAAATAGTATTTCACAAAAATTTGCTAAATCGACCTCTAAATAGGTCAAAATTGCATTGGAAGTTACAACAGAACTGAAAAAACCGTTCGAACGTTAAAGTCTGTTCGAACGGCAAACTCTTGTCTGATGGAAAACACAAAAGTACTGGGAGCAACCAACGTTTGAAAGCCAAGGGACGTTCGAATGGAAAATCACAATTTGCACTAGGGACGTTCGAACGCCAAGCTCCGTTCGAACGTTACCGACGAATCAGAACGTCAGATTTAGGTCGGCTGAGATATTTTCTTCCTCTATAAATACTTTAGGCCTCCTCCTTCAGCCTCCAAACACCATTTACAACCCTAGGGAGTCTTGAGAAACAAGAGAGAACGAGAGGAAACACAAGATCAAAGGGAATTTTCATCTTGAAGTGAATCAAAAACTCAAGTTCTTCAAGAATTCTAAGGAAGAAGAAGACAGGGAAAATTCTTCCACTCTTGTCCATTGATACTTAGGCGTATATATATACATGTTTTGACACTCAAGCTTATATATATGTATTGAAATCCTTGTTTCTTGATTGTTCTTGCAATTCTTACCATGTTAGATGAAAGTTATAAGTTGATGTTCATTAAACCTTTGTTCTTAACATCCAAACACTAGTTTTTCAAGAAGTATGAATCTTTCTTCTTGTTGTTCTTGATTCATAAATTGGATATTCATTTGTTCTTGACTTCAATACTTGATATTCCTTGGTTCTTGATTCTAAATCTTGCTATTCATTAGATATTGATTTCAAAACATTAGTGTTTAATTTGGAACAAAAAAAGTATATATTTTGATGATCTCTTGCCTATTTTTCTTGAGATGTGATATTGGAAAATGCCTATGAAATGGGGGGTTTTTGAAATTACTTGTGATAGCTTGGATGAACATGGGTGAGAGATTCATTGTGAGGATGCTCATACCAAAGAAACTAAATTGTGGATCTTGCTTGTTAATTGAGAAAAGGGTTGGTATTGTATCTCTTGTGTGTTTACACGATAGGAACATGGGCTACTATTGACCGGGTATCATGGAGACGTCTTCTTTGTTAAGAACTTTTTCTAACACTCATAGTGGGGTTAGTGCTTTGATAAGACTAAACCACTATTGCTCACGGGGTAGCATGGATATGTACTTACGTGGGACATGATATTTTCGATGGTGACCATGTGGGGTCTTCCTTCATACCTGAGAAATGAATATAGTCGTGTATTGTTCAGTTTATCATAGACAGTTTCTACAGGAGTCTTGGGTAGTATGGGATGCCATAAGAACTTGTTGAAAATGGTTTATGGTGGAAATGGATTATAAATTATATATGGGTTATTGTTCATTGGACCATATACGATTTTCACAAGAGTCTTGGAAAGTATGGGATTCCGCGAGAACTTGAGAAAACGGTGTATGGTAGAATGGATTATGCTTTGGAAATTGGTTGTCAACTATACTTGGTTGCACTTCTTATTTACCTTATGATTGTTTCTTAAACTTGAGATCTGTATCAATGTCCCTGTGTCCTTTCAAAAGTTATATATGATATTTTGAAAAATGAGACCGAACTGTTTTATATGTTTTTCAAACCTTGTTAGAGTTTGAGAGAATGTTGCTACAGAGCTTAGTGCTCATCCCCTACAAACAATATTATTCTCAGATTTCGGTTTAGAGGAAGAACTCGGAGGCGATGAGCAGATCACTTGGGAAGATCATGTGGATGGAAGCGTGGATCCCAAGGGGATGGCTTAGAGGAATTTCTCTTTTCAAGTCCTATGCTAGATAGGAATTTTTGAGACATTGTTAGAATGATGTTAGGTTTATTCCACTGCGAGACACTTACTTTTTGAGATGTAATTGCCATAGTTTGGCATATTTCTTTTGGACGATAATGTAGATATTATGTATTATGATTGAAACGTTATGTATGTATGGTTTTTATTAGTCGCACTCATGATATGAATGGTTTAAATAGTAATGCCGTCCAGGGTGGATTTTGGGGCGTTACATAACTTAGAGACCTTCAGCAAGCTTTACATCCCTAAGATTGTGCGATTGCATGGAGTTCCACTTTCTATCGTGTCGGATCATGATCCTCGATTTGTGGCACGGTTCTGCCAAAGTCTACAACAAGCCCTAGGGACAAAGTTACATTTCAGTACAGCGTTTCATCCTCAAACGAGTGGCCAATCCGAGAGGGTGATACAAATTTTGGAAGATATGCTATGAGCTTGCGTGTTGGACTTCTAGGGAAGCTGGAATGATCATTTGTCATTGGTGGAATTCGCTTACAACAACAGCTATCAGGCAAGTATTGGGATGACATCGTATGAGGCATTGTATAGAAGGCCATTTCGATCACTGACGTGTTGGTTGAAAGCCGGCGAGAGTAGTTTGTTTGGACTGGAGATTGTTCGAAAGACTATCGAGAAAATTCAACTCATCCGGGAGAGGCTACGCACGACACAAAGTCTACAGAAAAGTTATGCGAATCAAAGACGAAGACCCTTGGAATTCAAAGTG
Source organism: Ilex asprella (assembly GCA_023539305.1). Taxonomy (NCBI): domain Eukaryota; kingdom Viridiplantae; phylum Streptophyta; class Magnoliopsida; order Aquifoliales; family Aquifoliaceae; genus Ilex; species Ilex asprella. The sequence goes on along the minus strand of CM042189.1, from coordinate 20,890,160 downwards.
GGAGACTATGTGTTCCTTAAAGTGTCGTCCAAGAAAAGAGTATTTAGATTCGGCAAGAAGGGAAAGGCAACGCCAAGATATACAGGGCCATTTGAAGTGATCAAGGCAGTGGGTAAAGCGACGTATCAACTTTGGTTACCAGCTCAATTATCATGCGTACACGACGTATTCCACGTGTTGAGAAAGTGCCAGTCAGAGGCCACGCATGTTGTAGATTTGGAAGATATTGAAGTTCAAGATGGAGTAATATATGAAGAACAACAGATGAAAATTCTTAATACCAAGGAGAAGGTACTTCGCAACAAATTCATTTGATTGGTGAAGAAATTGTGGCAACACCATGGCGTGGAAAAAGCTACTTGAAAATCGGAGCTGGAATTACAAGAGAAGTACCCGCACTTATTTGATACTTGAGGTAAATTTCGAGGACAAAACTTTCTTTAAGGGGGTGGATTGTAAACCCCCATATGTTAAAGTAATATAATCATAAATTGTGTAGTAATGTGATATATGTAATGGTGTAGGAATGAAGCCCATGAGTTATAACCGTAAGAAATACTAATATTGTAAAAATAATAGTTAAAGCTGGTTTAGCTCGTGAATATATGACACAACTTGTAAAAGAACTTCTATCAACTATATTTGGGGTACAAATTTATGTTGTGTAAGTTTGGGTTGGCTTTGGAAGGGTTTAGAATGGATTAGAAATGAAAAACGGAGGAAAAAGACAAAACTGGACAAAATCGTACCGGTACTGTATACCGGTACTGAACAGTAAGAGAGGAAGAAAGAAAGAGAAAAAAAGAGTTAAAAAGGGGTGATTTAAGATCAAAACCTAGCTTTCAAGAGCATATGGTAGGGGATTTCTTCTCCTTCTCTTACATTGAGGCTAGGGTTTATGTATATATGTATGTTTTGATCTAAATGTGATATATAGGATATGAAATCATTCTCTCTTAGTCTTTTTGACAAAGAATAAATGTTTTTATCAAAGTTAGGGTGAATACCCATGAAATCTCTTTTTGTATTTCAAAACCCTAGTTGTTTAGAGAGTGATGAATTTTCTTCTTAAATTCTTCATTAATAATTGATTTCGAAACTATAGAGCTTTGTGTTGAGTAATCAAATGATGTTGTTGTGATCTCTTGTATGTTTCATATTTGGTCATTGAAATCGTCATATGATGAATTTGGGAATTTTGTTAATACTTTGGAAATTGTTAGTTAACTTGAGAATATGTTGGTTTCCTTATTGTATGGTTGTTGTGATGGACTTGAATTGCCTTCGAGAAATGCCGTAGAGTGTTAGAGGTTAGTCTATCCCGGTGGGGGTGAGATGGTTTCTTAACACTTGCAGTCGGTTGTCATTTGGTAATGTGACTACTATCGTTCACTGGAGTTCGAACTAGGGTTGGTATACCTTTCCTGGGAAGGGACTCATCACTGCTATTGGTATGGTAGATGCCCTTTTACAAAGTGCTTGCGATTTGATTGTAATTGGTGAACTAGGTATAGTCGTGGGGTAGATTCACGAGAAGCAATCAACGTACATGGCACGAGAATGAAGCAATATACATGAGATTGTTAACTATTGTTTGTTATTGTGGGAATGGTTTCTACAAGAACCTATTGGACATGATGTATGGTTGAGAAGTGTATTTTATTGCTTTTATTTAATTCTTACTCTTGTGTAAACTTGAGATCTGTTTAAATGTCCCGGTTTTATTTCAAAATTGATATATGATATTTCAAAAGGAGACCGATCGATTTTACATATTTTCTTAAACCTTGTTCGAGTTTGGGAAGAGGGTTGCTACGGAGTTTAGTGCTCACCCCCTAAAAATAATATTTTAAGATTATTACCTAGAGGAAGAGCTTAGAGTTGATGAGCGAGTGCATTGGGAAGCTCCCATAAAAGGGAACGTAGATCTCCAGGGGGACTCCTAGAGCGACACTTTATTTTGATGCTAGACTAGGAAATTCCTCTTGAAGAAATGTAAAGTCTAACATTATTTTTATGTTTCTGCTGCAAATGTAATTTAATTCTTTTGGGATGTAAATGCCATAACTTGGCATATTATTTTGGGATGATGTTCTAAATATCAATGGTTGATGAATGAAATTTTTTCTTATGGATGGATTTATTTAGTGCTCTCATGATGTAAATGATTTTAGAATGTAATGCCGTCCAGGGTGGTATTTGGGGCGTTACAGAGATGGTGAGGATCCAAACATAAACCGTGATCAGGCCTACAAAATATCGAAGACTCACAACCACGTCCACTCTCAACCCAGTCAAACCGAACCATCGCACATTGAGATAGGAAAGAAAATGAGTTGAAATGGAAAACTCAAGGGGTGGTCTCCCTTGAATTAGCCAACTAAAAATCTAGCTATTCATACTTAAAGGAAAGACAATGCATAATGTAAAAAGGCATAATGAAAATGAAGCATGAAACTTAAATTAATCCAAGAAAACTTAATTTAAGAAGAAAAATATTGCATACCCAATTTAAAGCCAGGAAATGATGAAACTTTAAAACAACAATGGTGAAATGAAGAACATGTAATTAAACTTGGAATACAATTGAAATAGCTAAGATTAAAGTGCAAGAAATAAGGATTACAGGGGAATTAAAGCTTACTATAACTGGAATAGAGAAGAAAATGCAAAAACATAAGCTTTCTAATCACTATTTATCATCTTCTACATTAAACTACTCCTAGCTTAGGTAGCCACCACTTTGCAATGCCGAAGAATGATGAGTATATGGAGTGTAATAGCCTTCAATTTCGTGTATAGGGGCTCCTTCTAGATGTATGAAAGGCCTCCCATCATTAGGGGCTGAAGAGATAGGTATGGCAGGCTAGCACAGACTTAGCCTGCACACCTAGGTCTCACCCCTTTCTCTCTCTCCATATTGAATGCCAAGCCTCCAAAGTCTTCATCAAGGGTGTAGGAGGCATGAAGATGTGCAAAAAATGTTGGGGGGCAAGTGGGAGAAGTGTAGGTGGGACCTCTAAGCAAGTGGAGCATGAAAAACAGTCGTTTTGGGCACTTCAGGCAAGGCATACTGGTATGCGTACCGGTACAGTTTAGCTACTGTAGTTTGGCGTACCGGTAAACATATCGATACATTTCATTTGCTCTAGACCTTTTTTTGTAGAATCATCATAAATTTTGATCCAACCATCCAATTGAGCTAAAAATTTGACACAATAAAGAAGACATCCAGATCTACAACTTTCATGTTTTGCACTTTTGGAAGCTCCCATAGAAGGGAACATAGAACCCGAGGGGGACGCCTAGAGCGACACTTTATTTTGATGCTAGACTAGGAAATTCCTCTTGTAGAAATGTAAAGTCTAACATTATTTTTATGTTTCCGCTGCAAGTGTAATTTAATTCTTTTGGGATGTAAATGCCATAACTTGACATATTATTTTGGGATAATGTTTTAAATATCAATGGTTGATGAATGGGAAATTTTTTTATGGAAGGATTTATTTAGAGCTCTCATGATGTAAATGATTTTAGAATGTAATACCGTCCAGGGTGGTATTTGAGGCGTTACAGAGATGGTGATGATCCAAGCATAAACCGTGACCAGGCCTACAAAATATCAAAGACTCACAACCACGTCCACTCTCAACCCAGTCAAACTGAACCATCGTACACCGAGAGAGAAAAGAAAATGAGTTGAAATGGAAAACTCAAGGGGTGGTCTCCCTTGAATTAGCCAACTAAAAATCTAGCTATTCATACTTAAAGGAAAGACAATGCATAATGTAAAAAGGCATAATGAAAATGAAGCATGAAACTTAAATTAATCCAAGAAAACTTAATTTAAGAAGAAAAATATTGCATACCCAATTTAAAGCCAGGAAATGATGAAACTTTAAAACAACAATGGTGAAATGAAGAACATGTAATTAAACTTGGAATACAATTGAAATAGCTAAGATTAAAGTGCAAGAAATAAGGATTACAGGGGAATTAAAGCTTACTATAACTGGAATAGAGAAGAAAATGCAAAAACATAAGCTTTCTAATCACTATTTATCATCTTCTACATTAAACTACTCCTAGCTTAGGTAGCCACCACTTTGCAATGCCGAAGAATGATGAGTATATGGAGTGTAATAGCCTTCAATTTCGTGTATAGGGGCTCCTTCTAGATGTATGAAAGGCCTCCCATCATTAGGGGCTGAAGAGATAGGTATGGCAGGCTAGCACAGACTTAGCCTGCACACCTAGGTCTCACCCCTTTCTCTCTCTCCATATTGAATGCCAAGCCTCCAAAGTCTTCATCAAGGGTGTAGGAGGCATGAAGATGTGCAAAAAATGTTGGGGGGCAAGTGGGAGAAGTGTAGGTGGGACCTCTAAGCAAGTGGAGCATGAAAAACAGTCGTTTTGGGCACTTCAGGCAAGGCATACTGGTATGCGTACCGGTACAGTTTAGCTACTGTAGTTTGGCGTACCGGTAAACATATCGATACATTTCATTTGCTCTAGACCTTTTTTTGTAGAATCATCATAAATTTTGATCCAACCATCCAATTGAGCTAAAAATTTGACACAATAAAGAAGACATCCAGATCTACAACTTTCATGTTTTGCACTTTTGGAAGCTCCCATAGAAGGGAACATAGAACCCGAGGGGGACGCCTAGAGCGACACTTTATTTTGATGCTAGACTAGGAAATTCCTCTTGTAGAAATGTAAAGTCTAACATTATTTTTATGTTTCCGCTGCAAGTGTAATTTAATTCTTTTGGGATGTAAATGCCATAACTTGACATATTATTTTGGGATAATGTTTTAAATATCAATGGTTGATGAATGGGAAATTTTTTTATGGAAGGATTTATTTAGAGCTCTCATGATGTAAATGATTTTAGAATGTAATACCGTCCAGGGTGGTATTTGAGGCGTTACAGAGATGGTGATGATCCAAGCATAAACCGTGACCAGGCCTACAAAATATCAAAGACTCACAACCACGTCCACTCTCAACCCAGTCAAACTGAACCATCGTACACCGAGAGAGAAAAGAAAATGAGTTGAAATGGAAAACTCAAGGGGTGGTCTCCCTTGAATTAGCCAACTAAAAATCTAGCTATTCATACTTAAAGGGAGGACAATGCATAAAGTAAAGAGACATAATGAAAATGAAGCATGAAACTTAAATCAATCCAAGAAAACTTAATCTAAGAATAAAAATATTGCATATCCAATTTAAAGCTAGGAAATTAAGAAAGCTTAAAACAACAATGGTGAAATGAAGAACATGTAATTAAACTTGGAATACAATTGAAATAACTAAGATTAAAGTGCAAGAAATAAGGATTATAGGAGAATTAAAGCTTATTATAATTGGAATGGAGAAGAAAATGCAAAAACATAAGCTTTCTAATCACTATTTATCATCTTTTACATTGAACTACTCCTAGCTTAGGTAGCCACCACTTTTCAATGTTGAAGAATGATGAGTCTATGGAGTGTGATAGCCTTCAATTTCGTGTATAGGGGCTCCTTCTAGATGTATGAAAGGCCTCTCATCAATAGGGGCTAAAGAGATGGGTATGGTAGGCTAGCACAGGCTTAGCCTGCACACACAGGTCTCACCCCTTTCTCTCTCACCATATTGAATGCCAAGCATCCAAGTCTTCATCAAGGGTGTAGGAGGCATGAAGATGTGCAAAAAATGTTGGGGGATAAGTGGGAGAAGTGTAGGTGGAACCCCCAATCAAGTGGAGCATGAAAAATAGTCATTTTGGGCACTTTAGGCAAGGCATGCCGATATGCGTACCGGTACGGTTTAGCTACTGGAGTTCGGCGTATCGGTACACATATCGATACACTTTGTTTGCTCTAAACTAGTTTTTGTAGAATCATCATAAATTTTGATCCAACTTTCCAATTGAGCTAAAATTTTGACATAATAAAGAAGACATCTAGATCTACAACTTTCATGTTTTGCACTTTTTTATATTCGAAGTAGATCATGGTCAAAATAGAGAAAAACAGAAACCTTTTTACCAGATGGTGTGGGTGTTGGTGCCTTTGTTACCCAACACTAATAACTCCTTGATTTCTTCACTTTTAAGCCTCCAAATCTTCATGTAATGTGTCCATGCCTTCACCACACATCCATACATAGTTTCAAGGTTATAAAATCCATCAATTAAGCTATAATTACCTGCAACATTAAAAATTCAACATTATTCATAATTCATAATTTCGACCAACATTATTCATAATTCAACATTATTCATAATATTTTGTGCTCATCAACTAGTAGGGTTACTCCATCCTTTAGAGGTAGGTGAGTGGAAGTGGGAGAATGTCACGATGGATTTTGTGACTCACTTGCAACGAACATCGCGAGGGCATGATGAGGTGTGGGTGATAGTGGATCGGCTTTCCAAGTCGGCACACTTTTTGGTGGTGCAGATGACTTTCACACTAGAGGAATTCCAGGTTGTATATACGGGAGATTACCGGTTGCATGAGGTGCTCATGTCTATAGTATTGGATTGGGATCCTAGGTTTATGGTTCATTTTTGGGAGAGTTTTCAGCGAGCCAAGGGGACATAGTAGATGATGAGCACTGCTTTTCATCCCCAGACGGATGGTCAGTCAAAGAGGACCATCTAGAGACTAGAGGACATGCTACGAGCATGCGTCCTTGATCTCATGGGTAGTTGGGAAGAATATTTACCCTTAGTGGAGTTTGCCTACAACAACAGTTATCTGACGAGCATACAGATGGCACCTTATGAGGCACTATATAGGAGACCTTGTCGATCTTCGGTTTGTTGGACGGAGGTAGGAGAGAGACCCTCTATGGGTACGAATTTGGTAAAGGACATCTTGGAGAAGGTGGACTTGATACATAAGCATCTTCTCACGGCTCAAAGTCAGCAGAAGAGCTATGTCGACAGACGGCGACGACCTCTAGAGTTTGAGGTGGAAGATCATGTCTTCTTAAAGCTGATGCTTAAGAGAGGAGTGGTCAGGTTCAGCAAGCGGGAAAAACTGTCGTCAAGGTATATTGGGCCCTTCAAGGTACTCGAGAGGGTAGGTATAGTTGCTTATCGGTTGGCGTTACCGCCAAATCTATCAGGTGTTCATGCGGTATTCCATGTCTCTATGCTCTAGAGTGTACTCTAGATCTGACACATGTGGTGGATTAGGGCGAGTTGATTGGTGATGCGGATGGGACCTTCGAGGAGGGACTGATACATATCATGAATAGGCAGGATCAAGTTTTGCGAGGCAAGACTGTGAGGCTAGTGAAAGTGTTGTGGCAGCACCGAAAAATGAAGGAGGCAACATGGGAGCGTGAGGACACTATATGTACCAAATATCCTTTCTTATTTGAGGATGGAGGTACATTCTTGTTGTCATTGTGTATTATATAACTGTTGTATACACATGTGATTGCATGTATATGTGTATGTGAATTTCGGGGACGAAATTCTTTTAAGGGAGAAGAATGTAAAACCTAGGTAAATTTAAACTTTTTTCTGAAAAAGGTAAAATGGTAATTGATCACTATAATTCGTATTTAAAATACTCATGTTCTAGAGCTCGGATGACACAGCAGACTTCGCCGTTGGATTCGTATTGTGAAATCTAGTTGTCCTGTCGAATTTTATCGAATTTTGAGATAGTCAGATTTTTGCACGTTGTTCGAGGCGACTGAGTGACAGCTGACCTCACAAAGGTCCCGACAATTTTTTTTAAAAAATTTTCTTATAATTGAATTAAATTTTAAATAAAATTAATTTGAACTTAAACTAGGATATAATGAATCGTTTCAGGACGAAAAACAGACCTAAAAGTAGGAAATATGCAGTGTAATGTGGACCGCAGAATTAAAATTATAAATAGTGACTTAAATCAGATTTTTTGGAGAAAATATCTCCATTTGTTCAGCCTCACACGCTTGGGAGAGAAGAGAGAGAAGAGAAGAAGAAGAAAAATCAATCTTCAAGCTTTCTCCTTTGATTCCCAGAGTTCCGTTGGTCAGAATTCGTCAAGCCAAGAGATAAAGTTTGTCTCCTTAACGAGGGCTATGCGTACATACAAAAAAGAACTGATTTCACTGAAGATCCAAAGAGTGAATTTGGAGAAATCAAAGTTTTGGGCTTAGGTGGTGTTCTTGAAGCTCCCTCGGGTGATTTACGCACCAAGAGCTAGAGTTCTGCCTACTTTGGTGGTATTCCTACCCTTTGGGATGTTTTGGGCTGATTTTTGGGGTGATTATGTGGGCTATTTTAGGCTGACTTTTGAGTTGAAATTGTGGACTGTTTTTGGGACTGTTATGGGGCTGTTTTATGGCCTGTTTAGGGGCTATTTTGTGGCCTGCTTTGGGGCTGCTATGTGGCCTATTTGCGGGCTGATATGTGGCCTATTTAGGGGCTGTTTTGTGGCATGTTTTGGGATTGCTATGTAACCTGTTTTAGGGGCTGCTGTGTGACCTGTTTAGGGGTTGTTTTATGGTTTATTTGGGGCTGCTATGTGGCCTATTTAGGGGCTGTTTTGTGGGCATGTTATATGTTTGCCTTATGCTTTGAGAATTAAGTGTGACATTTCTTGATTATGTAACGGCATGCTTGGTTGTGGTTGTCAGATAAAATGCCAATATGTGTTTATAATGTGTCTTTGTGGATGGAATGTGCTATGACATGCTTGAGGATGCTGTAGTTGAATGAGTGTATTGATACATATTGTTAATGTATTAGCATTATGATAAATTATGGTAATTATGTGCATTACACATATATTACCTTGACACATGTTGATATGTCGTTTAAGTTGTCCATATGACATTCATTACATATGAGACATAACATTGATATGCGATGGTACATTACATTTTATTTGAATGGAGGCATTCAAATGCAGTTGTGGAAGGTATTGTTCTTTTCTATAATTCTTGGGCGCATATTCTGTTTGATCCTGGTGCTACTCATTCCTTTTTACGCACTATATATGCTATTGATTTGGGATTAGAACTTGAGAATGTAAAACACACCTTGAGTATTGACATGCCTATATGAGAACGACTGGAGACTAGGAGGGTGTGAAGAGGTTGTGTGCTTCGAATTGGGGAGCAAGAATTAATTGTAGACTTGATTGCATTAGACATGAAAGGTTATGATATAATCTTTGGGATGGACTTGTTGTCCACTTTTCGTGCAGTAATGAATTATTTCCGTAAACGAATTTCATTTCAATTACCGAGAGGGGTAGTCTTCAGTTTCATTAAGGATCAGAATTCTTCCCATCCATTTCCCACTACGGGTAATAGATTCTTAAAATCTAAGGCGAGCAACAATATGAGTTTCTTAGCTAGTTTAATGGGAAATGATCATGATAAATCCCATTTGGGTGTGGTGTTGATAGTGTCAGATTTTTTAGATGTCTTCCCAGATGAACTACCCGGGTTACCTCTAACGAGAGAGATTGAGTTTTGGATTGATCCACATCCGAGAACCGAACCCATATCCATTGCTTCTTATAGAATGACACATTTGGAGTTAAAGGAGCTAAGGAAACAGTTAGACCAACTGTTGGCTATTGAGTTTATCCATTTAAGCACTTCACTTTGGGGAGCTCCGGTCCCTTTATGAAGAAGCATGGTGAAACACTTAATTATGCACGGACTACCAAAGGTTGAATCAGGTGACAATGAAGAATAAATATCCATTGCCACGAATAGATGATTTATTCGATCAGCAGAGGGGTTCTAAGTATTACTCAAAGATTGATCTTTGCATGGGATTCCATCAACTGCGGATCAAGGAGAAGGTTGTTCCTACGACAACTTTTTGTACCCGGAATGGTCATTTTGAATATACGGTAATGCCGTTCGGATTGACTAATGCTCTTGCAGCCTTGATGGATTTGATGCACAGAGTGTTCCGGCTGTATCTTGATCAGTTTGTCATTGTGTTTATTGATGACATACTAATCTATTCATAGACACAAGAGGAACATGAACACCATCTTTCGGTAGTGCTTTAGACCATGAGAGAATATAAGTTATATGCAAATATGAGTTTTGGATGGAGGAAGTGAAATTCCTTGGTCATGTGTTGTCAGAATGGGGTGTAGCTATTGACCCCATAAAGATGAAGCAGTGATGAAGTGGAAGAATGTGACTAAAGTACGTAGTTTTTTGGGATTAGTAGGCTACTGTCGGAGGTTTGTGGAAGGGTTCTCAAAGCTCGCGATGCCAATGACTTGCCTTACGAAGAAGGGAGAAAGATTTTTGTGGACACAAGATTGTGCACTAGCCTTTCGTAATTTGAAGGGAAGGTTGACAACAACTCATGTCCTCATTATTTCGAATAGTGGGGAAGGATACAATGTTTACACTGATGCTTCATTATGAGGCTTGAGATGTGTGCCTATTTAGGGAGGTAAGATAATTGCTTATGGCTTGAGACAATTAAAGATTCATGAGCAGTACTATCCCACGCATGATTTAGAGCTTGCCGATGTGGTTTTTGCTTTTTAGTTGTGGAGGTTTTATTTGTATGGAGAAAAGTTTTAAGTGTTTTCAGATCATAAGAGCCTCAAGTATATATTCACATAGAAAGTTTAAACCCCACATTTCCTATCGTTATATAATGACTTAATTATGTTTTTTGAAATGCTAATATATGCAATGATGTATGTATGAACTATGTAGATTGTAAGAGTAGAAATAAAAATGTTAGTTGAGTTAATAGGGTATGTTGTAGCAGTTGGAAGTATTCCGGAGTGAAAACACATTTTAGAGAGAATTTGGGTAAAAAAGATTTTTGGATGCTTCCCTAGTGTTTTGACCATAAATTTTTACCATAATGTCAATTTAAGGTGAAATGTTGACAGTAGATAGTAGACTCACAGGGCTTCAAAAGAGTATTTCACAAAAATTTTCCAAATCGACCTCTAACTGAGTCAAAAATTGACTGGAAGTTTTAGCAGAAACTGCGATGATGTTCGAACATGAATTGATGTTTGAACGACAGTGAGTCCCAATACTTTGGTGTCTGATGAACTTTGATAAAAATTCAAAAGTACTGGGAGCAACCAATGTTCGAAAGCCAAAGTGACGTTCGAACGTAAACCAATAAATTACACTAGCGACGTTCGAATGCCAAATGACTTTCGAACGTGCCTTACGAATCTCTGATGAAAATGCAAAAGAATTGGGAGCAACCAACGTTCAAAAGCCAAAGGGGCGTTTGAACATGAATCAATAATTTACACTATTGACGTTCGGACGCCAAATGACGTTCGAACGTGACTTAATGATTTGGGTTCCAGAATCCCGCACAGGAGGCCATTTTTTCCACTATAAATACTTAAGCACGCTTCCATTAGCCTCATTTCAACATTTTTAACCCTAGGAAAGCTTAGAGAGGAAGAAAGAAAGGGAAAAACAAGAGATTCAAGGGTTGATTCAAGTTGTGAAAAATCAATTTTCATCTTCTTCACACAAAACTAAGGAAGCAAGGTAGGAGTTTTCTTCCATTCTTGTTCATTGAGGTTAGAGTTTATATATATGTATGTTTTGCTTCTAAATCTTAGATATATGCTATGAAATACTTGTTTCTTGAAGTTCCTACAAATATCACCATGTTTTGAAGGTATTTATGGTTTAATAGCCATAAAACCCTAGTTTTTGAGAAATATGAATTTTTCTCCTTAATGTTCACTTGTTCTTGATGTCAAAAATCTAGTGCTTGATTAAATACTAACAATTATTTATTTGATGATCTCTTGCTCATTTTTCTTAAATTGTTCCATTGAAAATAAATAAATGTGAATTTTGATATGAAATTTGAGGATTTTTGGATTTACTTACGACTTAGAAAATGATTGATATTGTATCTCTTGTATGGTTTGTTGTGACGAACTTGAATCGCCTTCGAGGGCTGTCGTAGAGTGTTAGAGGTTAGTCTATCCCAGTGGGGGTGAGATAGTTTTCTGAACTAGTAGTGGATTGTTATTTGTGAGAGCAACCGCTATTATTCACGTACGTTCGACGTTAAGGGATGATATACCTTTCCTGGGAAGGATTCGTTAGTGCCGTGGGAGATGGTACACGCCCTTCCTAAAGCGTTTATGATTGATGGGTGAACTAGGTAGAATTGTTGTGTAGATTCCTGAGAAGCGACTAACATACTTGAGATACAGATACATATTGTGGGTAATGGTACAAATTGGTGGGCTATGGTTGATTGTGGCTAGTGATAAATGGTTGCCACAAGAATTTGTTAAACGTATGGGATTCTTCCAGAACTTGTTGGAAATGGTTTGTTATTCGAAATGACTTATTATTTGTAAATTGGTTTTACTTTTCATTTAATTTATTGTTAATGTGTTAACTTGAGATTTGTTTAAATGTCACTATTTTATGTCAAAGTCATATATGATATTTTGAAAGTGAGACCGAACTGTTTTATACGTTTCAAAACCTTGTTCAAGTTTGGCAGAAATGTGGCTATAGAGCTAAGTGCTCACCCCTACATATAATACTTCTTCAGATTGTGGCCTAGAGGAGGAGCTAGGAGCTGACGAGCCAGGACTTTGGGAAGCTACAATAGAGGAGAACCTAGATCCCTAGGTGGACATATAGAGCTATATTCTCTTTGTGATGGACTAGGAAATTCTTTTTGAGACGATGTAAATTTTAACATTATTTTTGTAATTTTACTGCAAGATTATGTTTAATTCTGTTGGATGTAATTGCCATGGTTTGACATATTCTTTTGGGGATAATGTTATAGATTTTGTATATGATGAAAGAAATTTTCTTTATTGATGAATTTTATTATTTGCTCTCATGATGTGAATGGTTTTAGATAGTAATGTCGTCCAAGGTGAATTTTGGGGCGTTACAGAAAGATTACGATTTCACACTCAACTACCATTTGGGGAAGGCTAATGTAGTAGCCGATACACTTAGCATAAAGTCTTGGGGTGAAATCAATGCTCTTGCTATTAATAGGTGGAAGATGATTGATGCTTTGGAGGAATTTGATCTACAGGTAGATAGAGATAAGGCTCGATCATGCTTATTTAATCTTGTAGCTCAACCAATTCTCTGACAAAGGATTGTGGAGTTGTAACGATTAGATACATAGTTGGGAGCTATCCAGGGTAGATTGGAGAGGAATGAGGTTGTTGAGAACTGGTCTATACATGATGATGAGTTACGGTTTCATGGAAGTCTATGTGTACCAAACGATGACCAAGTAAGGGAAGTGTTGAGTGAGTGCCATCGTTCAAAATTTTCCATACATCCGGGTAGTACCAAGATGTATTGAGACATGAAGCGTCACTATTGGTGGAAAGGGATGGAACAAGATGTGACCAAGTATGTTGCAAAGTGCGCGGTGTGTCAATAGGTGAAGGTGGAGCATCAAAAATCCAGAGGATTACTATAGTCCTTACCTATCCCAGAGTGAAAGTGGGATCACATCACCTTTAATTTCGTGTCTGATTTTTCATAGACCTCACGAGGGCATAATGCTGTGTGTGTCATTGTAGATAGACTCACCAAGTTCGATCATTTCTTGAGTATGAAGACCACTGACACTTTAGAGACTTTCAGCAAGCTTTATATTCATGAGATTATTAGATTACATAGAGTTCCACTCTCTATTATGTCGGATCGTGATTCTCATTTTATGGCACAATTCTGGTAAAGTCTATAACAAGCTATGGGTATAGAGTTTCACTTTAGCACTGCCTTTCACCCTCAAACAGACGACCAATTCGAGAGGATGATACAAGTTTTGGAGGACATGTTATGAGCTTGTGTGTTGAACTTCAAAGGAAGTTGGAGTGAACATCTTCCATTGGTAGAATTTTCCTATAACAACAGCTATCAGACAAGTATTGGAATGGCTCCTTATAAGGCATTGTATGGAAGGCCATGTAGGTTCCTGACTTGTTGGTTAGAAGTTAGAGAGAGTAGTCTGTTTGGGCCAGAAATTGTGTGAGAGACTACTGAGAAAATTCAACTCATCTAGGAAAGACTATGCATAACTCAAAGTAGAAAGAAAAGCTATGCGGACAGAAGAAGAAGAAGACCATTGGAATTCTAAGAGGGTGACTATGTGTTCGTCAAGGTGTCACCTGACTTGATTCGAAGTGTGTACACCCAAGTGTAGGCTGTCAAGCTGCAGTAATAATCTGGCTTGAGTCCAAAGTCAAATCCATAAGGAACTTTGAGTTGCGATTTCAAAGTAAGTAGTAGAGGAGACCAATTGGTTGTAACCTTGGTGATTTAGTGTAGTGAGTTTTAGAGATTTTACTGGATTCAATATGAAATTCTTTCCAAGAAAGTTTTCTAGGCAAAATATAAGATAGGTTCAAATGAAAAGAAAGTCACTCTTTAGTTCAAAGATCTGGGCATGCAGTTCATTATTCGATTTATTATATTTATGCTTGATATGCCAACGACAAGTTAATTGGAAGATAAAGATGGACTGTGAGAATTAAGAACATGATTTTGATGTCTTTCTATAAGTTTACAAGAATTGCCTATGCCAAGACTTAACCTGTCTACAAACAAGCAAGTGTTTTTACAAGACATCCAACCATGACATTAATATTCCATTCTTTAAATGAAGCACAATAATGGGCAGGATTGAAGGGTAGTCATGAAGATCTAACCGGGGTACTTGCCTTGATACGACGATTCTTTTTATGCAAGAGTCATCCGTGTCATAAAAAGAACCACGGTTATACAAAGTACCTTAGCTTTGCTAGATGCAATCAATCATCCAATATGCAAGGATGTATAAACGTTAAGCATTAGAACAAAGCACAAATATAATTTTCGGATAATTTATACATGCCCTTCTCCTCTTACTAAAGAGTAAATGAAAAACTACTGATTCTTCATGGCTTTGGGAAAGCTAGAAAAGTGAGTGATGCTCTCTCCTCCAAGTAGAGAACTTACAAAATAAAAGAACAACAATCAAGGAGCCAATCTTAAACGAATAATGAGTAAATCACGTTCCACCCTTTACGGCTTCGGCAAGGCTCTTGAAAAGTGGAAGAGTTTCACTCTTCTAAGAAAGAAGGATGTTCAAGCAATGGAAATGAAAAAAGCTAACAAATGAAAGTAGAACAAAGCTAGTTACTTTTGGAGGGTTTCCACCACAACCAAAAGATGAGCAATCTCTCTTGATATATGTAAATAAGAGCAAGCACAACTACAAGGGGAGTCTAAGCCTCCATCATGGTTGCTACAACATGAATGTAAAAACTAAGTAAATAAACGACTGAATATCTAACTACAAGGGGAGTACAAGCCTCCATCATGGTTTGTATAACAAGTGCAAAAGTAAATGCAAGTAAGAAAAGCTTTATATAAACATAACAAGAGTACAAAATGAAGAGATGTTGGTCTAGTGCCAAACTTATCTCCCAAAAAAACACCTTAATTTACAAGAGAAAAGTTGCTCCGTGAAGCTCCTCAAATGGGTGTATTTATAAGTAAGGAAGGAGATGGGGGGGAGATAGGAAAGGATGAATGAATAGTGGATGCCGCCCGAGTCCTTGTGAAAGACAAACTACTCTGCTAGCAGTCTATGGAGAACGTTCGAATGTGAGTTGGCGTTCAAACGTTGTCTATGTTTTTGCAGTATGGACTTTCGAATGGTGTCTGTCATACGAGCGTCCATATTGTTTTTACTTTATGTCCGCTCGAACGATAGATGAGGTTTGACCATATCACTCAAGTGGTCTGTGGCCCTTTGAGGAAACCCACTTCCATACTTCATGCAGGACTTGGCATTTAGCACTCATTACCCAAGTCTTTAGTGGACGTTCGAACGTGATTGGCGTTATAACCTGGTACTCAAGTGCACTTCCTTCTTTGCTGCAACACGCCATGTCTTCACAGTCTGGTCCTATCTTTGTTCCAGTGGACGTTCGGACGTTAGTTGGCATTCGAACGTTCCTGCTTTGTTCCAAACTTCTCCAATTTTGTTCCCTAATGTGCTAGTGTTATAATCAAATGTTATATTTTTTGTTCTTGAACCCTTGTTCACTTTAGGACTTGAAATGACATCACTTAAACTTCATTATAGTACAATTAGTCCCAAAAAAAACATAGTAAAATTCTACTTTTAAATACTAATCATCACCTAAGAAGGGAGTGTTTAGATTCGACAAGAAGGGGAAATTGACCCCAAGATATACCGGACCCTTTGAAGTGATCAATGCTGTGGGCAAAGTGGCGTATCAACTTCGGTTAGCAGCCCAGCTGTCAGGGGTACATAACATGTTCCATGTGTCAATGTTAAGAAAATGTCAATCGTATACAACACATGTTATGGAATTAGAGGATATTGAAGTTCTAGATGGAGCAACATATGAAGAACAACCGGTGGATATACTCGATACGAAGGAGAAGGTACTTTGCAATAAAGTAATCCAACTAGTGAAAGTCTTGTGGAAACATCATGGGGTGGAGGAAGCTATCTGGAAACCGGTTGTTCTTCATATTAGGGTCTTAAGCTAGAGATGCGACAGAAATACCCTAATTTTTTTTATATTTAAGGTAAGTTTCGAGGATGAAACTTTCTTTAAAGGGGGTGGATTGTAAACTCCCACATTCTTATCGTTATATAGTAACGTAATTATGTTCTTGAAAATGATAATATGTGTAATGATGTATGCATGAACTATGTAGATGGTAAGAGTAGAAATAAAAAATTTAGTTGAGGTAATAGGGTAGGTTGTAGAAGTTTGGAAGTATTCCGGAGTGAAAGCACACTTTGGAGAGAATTTGGGTGAAAAAGATTTTGGATACTACCTTAGTAATTTCATCATAACTTTTTATCCTGATGTCCGTTTGAGCTGATATTTTTACAATAGATATTACACTTCCAGGACTACAAAAGTGTGTTTCATGAACATTTTTCAAATCGAACTTTAAATAGGCTAAAACTTCACTGGAATTTACAAAAGAAACGGGGATGACGTTCAAACGTGACAATACATTCGAACGTGAAAGTACGTTTGAATGACTGTTCATTCTAGTACTCTTATCCAATGGAAAAACAAAAGTACTGCAAGCAAGTGACATTTGAATGCCAAATGACATTCAAACGTGAAGCAGTAATTTGCCCTAGTGACGTTTGAATGTGAGCAACAAATCAGAACATCAGATTTACGTTGGTTGGACTCCTTTTCTTTCCCTATGAACACATAAGG
This sequence comes from Ilex asprella, assembly GCA_023539305.1. NCBI lineage: Eukaryota > Viridiplantae > Streptophyta > Magnoliopsida > Aquifoliales > Aquifoliaceae > Ilex > Ilex asprella. The sequence goes on along the minus strand of CM042189.1, from coordinate 20,872,920 downwards.
CCGCCTCCCTTAGCCTCCTTGCACCATTTGCAAACTTAGAAAGCCTTGAGAAACAAGAAAGAAGTGTTGAAACACAAGATCAAGAGGGATTTTCACCTTGAAGAGGATCAAAACTTTAAGTTTTTCAAGAACACCAAAGAAGAAGAAGGTAGGAGTTTTCTTCCATTTTTGTTCATTGATGCTAGGGCTTATATATATACATGTTTTGAATTTAAATCTTATATATATGTATTGGAATCCTTGTTTCTTGGTTGTTCTTGCAAATCTTATCATGTTTTGATAGAAGTATAGCTTGATAGCCATAAAACCTTTGTTCTTGACATCCAAACTCTAGTTTCTCAAGAAGTATGGATTTTTCTTCTTGATATTCATTTTTTCTTGATTTCTAAACTTGATATTGATTTGTGCTTGATATCAAAACTTGATATTCATTTGTTCTTGATTTCAAAACATGATATTCATTTGTTCTTGATTTCTAAACTTGATATTCATTTGTGCTAGATATCGAAACTTGATATTCATTTGTTCTTGATTTTAAAAATTGATATTCAATTATTCTTGATATCAAAACTTGATATTCATTTATTCTTGATTCAAAACCTAGTTTTTCAAGAAAGATGGACTTTTCTTCTTGATGTTCCTTTGTTCTAAATTTCAAAATCCTAGTGCTTTGTTGAGTTGATGATCTCTTGTTTATTTTCTTGAATTTCTCTATTGAAAAAATACCTATGAAATCGAGGTTTTTGGATTTACTTGTGATTTGAGAAAATTGGTTGGTATTGCATCTCTTGTATGGTTTATTGTGATGGACTTAAATTGCCTTCGAGAGCTGCCGTAGAGTGTTAGAGGTTAGTCTGTCCTAGTGCGGGTGAGATGGTTTCCTAACACTTGTAATGGATTGTTGTTTGTAAGAGAAACCACTATTGTTCATGTACGTTCGAGGCTGAGAGATGGTATACTTTGCCTTGAAAGGATTTGTTAATGCCGTGGTTGACGGTATACGCCTTTCCTAAAGTGGTTTGTGATGGGTGAACGAGGTAGAATTGTGGTGTAGATTCTTGAGAAACGACCAACATACCTGAGATACAAATATACAAACGGTGTGTTATTGTTCACTGTTTCGAAAATGGTTTATTACAGGAAATTGTTGGAAATTGCTTATTGTTGGGAATTGGTTTTACTTCTTCATTTACTTTATTGCTATTGCTTAAACTTGAGGTCGGTATAACTGTCACTGTTTTCTTTCAAAATTTATATATGGTATTTGTGAAATGAGACCGACTTGTTTTATATGTTTTCAAAACCTGTTCGAGTTTGGGAGGATTTTCCTATAAAGCTTAGTGCTCACCCCCTATAAATAATATCTATTCTCAGATTTCGGTTTAGAGGAAGAGCTTGGAGTTGATGAGTAGGTAGCTTGAGAAGCTCAATTGGATGGAAGCGTGGATCCCAAGGGGGATGTTTAGATTTTCTCTCTTTATGTCCTAGACTAGGGATACATTTTGAAATAGTGTATGAATGATATTATGTTTATTCTGCTGCAAGATAATACTTGATTTTTGAGATATAATCGCCATGGTATGACATATTCTTTTGAGGGAAGTTGTAGATATATTATGTGATGAATGAAACTTTCTCTATTAATGGATTATATTAGTTGCTCTCACGATGTGAATGATCTTATATAGTAATGTCGTCCAAGGTGGATTTTGGGGTGTTACAAAGTCAACATGTGCCTTACATAGCTTCATTGAACTCTTGTTCAAAGGCCTTATGGGTTCTACAACTGGTCACTACATAGAAATACAACACCTTTTTCTTTACAAATACATGAAATCAAATTTCCAAAAGACATTGGATCTGTCACTTGCCCATTTAAATAAGCTCTACATATATATCCAAAAATCATCATAGGTAGATCAAGACCAAATTGTTTACCTATGACATAAAACATCTGAGCTCTAGGATTGGGGAAGTCAGAAACATGGGTATTTGACTCAATATTATAGTTTTTTAAGAGGGGAAGCATCTGATACTCTGGGGCTAATGATTTGTGAAAGAGTTTTTGAGTGACCCATTGTTGAGGATGATCTAAGTCATATAATTTAGTAGCAACTACATTGAGAAGAGACAATATGTCTATAGGGCCTGCACTAAGGTAATCATTCTCAACCCTAGATATATTCAGTGTGGTAGAAAAAGTGAACTTGATCCCTCTAATATATGTGACAAAATGGTTAATATGAGAATTAGGTTCATTAATCTAAATATGTGTAAAGAATTGGCTCACCATGCTATCGTTCGGTGTCACAGGGTCATTGAACATTCATGCCCGCCCATGGTTTGTAAGATTAGAGACAATAGAATCAAATACTTCTGAGGTGGTAATTCCCCATTTAATCAACACTAGCCTATTGGAGAATTCCCGTCTGAATCTCTCCGCAATCTCCTGGCCATGAATTGAGTAGCTTCATCAAAGTTCTTCTAGATATCATCATAAACATCCTCACCCCTTGGCTTTTTCTCTCTTCTTAGGGCCACCTCGACAATCTCTCTTACAATCTAGGTCTCACTTGTGTGGATTTTTTATATAAGCATAGAATCAACCTAAGATTCATAGAGGATGTGTTTGGGAGAACTTTAGAAGCTACGCCTAGGGTTTATAGAGGTGTGAGACGTGAATGAGAGGGTTTGGAATGCAAAGAGTCCTGTAAAATACTATTTAAGAAACCCGTCTGCCAACTTAATGTGAGGTCGCTTGAGCGGTGAGGAGGTTGCTTGACTGGCTCTTGAAACTTTTCAGTTCTGCTAACTAATTAGATTTAGCTCCTTAGCTCGAATGGATCCTAAGACTCTCAACTTCTTTTTTAGAGTATCTTCTCCCTTTCTCTATTCTTTCTTTAGGAGTGGGTCTACTCGGCTTTCCTTTCGACCTTGAGTACTTGACATTACTAGCCTTGAAGTATTTTTTGAACTTCCTTGCTATTAAGGCTAAGTTCTCCTCTTCTAATTGGGGTAACTCGGACTTACCCCCTTCTTGATTTTTGGAGCTTAAGGCAATGCCCTTAGCTTGCTTTATGGATGGAAGGTTCATCTTAAAGCTCAATATAGATCCAACTAGGTTTTCCACTGATACTAGCTCCATGTTGACACTTATTTCTAAGAATGTGACCTTAGCATGAAACCTCTTGGGTAGGCTTATGGCCACATTATCATTCTTGGTACCTAATGCAAATGATGAATTTGTAATGTCATACAATTTAGCATACAATTCACTAAATGTTTCACCAGTTTACATCCTCAAAGTCTCAAGCTGAGAGGTGTTTCTTTGGAGTTGGGATATCTTCACCATGGAAGTCCCTTCTACGGGATACAACCAAGATGTCCTATGCTTCCTTTGAAGTTTTTCAATTTGTGATCCTTCAAAATTCATTCGGTATCAGCGCATTGAATATCGCATTTAAGCCTTTTGAGTTCCACCACATAGACTCATTTTCATTTTTCGTCCATACTTTTGTGAATTTTACTTTAATCACTGTTGCACCACCTTCAATTTGTATGGTGATAGTGAGGGGGGGGATACAACCTTCTTGGACAGTTACTCATGCTCTCTTATTAATGAATTAAAGAAAAGTTCTCATACGAGCTTTCCATTATGTAATGTTTGATCCATCCCACATCATTTCTAATAAGCAAGATATCAGTTATGTAAAGAACTCGGAAAACCACCATGTTTTTGTCACACTTTTTATACACACAGGACTCATATGGGCTTTCATTGAAATCATAAGATTTTATAGTTTGATCAAAACAAATGTTCCAAGACCTATATGTCTGCTTAAGTCTGTAAATAGACCTCTTAAGCTTGAACACTATATGCGCTTGGCCCTTTGCTACGAATCCATCTGGTTTGCACCATATAGATACACTCATCAAGTTTCCCATTAAGGAATGTTGCCTTGACCTCCATTTACCAAATCGTATAATTGAAATGAGCTATAATGGATAAGTAAATCTGAATCAAATTTAGCTTTGCTATAGACAAAAAAGTCTCCTCATAATTGATTCCTTTTTTCTGAGTAAATTCTTTTGCAACAAGCCTTGCCTTAAAGGTTTTCACCTTACCATCTAATCCCATTTTCTTCTTATAAACCCAATTTCACCCAATAGGTTTTATCCCATCAGGTGGTTCTATAAGTTTCTAGACTTGATTGGAGTCCATGGACTTCATGTTAGACATCATTGCCTTTTGCTAAAGTTTTATATCTTTATCTTGGAATGCTTCATTGTAGGTCCAGGGACTAGCATTTTGTTCCTCAAGAATAGATTCTCCCAAGATCATATAGTAGTCAAGTTGACAAACAACCCTCCCATTATGATGAGGCACTGCCTGTATATTTGTATTTCATTAGTGACATATTGTGCAAGATCTGCACGAGTATTAATAATCATCCAACTACGACGAGGTAATGTGATATCATCAACTGTTTCATGGGATGATTCCTCTTTTATAGTTGGTATTAAAGAAGTATTCACTGATCTCGCTGATCTATCTTCTCGCAACTCCTCGAGAACAATTCTACTCTTGGCCTTGTGATCCATCACATAGTCTTCCTCTAAGAATCGGGTATTGGTGCTAACAATGAACAAAATGTTCCTCTTGGATACCCTACAAAGAAGCAAACTTCCATTCTTGATTCCACCTTATCTGCATTCACTTTTAGCACGTGTGCTAGGCTCCCCCAAATTCGAACATGCCACATGCTAGGCTTACACATCTTCAATTCTGTCGTAAATACTAGCTATAGACTTAGATGGTACCAAGTTTAGAATATATGCCATATTTTTCAAGGTATATCCCCAAAAGGAATCAAGTAAAACTAAATAACTCATCATAGCTCTCACTATTATCATAAGAGTCATATTTCTTCTTTTTATGACATCACTTTGTTGTGGTATGCCAGATGCAAAAAACTGGGATATAATCCCTACCTCTGATAATTAGTCCCTAAATTCTCCGAAGAGGTATTCTCCACCATGATCAGATCATAATGTCTTGATACACTTCCCTTGGTACTTCTCTGTTTTAACCTAAATCTTTTTGAATTTCTCAAAGCATTCAAACTTATGACGCATTAGATAAATGTACCCATACCTTGAATAATCATCGATAAAAGTGATGAAGTATTCAAAGCCTCCTTTAGCTTGGATAGTCATAGGTCCACATAAATTAGAATGAACCAATGCAAATAGATCTCAAGCAAGATTCACAAACTAGAAGTGTCTCCACTTCCAATGGACTCAATGGTCTATTTGTGACAGTCTTTCAATCCTCCTTCAGTTAATATAACCTAAGTGTAAGTGTCAAAGATAGGTTTGGTTGATCTTATAAGGTTCCGTTCCCTTACATAACGAGGTACTAGTGTTAATTAATTCAGTTAATTGCAGTGTGGGTGAAATAGGATTAATAATATAAAGATCATCCACCAATGAACCAAAATAGATAAAATGCTTATTATACTTAATAACCACATACTTACTAAAATAAATATTATATTCATCCTTAACTAATTTAGAAACCAAAGCTAAGTTTCTTTTAATACAAGGTGCATAAAGACACTCTTTCAAATTCTCTCTACTAAAACATAAATGTAAATTTCCTACTGCAATTACTATCAGTCTCATAGCATTGCCTATATCTAGATAAATCTCCCCGTCAATGAGCATTCAGGTTTCCTAGAACCCTTACAAGAATTTGTAGACATGATTAGTTGCTTTCGTATCTGCACACCAGGTACCAGTAGATAGCACCGCTAAACATGATTCAACAACTAGTAAATAAGATTTACCTAAATTATTCACTTTGCAAAGGAAGATTTACCTTCTTCCAGTGTCCTAGCTACTAGTAATGAAAACACTTGGCCTTAGGCTTTTCACTTCTCCCTGAGGGCTAGCAACATATTTTTGAGCTTTTTATGGTTCTGCTTGCCTTTTGGCTTAGAAGTAGAAACTTTCTCTATCACATAAACAATAGGTTTTTGCTGGAAGAGACCTTAAGCTGCCTAGAGTTCCTTAAGGAGCTCCGCTAGAGAATAAAAATGCTTATTCGTATTGTAATTGAGGTCACATTGCTTAAAAGCCTTTAGCAGAGATTGGAGTATAATATCAGCTTGGGTTTTCCGGTCAATCTCAACTCCTTGAATCTCCAATTTATTAAGAAAACTCGTCATCTTAAGAACATGATTCCTTACTGTTCCCCCCTAGAAATGCTTGTGTTCATAAGATCTTTCATTGTAACTTGATTAGTAGTGCGATTTTGATCCCCAAATATTTCTTTGATGTTCATAATCATGTCATAGGTGGTGTCGATAAGCTCATGTAGACTTTGTAGAACACTTGGTATAGATGTAAAAATGGTTATCTCATTTGCCTTTTTCCAACTCCAGTAAGCCTAGACTTCCTGTTCGGTTGCCCCATCACTGGGTTCATTTGGACAAAGATCGATGAGCACCAACTTGTACTCCTCTACAGTCAACACAACATCCTAGTTTCTTTTCCAGTCTATATAGTTTGGTCCAATTAGTTTATATTCTCGGAAAGAGGACTAAATGAACCCATTTCAAAACCTAAAAAACACATAATTGAAAATTATGATAGGCAAAATAAAAATATCAAATTCACATTTGAATTTGAATTTGGTTCCCTCAATTAAATTCTAAATGAATTCTCCACTAGCTTGAATCTCTATGAATAGAATGCTTCAATAAGACAGGCCATTGCCTTTTAACTTTACTCTCTAACCACTATATCGTGACAAGTAAAATTAAAAAGCTTGATTTGCTTTAGTCCTATATATAATAGTAGTGAATCAGATTGAGAGAGGATACTGCTATTCATAACTAAGTGTATACCATTATTTAATTTTGTGTTAATTATTTCATAATAAGCCAATTCAAAGGGAGAAGTGAGCCAATACTAGCAATTACCCAAATTTATCCTTTTAGACAGTTTGAACCGGTGATTCTGTAATTGATTTCATCTTATGGAGAGGAAGGCACTAGACCCAACATGAAAAATTAATTACATCACCTACAAACCAGTAATGGATTCTATGGGATTTTTTAAAACCTAGAAAATTAAAGCTTAATTAAAAAGGGAAAACGATAATTAGTTGTTATGGTGTACAGGTTGAAAAACCAAAAGTTTCTAGAATAAGATTTATGAAACAGACGTCATCATTGGATTCAATCGCAAAATCTAGTTACCTAGTCAATTCTCGTTGAATCTGAGACGGTCAGATTTTTTGCGTTTTACGAATTGATTGGGTGTCGTGCGACTAAAATAAACGCGATTAAATTTTATTTGCAAGACCCATAAAAAATTTAGATTTAGTTCAATACAAATATACTAAACTTAATGCGGGATGGTGATTAATTTATTTAGAATAAAATTGGACCAGTTAAAGTGGGACGTGTGGCGCAACGAGGACCAAGTAAATAGGAAACATAAAAATGGGGGGAAATTAAGTCTTTCACCCATTTCTTCCCCAAGACCAGCTGATAAAGAGAGAGAGAGAGAGAGAGAGAAGAGCGAAAAAAAAGAAAAGAAAAGAGAAAAGCCTTGTCTTCATCTTATTTCTCTAATCTACGAAGATCCAATAGTTAGATTGCTTCAAGCCAAGAGTTAAAATAACTCTACGCAACGAGAGCTACACAACCATAGCAAAGATTGTGCTTTTTTCTAAATTTTCAAAGACGAAAATTTAGGGCTAAATCTTGGAAGGCTTGATTTGGGGTTCTAGGGACTTCTACTACGCGGGCTTATGCTACAAGAGGTAGGGTTCCCTCTTATCTATGTTTATTTTCAACTTAGGGTTGTGATGTGAAATGGGTAGGGCTATAGAGAGGAATTCTCATGTATTAATTCACACCTAGTGTATCTAGGATATAGAAACCGTGTGACGCCCCAAAAATCTGGGAGTCTTTGTTGACCGTTGATAATCCATCAACTCGTGGAAGGACCCATGAATGCCGTATAACCCGACACCACGTGATAGCATCCCCTTACCTGGGGTTTTAACTCTCACGTGTCAACCGTGTTTCCTTATTCGTTTAATCCAACTGAGGTCCAATGTGCCTCAATACACCACATTTAATGTCCATTTGTATCATTGGAATTAAAGAAATCAAGGTCCAAAAGCTTGGCAAAGCAATTTAAAAATTTGAAAATTTCGGAAAGAGTACCAGTACACTATACCGGTACTGAGTACCGGTACGCCCATTCCAGTGGGCAAATCGTACCGGTACACAATACCGGTATGGTCTGTCTAGTTTTGTCTTTTTCACCTATTTTTCATTTCAAAACCATTTCAAACCTTATCATTTTCATCGCAAACATGTATAATAAAGTTTTTTACATTATATATGATCCCTATAAAGTTCTTTTACAAGCATTCAAATATGATTACAATATTTACATTCCAAAAACCATTTTTAATTAAAATTTTTACAAACCTTCAAGGTTAAAGACCACATGTTGGTCTCTCTTCACCCTTGAGGCCCCAACTGAGAGCCATCCCCGGGTATGTATCCTCCACTTGAAATGTGTCCCGTATAGGGTGAGCCACGCTCAGTAAAATATTTTCTACAGAGACTACTGCCCACCTAGATGCATATGAAATGCACAGATGCAAAATTCAACAATCCATAACAATTTCAATTACTTGCTGACACGTGAGACATCGACTAACAAAATCTTTGACATCTTTCTTCATCCCGCTCTAATAATACTGCCGACAAAGATCATGGTACAACTTCGTGCCACTTGGATGCACAGAAAAACGAGAGCAATAAAACTACCCAAGGATCTCCTCTCTTAGATCCATAGAATGGGGAACCACAACTCTTCTCCTAAATCGAAGACTACCATCTGTGTGAATGACCTAACCCTCGTCACCTGTACATACCCGTACTCGGTCCTTAGTGGACAATATCTCCGTGTCTTGCCCCGAGGACTCGATCACTCTGCTTAGTAGGGAAGGCACAACCATCAAACTTCCCAAGGTGCCCAGAGCCTGTCCCATATTGCGTAGCCCAAACTGTCCCACAGTCTTGAGCATCCGCTACTCTCTGGAAGCCATATTAGCCAAGACTCCCTGTGACTTTCGGCCAAGTGCATTAACCACCATATTTGTTTTATCGGGATGGTAATGCAAAGTGAAGTCATAGTCCTCTAGATACTCCATCCACTTGCATTACCTCGTGTTGAGGTCCCACTGTGTAAAAATGTACTTCAGACTTTTGTGGTCCGAAAACACCTCGAACTACTCACTGTATAAAATCGCTCTGATACCAAGTTGTGATGCCCCAAAAATCTAGGGGTCTTTGTTAACTGTATATGTAGTGGCACCAAGCCTTTAAGGCAAGGACAATGGTTGCCAAATCTATGTCATGTGTGGGGTAATTCTGCTCGTGGTTTTTTAACTGTCGAGAACCATAAGCTACCACCCTCCCGGACTACATCAAGGCGCAACCAAGTCCGTCCTTGGAGGCATCACAATATATTGTGTACCTCTGTTCCCTCTCTGGAGCTATCAAAATAGGAGCTGAAGTAAGCCTTCTCTTCAACTACTAGAATACCTTCTCACACGAATCGTTCCACTCAAACTTGACCTCTTTTCGGGTCAACTTGGTCATAGGTGCAACTAATCGGGAGAAGTCCTCAATGAACCTCCGATTGTACCCTATCAATCCCAAGAAACTGCGTACCTCGAAGACTGGCACCACATGCCCCAAGAATTTTACCTCAGTTAGCCAAAATTCACACTTGCTGAGCTTGGCGTACAATTGATGGTCCCTCAATGTCTGGAGAACAATCCTTAAGTTACTCTCATGCTCCTCCTCAGACTTAGAGTAGATCAAAATGTCGTCAATAAATACCGTGACAAATTGATCTAGGTAGGGTTGAAATACCTTATGCATGAGATCCATGAATATCGCCAGGGCATTCGTCAACCCAAAAGGTATGACAGTAAACTCGAAATGCCCATACCGCATCCTAAACTTTGTTTTAGGGATATCTGCCTTCTTAACCCTCAGTTGATGGTAACCAGTACGGAGATCTATCTTGGAGTAGACCCGAGCCCCTCTCAGCTAATCAAACAAGTCATCAATCCTCGACAAAGGGTACCTATTCTTGATAGTAACCCTATTTAATTGCTGATAATCTATGCATAGTCGAAGGGTCTTGTCCTTCTTCTTTGTAAATAACACTAGAGCGCCCCAAGGTAAGGTACTCGGTCTAATGAACCCCCCTGTCCAACAATTCATGCAATTAGACCTTGAATTCTTGCAACTCAGCAGACGCCGTCCTATGTGGAGTCGTAGAAATGGGCGATGTACCGGGATACAACTCAATGGTAAAGTCTACATCCCTTTGTGGAAGTAATCTTGGTAGTTCATTCGAAAAAACATCTTCATAATCACATAAAACTTGAGGTAAACCTAACTCCTACTTCGCTTTTTCCTCTAGGGTAAGGCTTGCTAGCCAACCCATCAATTGTCCGTGCCATCTAGAATTGTACACGGCTTGGGGTAAAACGTCATGCTTTTTCCCTTGAAACTTGAAACAAACACCATTCGGTTTGTAAGCAGTGACCCTCCATTCCCAGGATTACATCAAACTCCGACATGTGCATGACCCTAAGGTCCACAGTGAGTAGAATCTCTGAGATCTCCAACTCACAACTCTGACATATCTTGTCAACCCTAACCCTAGCACCTAGGGGAGAACTCACATGCAATGCCTCTTCCAAGGTTTCAACCTCTAAGCCCAAGTCTTTCACACAAGATGCATAAATAAAAAAATGAGATGCACCAGAATAAAATAATACTCTTACCCATAAGTGAGAGAGTAGAAATATCCCCTATATCACCGACTGATCTATTGGCTCAATTTGAGGTATCATGGCGTAGACACGCCCCTAGGTCCCTAGAGTCTCAGCATGAGAGCCTTGTCCTCGACCTCGACCCATACCCTGGCCCATCTGGCCTATTTGCGGAGTCCTTGCTCGTGAAGTGGTAGGCTCTTGTGCTACACCCTGGGACTGGCATTGGCTCCCCTGACCCATGGTATGGTAGAGAGGGACAAATTGAGTCTGTGAACATCCCACTGATGACTGGGATTAGGGTGTCCTATAACTTTGGGATCCCTACCTCTGAGGGCAATCCCTGTTCATGTGTCGAGGCTGGTGGCCAAAGAAACATGCTCTATGCCCTGGCTGGCTAGGAGCCCTGAAGTGTCTTCCAACTTGGGATGATTGACCCTGACCTTGACCTCGATAATTGCTGCCCTATCCCTAAAACTCTTGCGGAGTTAAAGTCCTTTGGTTCTTCCTCGAGCTAGAAGAAAAAGGTTGGCTTTCTTTCCTCTTATCTTTAACACCAGCCTCTTGGATGTTCCGTGCATCGTTCACCTCTCTCTTAATGGCCATAGCAGTCTCGATCATCAAATCCAAGTCTTATAGGAGAAGACCTACAATTTTACCCCGGATGGATAATTTTAGGCCATCCTCAAACTTCCTCACTTTGGCCATGTCTGTGGCCACATACTCATCGGCGAAATGGGCTAATTCAGTGAACTTAGCCACGTATTCGAGCATCGTCATCATCCCTTATTTTAGGTCTAAGAACTCCTGAGCTTTTGATGCCCGATTAGTACAAAACATTGCATAATTCTATGTTCTAACCATCCGATGATTAACTATTTTTATGGTGTTATTTATGGGAGTTACATATGTCGAGTTATTAATGATGACATTTGGTATTTGCAGTTAAAAGGTGTTAAATAAGACTCCTTAAGGCACTTCAACAAGGTTTGAGACAAAAGGAGATGAAAGAATGACTAGAGGAAAGCTTAAGGGTTGCAGAAACAGCAGAAACAACAGAAACCGTACTGGTACGCAAAGGCTACTGGAGTTCGAGGTACCGATACACTGTATCGGTACTATTTGTCAATTTTTTTCCAAATCTCTGCATCTCAAGCTCTGTCGCTTTGCGGGCCCCACCATCAGTTCTCCCCTACTCCCCTGACACGCCCACAATACTATTCATCTCATTCACACCTCTAATTGGAAGTTTAGAGCTTTGGTGATAAATGAAGAGAGAGAAGTGAAGAAGAGTTGGGTGTGCAAACAAGCTCTGCACACCCATATCCAACCCACTCAACCTGTAGCCTATGGATGGAGTTGACATCCCAGGCTACCCTAGGGCTGGAAAGGTACGTTTTGGAGGAGAAGATTGGGGATTGTTCATTATTATAGAGGAGATAGATGTAGAGAGAAGAAAAAAGCTGGGTAGAAGACAATGAATAGTGTTTTAGTGTGAAAAATTGAGTTTTTGATGTTTTCTTCAATGCATTGTCTTTGATCCCCCTGTAAGAACTTGTAAAACTTCATTTAATGCATTTAATGATGTTCTATTTCAAGTCATTGCTAGTGTAATACTCTCTTTAAGTTTCTACCATTAATGCATCAAAGTCTTTCATTGTCTTAGCTTAAAATGGATATTAAATTCCTTCACTTTGAGCTTATGATTTCTTGAACTTAGTAGCTTTAAAACTTTATATCTTTGCAATGCTCCATCATTCCATTGTCATTTCCATTTCAAACATGAGTAGCTAAGTCTTAAAGTTGACAAAACCAAGGGAAACCTCCACTTGGGAATATTATTTCAACTCATTCTCTCCCTTCCCTTATGAGTCTAATGGTTCGGTTTGACAGGATAGAGAGTGGATAAGTTGGTGAACCTTTGATATTCCATAGGTTTAGCCACGTTTTATGCTTAGATACTCGTCAACCTTGTCCCTATCTTCCCCTAAATCAATCGTTCATTCATGCTCTATCGGAGGAAGGATTGGAGTTGAAATGGTATTCCCATTGGAGTGACTTCTTGGGTTTGCCAACATTTGTTTCTCATTGTATTTTCCCAAAACACACTCCACCAAACAACTTTCAACCACAAAGATTTTTACACCTTTTTTGATTCACAATCACCTTCACTTTGGTTTACTTTCTTCCCCGTGGAAAAGACCTTGGAATACTTCTTCAAGTTAAACACCGTCACACGAAAGTCTCCTTGCGATTGTGGAGCATTTTTGTACATTCATACATCATATTTACATCATCCCACTTTTCTTTCCTTTCCTTTCCTTTTGCCCTTTCTTTTGAAATTATCTCAAGGGAGCGTGACACTCCTTCCCTATTTGAACACACTTCACACATCCATTGGGGGATAATATTTAGGGGTTAGGGGAAAGTAAAGAAAACCATTAATCAATGCTGGGCAGACGCTGGGATGTATTTGCCCATGAAGAGTTCCCGAAACTCTTCCCATGTTATTGCCTCCAAGTCCCTTGAGGCTTTGACCCAATCCCACCACACTTGGGATTCTTCCTCTAGCTGGAATGCAGCTAGCTTTATCGTAGTGGCATTGGAGATGATTTCCATTGCCTCAAAGATCTTTTCAACCTGTCGGAACTAATGGTCAGCTACCATCGGATCTCCTTCTTCCATGAAGGTTGGAGGCTTGTGTGCCTTGAACATCTGGAGGTTACTTGCTCCTTGACTCATATTTGTACTAGCCTGTACAATTGTGGTAGCTGTAGCACTAGCTTGTGCAATGGTAACAGCTGCAGTACCAATAGGCTCCATAAAGGCTTGTTGGTCAAAGGCCGGTGGTGGTTGGTTGTTGTTCCATCCACCGCCTCGGCGTCCTCTTCCTCGATTGGCCATCTACACATAGGAAAGATAGCAATAGAGCCCTACATACTATCCCAAAGCAGGGATCAACATTTAACATTATGAATTTTCTCAATGTCTCACTAGTAGAGCGTATGTCATCCACTAGTAGACCTTTACACCCTGAACCATTCGTTAACTCTTTTTTCGAACCCCAGGTTATTCTCTAAACACTAGGGTTAGAATACCTTACATATACATCTCACCATGCATATAAATCATTTAAAATATAGCACATAATCCTGTAGGAAGTAAAGCACAAAACATGAAATATACAATGAATGCAATGGTCTAGACCCAATGCCCATCAAGCCCTAGGTAATTCGTATACCTAAGCTCTGATACCAATCTGTGATGCCCCAAAAATTTGGGGGTTTTTGTTAACCATTGATAATCCATCAACCCGCAAAAAGACCCCTGAATGTCGTATAACCTGACAACACGTGATAGCACCCCCTTACCCGAGGTTTTAACCCACACGTGTCAACCGTTTTCCCTTATTCATTTAATCCAATTAAGGTCCAATGTGCCTCAACACACTTCATTTAATGTCCATTTGAATAATTGGAATTAAAGAAATCAAGGTCCAAAAGCTTAGCAAAGCAATTTTAAAATTTTAAAATTCTAAAAAGAGTACCGGTACACTATCGTACCAGTACGCCCATTCTAGTGGGCAAATTGTACCGGTACATAGTACCAGTACAGTCTGTCCAGTTTTGTCTTTTTCACATGTTTTCTATTTCAAACCTTATCATTTTCATCTCAAACATGTATAATGAAGTTTTTTACATTATACATGATCCCTAATAAGTTCTTTTACAAGCATTCAAATATGATTACAATATTTACATACCAAAAACCACTTTTAACTAAAAGTTTTACAAACCTTCAAGGTTAAAGACCACAGGTTGGTCTCTCTTCACCCTTGAGGCCCCATGTGAGAGCTATCCCCGGGCATGTATCCTTCACCTAAAATGTGTCTCGTATAGGGTGAGCCACGCTCAGTAGAATATTTTCTACAGAGGCTACTTTCCACCTAGATTTATATGGAATACACACATGCAATATTCAACAATCCATAACAATTTCAATCAAGAATATGCAACCCCATGATGGAACTCATTACTATATGCCATGGAATGAGATGAGACTCATTCACTCATGGAACTCAACACGAACCCTTCCCGACTCCCCCACACATGCAAGTGCCAAAATGTGTGAACCTGTCATTTATGTTACATATCAATGACATTTATAATCTAGAGTCTTTCTTGGGGTGGATATTCATGGACTTACACCAAAGGTCACCCAACCTGCAAGGAATTCATGGACTTCCACCAACGGTTCCACGTACACCGACACACTTTATGGGCTCTTATACCAACGAAGTGTGTATCCAATCACCGGGTCTCTCACCCGAGGGATATTCTAGCTCCTTATTTCTACCTTAACCCAATTTATCATGCAACCATACGACTTAGCTACGCCTTCGGCCTAACTTTTCCAAGCCTTCCGTCAATCACCATTTGTGGTGTTGACAACAACCATGCACACACCCATGTAATGAGATATTTTCGTGCATATGTAATGTGATGCACTATTGCAATAACAATCATGTTCCATATGTATGAATGTCATATGGATCAATTAAACCACATATCAACATATTCCATGGAAATTTATATCAAAGGCATATAATTTTCATAAGTTATCACATAACTTAATCAACCCAAGGAACTCCCATGCATCAAAATCTAGCTAGAAGTTGTTCTAATCCCTTTCTATGCTCATTTTCTCTGTTCCATATTAATAAACAAATGATATACATATATAAACACATGCACCCAACCATTCCTATAGAAATTTAGGTTAGAAATCAACCCAAGTGGGAGAAACTCTACCTCTTGGAGCATAAACCGAAGACAAAAGCTTCAAGAACACCTCCCAAGACCTCCAAAACTTGATTTCCCCCAAATCCCCTCTTTAGATCTTTGATGAAATCCCTCATTCTTGGTATATAGATGTAGCCCTCGTCGAGGAGATGAACTTTAAGTCTTGGCTCGATGGATTCCAAATGACAGAAGTCTGTGAATCGGCGACAGAAAGATGAATTTTTCTCCTTTCTTCTCCCTTCTCATCTCACACGTTACACAATGATTTTCAACAGATTTTTCTGCTAAAAATCAGATATTTTACGCTATTTATAATTTTAAAAACTTGGCTCACATCGAGCCACACGCCCCTTTTTTTCGGGTCTATTTTTTTTCCCGAAATGATTTATTTCAACCTGATTTAAGTTCAAATTAATTTTATTTGAATTTTTATTCAATTATAAATAAATTTTAAAATTTTCATTTTGGGGACCTTTATGAGGTCAATTGCCACCCAGTCATCTCGAACGACGTGATAAATCTGACTATCTCAGAATTCGACGAAATTTGATAAGATGTCTAGATTTTCTCGATGCAAATCCAAAGCCGAAGTTCATTGTTTCATATGAGCTCTAGAGAGTACGTATTTTAATTTCGTATTATAGTGGCAAAATGACCATTTTTTCCTTTTTCAGAAAAAGTTTAAATTTACTCGAGTTTTACAAAATAGGTATAAGAATATGTTAAAATCTTTTTTTTTGTTTGATTTGGGTTTGATAAAATGGATAATAAGGGTGTGCTATGTGTTTACATATTTTTTCTACTAAGTGTTTGGTAAAATGCTTAGAAACTCTAGTATGTTATTTGGATTGAAATTACATGTTACATATTGGGAATGGTTGTGAAGAATGGACATGTTTATTATATATTTTCTGATATGATGAGCATGATGATATAAAATGAAATTATACATTACATTTGCATATGCACTGGTAGCATGGCTTTCGTGGGCATTCGACATGATTGTGAGAGTGTGTGCATGTTTTTAATCAAACACCTTCCTTGGTGGGTTGATACGTGGGCTTGAGAAATTTGGACCTAAGTCTGACTGAGTCGTATGGGTTTGCATTGAAAATACGTGTCGGAGTTAGTAAGAAGGGCTAGATTCTCCCTCGGGTGCTAGACCCAGTAATTTCGGATATGCACTTCCATTGGTATTGGGTCCATAAACTGTGTCATTGTGGGTAGAATTGTTGGTGGAAGTCCATAGATGCCTTGTCAGTTAGGTAACCACTGGTGGAAGTCCATAAATACCTACCTAAAAATGGCATAAATTTTATAAAATGGTCATTGGATGTCCAACATAAATGGTGGGGACTTGAAATGTCTAGATGCGTACGCATGACATAACATTTTTTATGGGAGTCGGTGGGTCTCGAGTTGCATTGCATGCGTGAGTTCCCATCTCATGGCATGTCATGGAATTATAGCATTCATTTATGAAAAATATGTGTTTGAATGGATGCTTGATATAATGATTTGCATATGACAGTTCATATGCAACTGGGTTGGGGAGTAACCTCCTTAGGAGATACCTTATTGAGCGTGACTCATCATTTATGGGAATATATTTTAGGTTTTGGATAAGCTCCAACTGATGGCCGTCACTTGGGCCTGTATTAACTATAAAGCAGGTTTGTGGCTCTAGATTTTGGAATTGAAGACCCTTGTATAATTATTATCTTTGCCTTTGTACATTATATAATACAAAACTTGTATTTTGATGAAGGCTTGTAAGGGTACTTTATATTTGGACATTTAATCTCATTGTGAAGGGATGTACTATGACTTTGTAGGGTTTAAATGTTGAAATCTGGGCCTCAGGTACCCAGCTTCCAGTGGGCTCAAGTACCGGTACTTATGCTCATAGGTACCGGTACCCCATTGCCAATGGGCACAGGTACTGATACTAAGGCTTACAAATACCAATATCTGACTTCCAGAGGGCTCAGGTACCGATACTTTAAGGAGTACCGATACCTCTCCCCTAAATTTGAATTTTAAAATTCAACGCTTATGAGTTCTCATATCTTGAGTTCTTTTCTTCGAAAGTTATGAATGGTTGAATTATAAGTCCTAGACTTTGGGATGTGTACCTTATAATGGTCATATGAATAATGTATGCACAAATTATGTATTGGGTAAAGCAACCGTGTAAAGTTTGCTAGAATTCTATTTTTTTATGATCCCGGTGAATGGGGGTGTAATAACGTGGCATTGAGTTATACAGTATTCATGGGTATTGTAATAACGTGGTATTGAGTTATACAGTATTCACGGGTATTCTGAAGCTTGATGAGTGATTAACAAGTTGAGAATAGACCCACGATTTTGGGGGCATCATAGATTTATACAAATTAAATTCCCTCTCTCACTTAGTTATTTAATACTTTGTGAGGGTTATCAACCAATTTTTATTAAAATAAAATACAAGAATGTATGACATTTATAAAGATTCCAAGTTATCCCATTTGTATATGTATATGTATACATGTAATAAATATAATGTCAAATTCTCACAACTATCCATAAAAAAATTGAGAATTTTATTTTATTTTCTAATTACACACAAATACTTTAAACATTCCTATTTTAAATCAATATAAATTATATACTTGGCCATGCCAGATAATCTAAGCTAGTCCATTAACGGTGTTGTTCGCATGTTAGGGTATTGTTTACCAATACAATCAAAATATGAATAATAAAAACAGAGATCAACAAAAATAAGAAGACTATTTAAACAAAGACACTCAGTTATTAAGGTCATGTCTAGAGTTTCAATGTAATAAGGAATTTGCAGCAGTCCTTGATGGCTCCAACCACCTCTATGTTGCGCTACGCTATCGGGGATTGACCTACTCGATCAATGTAGGGGCTCGGGGGCGGGCAGCGCCTCTAAAACCTAAACGATTTCTGAACAATTTCTCCTTTGCAAAATCAAATTTGGCTACGAAAAACTACTTTTGAATAGTTATCTTCCACAACAAATCTTATACAACAATAACAAAAATAATACTTGGCCCTATGCCTCCACAAGGAAGTTCATACACTGCCATCAAAATTACAACACGAATAAAGCATCGTGTGAATTCTTTCCAATAATATTAACCACATGATTAAACTGTTGTGAGATCCAATTACATAAAATAATAATAAAATTATGTGACCATAATAGTGGGACAAGAAAGTTGCAAAAACATAGACTAGCATAATTCTACGTTCTATCCATCAATTATTGTAAAATCTAATCATTTTAGTCTGATAACATGGTTATATTCATTATGTACGTGGTATCAACAAAGGCTCTAATACCATTTTTTAAAACAACAGTCCCAAGATCTGTTGATTGCACGTATAATCGAATACAAAAAAAATTATTCATATGAGATTTTGAGCAGAATAGCACGAACAAAGACAGATGTAGATCGAACAGCCTGCTCGATGGACCTCACCGTCTTTTATTGTATGTCCTTCTCAATGCCAAAACCCAATGCAATGAGGTTGTAATCTTCTGAATTTTCTCTTTGCTCTTTCTCTCTTTACCTCTTCTAAATGTGATGTAAACTATATGGCTAAGACTGTAATACCCTGATTTTTCTCTTCTTTTTGGAGACGTTAATTGATATAAAAACAACCAAATAAAATAACAGAGCGCTAATTGTCCCAATAAAATTTCATTTAGTAAAATCATCTCCCAATACAAATGAATTCGTCAATATACATAAATCTCTCAATATAATTAAAACACTAATTAAATCAACATCTCCTCGTGTTTAATATTCTGATTATCTTGTTTTGATTTTTTTCTCTAAAATCAGCCTGAAAATATACATTACGACAAGGAAAAGAATATGCTCAATTACAATAATCGAGTATCACAAAGTATCTCAATCAACAGATACCAATATCAAATTTACATATCATACGTCATACGGAATCTTAACACAGATCTGACACCTCATCAATCATCTCACCTCAACCCGATTCCACGGGTCTCCCGGTTGGCGATGCATCGACTATTGGCTGTCATAATCTCGTCTCAATATCCTCATAACACGATCAATGAGACAAAGATATTCAACAATATTCAATCAAAATTTTAAAAATAACGATAGCACAAGTTAGAATAAAAATCATAGGATAATCAAAGAAATACTCTTTGAAAAGAGATTTAAGATGAACATATTACATACCACCCCGTACCTCAAAATCATTGTTTGAATTTGATAACTCTACTTTCTTCCTCTTTTTCCCAACTTCTCTTGCCTTCTCTCTGGGAGGTTACCAATGTGTTTTCCTCCTAATTCCATAACCAAGTCCCCAATTTTTAGGCCTTTAGGACTCCTAGGAATATTCTAGAGGAATATTTTAAAATGTGAAATATCCTAGGAATATTCTAAAATCTTCTAGAACCTTCTAGATCTTTCTAAAGGATCTGTTTACTTTCTGAAACGATTAAATTCATCTTAGTTGAAGTTCAAATTAATTTTATTTGAATTTTAATTCAATTATAAGGAAATTCTATAAAATTTAATTGTGGGAACCTTTGTAAGGTTAACCGCCACCCAGTCACCTCAAAATACGTATAAAATTTGACTATCTCGAAATTCGGCAAAAATTATCTGGGTGACTTGATTTCGCGAGACAAATTCAATGGTGAAGTTCGTTGTCTCATTCAAGCTCTAGAGAAATATTTATTTTGAATCTTCATTATAGTGATAAATTATCATGTTGTCCTTTTACGAAAAAGCTCAAATTTTCTCGGGTTTTGCATTCTTCTCCCTTAAAAGAATTTCGTCCACATAATTATGTTTAAACAACTTCTAAAAATTTGGGAACTCACAAAAAGAACTAGAGAGTGCGTCTATAAATAGGCTACAATAGAGACCCTCAAGAGAAAATAAGGGTCTGTCTTCCAATGGGCCAAGGAATCCTATATTCAACGCATGACAACCATCTTATGATCCATTAATAATAAGTTAGTCCACTAAAAGTTTATTATGGATTTATCTTGCCTTATCTCAAAATTATATTTCGAGTTCCTTGTAATTATGCAATTAATAATATCCGTTTAAGATTATAGATGTCCATCAATTGATCAAAATACTGATTATTATATTCAATTGACTTATTTTTATTCTCGAGATCTTACAACTCAACTTATTTTTCATGCCGAATAATTAAATCTACCTGCAGGGTTTGACATGGACAAACTTATGAACTTCCTCAAGAGGACATCATCAACCCATTTAAATACCGGGACGTTGTTTTCTTTAATAATTAATTTCTACCACACAAATAATGTCATCTCCCAGTTCACCGAGTTTTTTGGCTCAAATGAATCTCACTCTTTTGATGAATTATAGTAACAATCATTATATGCACACACCCATTAAATATCTCGGGATTAAGAGCTCAAGCAATCATAATAACCATGAGGTATTATTTTATTATTTAGTTTTTAAAAAGATAATAACCTCAATAATGGTCATATTCAATGCACAAAGTGTACTAGTGCAACGGAGCAATGGAGCGTGAGTAGTTCCGTATATCCTCCAGTGCAAGGGAAACATATGTATAATATTGGTGTGTTTATGGAATTGCTGATGTTTTATCTATACGTTTATTATATATATAAGACATGCCAGCTGGAATAACCCCGGTGATTCTATCGGTATGGCGTTGCTTCCACTGGAACGTTGAGGAAGTTCCACTGACGCATGATATTACTATATATAATAATATTGCTTGCTAGAATAACCCCGGTGATCCTATCGGTATGGCTAGTCCTCCACTGGAACACTGAGGAAGTTCTACTGTCAATATATATATTCCAAGATGATCTATTGAATAATTCAAGTATTCTGTTTGAGTGGCTTGACTTTCTGGGTGACATATCTAAATACAGCTAACCTAACAAGTTGTTGTATTATGATTAACTACCACCGGCTGACCTGACAAGTTGTTGGAGGATAGTCTATACCACCAGCGGGTTTTACTCGAATTAGTCAATTGGAACATCTATAATCCAGCGTAGCCTAATGAGCAGCTGTGTTATAATATATTACCTTCACAATAGCTTAATAAGCTACTGTGTGCTTAATTGTGTACATCAGACCTACTGATTGAATTTCCAGTAAAATAAAAGTTGATTTGAGGTGCGGTAGCAATTTCGTAACAAGACCAATATAAAGCATATGAGATCCTTAAACTGAAGGATATATTTTATATTTCTGTCAATTAATCTGTTTTATTTACGCACTTTATTATAATTGCACTTTAATTCTGTATGTTGAATAAATTAAAACCAGTTAATTAGACTAAGCTCACACCACAAGCAATCAAACATCAAACTACTCCAAACAAACCACTTTACTGTTTTTGATTTTTATTTTATTTTTAAGAATTACTTAACTCTTAGTGGGATCGATACTTGGACTTAAAAACCGAGAAAACGATAATTCGACCACCTATACTTGGGTGTAATATTATAATATAATTCAGACACACAAAAAAGTGCGAATCAGATTCACAGTAGAAAATGATGAACTTGAATCAGATTCATTTCAGTATGAGATTCACCCGATTATCAAAATTGACCCAACTGGATCTTCCAATAACATTGATGTCATGTTGACATTTGTTTCTTATGAGGTCACTTTAGCATGAAATCTCTTTGGTAGGGATCTCATGATTTTCCATTTAATTGCAGCATCATCTATCTTGGTACCTAATGCAAAGGAAGAATTAACAAAATCACACAATTTAGAATAAAATTTGCTAAAAGTTTCTTCCTCTTACATCCTCAATACTTGAAATTATGAGGTGTACTATTGGAGACAAGACATCTTGACCATGGAAGAGCAATGTACCTTTAGAGATGAGACATCCACAACACTTCCTCGTGGGATACGATAAAAATGTCCCATGCCTTCTTGAAGGTTTCACAAAGATATCCTCTGAAAATTGTTTGGTGCCATGGAATTGAATATCACATTCAAGTTCCACCATGCAAGCTCAATCTCAGTTTTCATCTAAGTTTTTTGGGTATTTCAATCAACCATTGCTTCACCTCCTTCAATAGAAGTGGTGGTGATGAGAGGGGTCCAACCCTCTTGAACACTAACCCCTACTCTCTTGCCTATCAATTTCAAAAATGCTCTCATTCAAGCTTTCCAATATTTATAGTTAGAACCATCAAAGTGAAAGGGTCGCATAATTGATCCTCCTTCGTTTTGAGACTCCATTTGAAAATAACTAGTAGTAACAATAGATCTCTAAGAAAGCAAACAAACTAGGTAAGAGAAAGCACAAAATCGACTTATAATGTGTCTAATGCAATCTTACGGCAACCATGCTTTGATACCAATTGTTGAGGGGGAGATTATGTGGATTGTCCCTCATCATGAAACACGTGGGTTGCTAGACACTACCTAGAGCGGGGATGAATAGGTTAATTAAAATTATGCTTAGACAAAAACCAATTTTAACCTAATTCGACCTCAATTACCTTTTTTTTTTGCAATTAGATGACAATTAATAGTGAGAACCCATTTTCAACCACAACGACCAATTAAACTCATGAAGATCAGTGTATTGATTTTATCAATTAAACACTCAACACTCAATCTCTCACGAGGATCCCAAACCAATGGCAACCAAACCAAGTAAGTAACTATGGATATTCAGTCAATCAATATATCAAACACATGTTGCTCATGTGTGTATCAAATTGAAAATGTATATATAAAAATAATAAAGAACACAAGCAATTTATTGCTATGAAAAACTTCGTCAAAAAAAATCGCAAGGAACTTTTCTAGGGTTCACCAAAGCCTAATCCACTATCCCAAATTTTGTTTTACAAGTACTCGAGATTTATACCTGCACTAAGATCCTTGGTATGCACACTTGCCAATGGCTTTGGTTTCAACCAACCAAGCTCTTTTTCTCCAAGGCGTTAGATTGGATAGGAATTATAATATGGTAGTCTTTGGATTTAGGGATCGAGGGTTGTGCCTCAAGCTCTTAAGGTGTTAGATAGATAAAAATATCTCTAAAAGTCTTACAATAGGCTTAGCCTATAGGCTCAAAATAGGATTTGTGTTGGGGTCTAGGAAAACACAGAAGACAGTTTGAGCTATGGGAGGACAGTGGTCACTAGAATTAAATTTGGAACCAAACTAGAAAAGTAGAGTATAGACTACTTGAGCGACCTTCAGGGACTGCTCGAGCCATCTAAATACCTCTTGAGCAGGCTGAGGGCAAACCTCTTTGCCTTATACATAGCCTTTTCTCGAATTTATTCCTCAGTCTTTAAAGACGGCTCAAGTAAAGGCTAGCAAACATAAGCTTGCGAACATAATTTATTCCTTTCATATCTCAAGATCAGACAATTACAATTCAATCAACCAAGAACTAAAGTTGTTCTACTCAATGAGGGCAACGTGACAACACCCTTTTCAAGCGTTTTCCACCAATTCTAAAATTTAAGGGCTTGGGGCTAGGGCTTTGAGGAGCTTGTTTTGGGCATTCCTGAAGAATTTTCTCCTAATTTATGTTTCAAGAGGTGAGGGTTTCCTCCTATTTAGGATTACTTGCAATTTCAAGTTGTATATGGTATGGGTAGAGTTATGCAGAATATTACATATCTACCATGTAACTAGTATAACTAGTGAGAGGTTTGTGAATTGATGAACATGTAAACCATTTTTTACTTGATTTTGGGTGTTGAACATATGGGTTATATGTGAGATTATTGGGCATGCTATGTGTTTACATTTTATGCCTTGAAGGTGTTTGATAAAATGCCAAAATATTTTCAAGTGTGTTATTTGAATTGATATTGCTTATAACATGCTTAGTGATGGTTATAGAATGTTATTATATGCCTCATGATATAATTAACATGTTGATGCTTATGAGATGCTATCACATGCTTACATGACATAATTAACATTATGATGGAATAGAATAACAATTATACATTATATTGCATATGCATGGGTTGCACTACATTCATGGGCATTGGCATGAATGTGACTGAGTGTGCATAGGTTGGGTCAATCACCACATAGTGATTTGATTAGTGGACTCGAAAACTTTTGACAAACGTCTGATTGAGTTTCACAAAATATTTCATGGAAAATGTGTTGGATATAGCAAGAAGGGACAAAATCTCCCTCGAGTGCAAGACCCGATTACTTGATTCACACACTCACTAGGGCTCACTTTCAGGACAGAGCCGGGTTGTGGCTCTTGATTTGTATTTTGTAGTCCCTTGTATAGAATTACATTTTGCCCTTGTATAATTTTAAGTATAAAACTTTAATTTTTTTAAAGGCATTTAATGGGACTTTCATGGACATTACTCTTTTGAGAACGAATGGATGATGTATGATAATGGTTATGGATGAGTGGTTAATGTTTAATACTTAGATATTGGTGTATTAGACCTTGGAATGATCTGTGATCTATGTGTGTTAATCAGGACACACGTTGTGTGTTCGGTGGAGCTTCTCGTACGAAAAAGACCGCCAGATTTTTGTTGGGATTGGTTTGTCGGGACCAATGCGTTGGGCTAATTAACAAGGCTTAATGGGTAATTAGGACCCCCTAGGAATTGGGGTGTCACAACATGGTATAAGAGCATAGGCATTAGGTCTTATATAGGCCTTGTAGGAAGTGAGTTTATCATCTTTCGTTGTAAGCGTGAAAAGGTTTAAAGTCGGTGGTGTAGGTTAGGCTCTGATAATGTCACAACTTGGTGTCATAGTCAAGGTTCTTGATTTACCTAGGGCTTGTGGAGTGGGTCTAGGTCATTGCATCCATTGATCATTTCATATTACATGTGATACATGTTATGTTCTTTATATGAATTATATGCATGATAAAATGTGAAGGGAATGAGACACTAGGTTAGATAACATAACCTTAGTGTTGGAAAGGAAATAGGATAGGAATCTGGACATTCCTACCAGTAGGAAGAGCTCTTGGGGCTAGATCTACTAGTAGGAGGCAGGACCCATAGGAAAAGATTATGCTTTGAACCTAATGTTAGAACAACATTTAGTTTTTGGTCCTACCGTCGGTATGACACCGGTAGGTCAACAACACAACATTTTCCCAGCAAACTTCGAACGGTCATAACTTTGCTACCAAAGTTAGAATTATGCAAATAACCTATTGATGGAAAGATTAAGATGTCTACTTTAAAATGAGATAGATTTCAGGCCCAAATTTTTAGTATCCCAATAATTATAACAAAAAAGAGTAAGGGTGAGTCATGACTTTAACTTGAAACCAACTCGCATGTTCTTTTACATCATCATGACATTGTTGTGATATGTTCTATGATGGTTGATTAACACTCAAAATAGCATACTCTTATGCCATGTTTTGAACTAATTATACTTTGGGGGAGCTTAAAGAATGATGTTTCAGGTCTTAAAGTGAACAATGGTACAAAGGCACCAAAAAGCATCCCTTGGTGGCAATCACAACATTTTAAGGAACTAGTTGCAGAAGCTTGGAATAAGGAAGGAACGTTCGAACGTCAAACACCGTTCGAACGGTCATGATAAACTAGGCTAGAAACTGCTATCTGTGTTACGGGAAAAACCCAAGACCCTGGAGATTCAAGAACTACGTTCGAACGGTACTTAACGTTCGAATGTCTATTGGAACAAGGACAAGATCAGACTGACTGAAGACATGGCGTGTTGCAGACTTGCAGAGTTGCAGTCAGAAGGCTCAGGCACTTGAGTCCCACGTTTGAACAGTGGCCACCGTTCGAACGCCCCAGGAATTATTGGACATATCAGTTAAGATTCTGCAAGGACCTGGAGGGAAGATCTACATGAAGACTTGGAGGAAGATTTTGGGACAGAAACCACGTGTGGACTGACATAACTGACGTGGACTGCATCCTTCTGACGTTTGAACAGCAGAGAGCAAAGATAGAGGAACCGTTCAGACACCCAAACTGTTCGAACGGTGTGGACAGACTGCCTGCTGAGAGGTTGGCATTTCACTTTGACTTTGACGCCCAGCTCTATTCTTTTACCCCTTCCTTGCCTTCTCATTGCCTATAAATATACTTAGCTTTGTGTAGAAGAGACACACATGGGTGGAACTATTTGAGAGGTTCACCATTTAGCATTTCATCACATCCATTTCAATTCTTGTCTTAGTCCTTTTCTTTACTAGAAGAAGTGGGGACTTTAGATTCCCACTCATTTCCTTTACATTAATGTTCATATTTACATTTACTTAAGAGTTGTAATTCCTTTATTTACTTTAAGTCTTTACATTTATGTTCTTGATTTACATTTAGTCTTTACATTGATGCCTTTATTTCCTTCTAGTCTTTACATTTATGCTCTTATATACATGCTTTTACTTATGTCTTGCACTTTCATTATTTGAGCTCCCTTCTTGCTTAGAGGAGTGAAACTCTTCCACTTTTCTAGAGCTTTACAAAAGCCGTGAAGGGTGGAACGTGATTCACTCATTCTTCATTGAAGATGAGCTCTTTGTTAATTATACTTTTACGTCGTGAAGCCCTCTACTTAGAGGGATGAGCATCACTCACTTTTCTAGCTTTACCAAAGCTATGAAGAGTGAGTAGTTTCTCATTCACTCTTTAGTAAGAGGTAAAGGACATGTGGTGATTACCCGAATATCATATGATGCTTTGTTTTAATGCTTAATGTTTATATTCCCTTGTTTTTGGATGAATGATTGCATCTAGCAAAGCTAAAGTACTTTGTATAATCAATAGCCTCCCTATGACAAGGATGACTCCTGCATAGAAAGACTCTTCGTTTCAAGGCAAATACACCGGCTAGATCTTCATGACTACCCTTTAATCATCTCCCTTTATCAAGCTTCATTAAAAGGATGAACTATTAAAGCCATGATTGAATGTCGTGAAGAATTACTTGTTTGTTTGTACACGCGATAACTCTTAGTACAGATAATTCTTGTAAACTTCTAGTGAGACCTTGGAACCATGACCTTAATAGGCCATTTCTATCTTCCAATTGACTTGCCGTTGGCACGGGAGTTAATTGAGTCATCAAGCAAAAATATCATATTTTGGATAATTGACTACGTGTCTCAATCCTCGAACTAAAGAGTGATTTCTCTGCCCTTTGAATCAATCTTATATTTTGTCTAGAAAACTCTTTGAAAAGAATTTAATATTCTGTTCAAGGAATTCACCCACATCTCACAAACTCAAAAGTTACAATCAATTGGTTTCCTTCACCGATTTCTTTAGAACACCAAAACTACTGGTTCCCTGTGGATTCAACTCTGGACTCAAACTGGATTATTACTACAACTTGACCGTTGGCACTTGGATGTACACATTTCGGATCAAGTCAAGTTTTTGACGCCGTTGTCGGGACCCTTGTAAAAGTGTTTTACTAGTAAAAGGTAAAAAGACCTTTTCTTTTCGTATAGATGCTTCTGTTTATTGTAAATAATTTGTTTTGCATTCATTTAATTTATGTCTGAGAACGCTCCTCACTATAAAAATTTGCGGGGCAGAATCTTCTGGATCTGTGAACCAATCTGAACCAAATTCACTAAGATCAATAGCAGACTCTTGTGAGAGTATTATGACAAATGTTGATAGAAATGGAGAGGTTCCCGTAAGGGAAGATGAGGGGCCTAATCTTCGAACTTTGCGGGATTATCTGAATCCCACAAGAAATAGTATCCCCTCATGTTTTGTATTTCCTCTAGATGCACCCCCCTTTACAGTAAAGTCGGGGACTGCACAGTTGTTGCCTCTTTTCCATGGATTAGATACTGAAAATCCATATTTGCATATGAAAGACTTTGAAGAAGTGTGTGGAACATTTCAAGACAATTCTGAACTTGCCAAGATGAAACTTTTTTCTTTTTCTCTAAAGGATAAAGCTAAACAATGGCTAAATTCTTTAAAATCCCTTTCCATGCCAACCTGGCAGATATTTCAAAATGAATTTTTTAGAAAAAAAATTTCCCTACATCGGACTAACATGCTAAAAAGGCAAATTATGAATTTTTCGGTGAAAGAGGGGAAAACATTTTACCAAAGTTGGAAAAGATTTAAAGAACTACTCCAAGCCTGTCCATAACATATTTTTGAAAATTGGACTCCAGTTGGATTTTTCTATGATTCTTTACCCACTAGATTGCGGCAGTTTGTCAAAATGATGGCCCAAGGAGAATTTATGGGTAAAAGTCTGTAGGAGGCATTCTTTTTCTTTGACACTATATCTGATAGTTCTCAGATGTGGGACTCAGCCTCCCTTACTACTAGTGAAGCTAGACCATCTACTTCCCAAGGGGGAAAGTATATCTTGAAAGAAGATGATGACCTGAGAGCAAAAATGTCCACCTTGTCTCGAAAGCTTGAAGCCTTAGAGATGAAAAAAATTCTTCAAGTTGAATTGGGTCCACCCACAGAACAAGTATGTGGGATTTGTGCATTGACAAGACATCCTACTGGGGAATGTCCTACCATCCCTGCATTCAAAGAAGTTTTATTGGAACAATCAAATGCAATCTCCAATTTCAACAAGTCTTACAACAACCCATACTCTGAAACATACAATCCAGGGTCGCGGAACCATCCGAACTTCAGTTGGAGGAACACACAACCAATTCTCATGAACCAACCACAAAATTCACAACCACCACCTCAAGGACTGCCTGCATATCAACCATACCAACCACCGCACAAAAGAAACCTTAAAGATACACTGAACTAGTTCATGCAAACTCAAATGAACTTCAATGCACAGACCACCCACTCCTTTGAAGATCTTAAAAGTTACATCCAAAAGCTGACTCAATCCATGGCTACACATAAAAAAGGCAAATTTCCTGCCCAACCAAAACCTCCACAAGATCAAGCCCAAGCTGTCACTACACTGGGAAGTGGTAAGGTGATTAACAAAACTTTCAGGGACATGTTGTTTCCAAAATCAAAACCCGAGTCAACCCCAATCAACTCAACAGTTGAACCTGAACTTGTGGATGGAAAGGAACCTGATCCTGAGATAGAGCAAGAACCAGAACCTTCTTAAGAAGAGGAACCTTCACATCTAACTTCTGCTCCTTTCCCACATAGACTTCAGGCTACCCAAAAGGTGAACCATCAGCCTGAAATTTATGAGCTTTTCAAGCAAGTAAAAATCAACATTCCACTTCTCGATGCAATCCAACAAGTTCTATATTATGCCAAGTTTCTAAAAGACTTGTGCACAGTCAAGAGAACCTAGAATGTCCAGAAAAGAGCCTTCTTAACTGAACAAGCCAGTGTATTGCTACAATGCAAAACCTCTCCAAAATACAAGGACCCTGGATGTCCAACTGTCTTATGTGTCATTGGAGATTTTAAAATAGAACAAGCATTGTTAGATCTTGGGGCTAGTGTCAATTTGCTACCTTACTCTGTCTACCAACAGTTGGGTCTGGGTGAACTCAAACCCACTAGAGTCACACTTCAGTTTGCAGATAGATCTGTTAAAATCCCTAGGGGTATTGTGGAAGATGTACTTGTCCATGTGAATGATTTTATCTTCCCAGTTGACTTCATTGTTCTAGACACTCAACCAGCATTACATTCAAAGAATCAAATTCCTGTCATCCTTGGCCGACCCTTCCTAGCAACTTTTAATGCACTAATTAATTGCAGGAATGGAGTCATGAAATTAACCTTTGGGGATCTCACTCTTGAACTAAATATTTTCAATATTGCTAGACATCCAGGAGAGGATGAGGACGAAGGAGAGGTAAACTCCATTGAAACAATGATACAAGAACATCTGATTGACACGTTCAGTGACACTTTGCCCGACTCACCTTTGATTGAGTCTGACTCAGCTGAGTCAAAACCAAGAAGTTGCCCTACTCACACTGTTGAGACATAGGTGCCCAAATTTGAGGAACTTTCACCAAATAGCACAAAGCCAATCTCATCAAGTGACAGGCCACCTAAGCCTGAATTAAAACCTCTTCCATCCGACCTCAAGTATGCATTTTTAGGAGAAAACATGTCATACCCAGTGGTAATATCATCTAAGCTCACAGTTTTGCAAAAGTCTAAACTGATTGAAGTTCTTAAAAGACATAAAAACACAATTGGGTGGACCATCTCTGACTTGAAGGGTATAAGTCCATTAGTCTACAATCATGCAATATATCTTGAAGAGGATTCAAAGCCCTCCCATCAAATACAGAGACGACTTAACCCTCACATGAAGGAAGTCGTGAGAACAGAAGTACTCAAACTCTTAGACGCAGGAATAATTTTTCCCATCTCTGACAGTAAATGGGTAAGTCCAACCCAAGTTGTGCCCAAAAAATATGGGGTCACGGTAGTCAAGAATGATGCCAATGAACTAGTGCCTACTCGAGTCATCACAGGATGGCGAATGTGCATTGATTATCGAAAACTGAATTTGGTAACTAGAAAAGACCATTTTTCTCTCCCATTCCTTGACCAAGTTCTAAAAAGAATTGCAGGCCATGAATTCTATTGTTTTTGGATAGGTATTCTGGGTACAATCAAATTGACATTGCTTTAGATGATCAGGAGAAAACCACATTCACATGTCCCTTTGAAACCTTTGCATTTAAAAGAATGCCTTTTGGGCTTTGTAACGCTCCTGCAACATTTCAAAGGTGCATGTTAAGTTTGTTTAGTGACATGGTTGAAATTTTTTTGGAAATATTTATGGATGATTTCTCTGTCTATGGTGACTCATTTGATCTATGTCTGGCAAACTTAGAAAAGGTCCAAGTAAGGTGTGAAGAAGCTAATCTAGTGCTCAATTGGAAAAAATGTCATTGCATGGTAACACAAGGCATTATTTTGGGTCACATCGTGTCGACTGAGGGCATGAAGGTTGATAAGGCAAAAATTGATGTAATTGAAAATTTGCCAGCCCCCAAGACTGTAAAGGATATCCGATCATTTCTGGGACATGCATGTTTTTACAGGAGATTCATAAAAGATTTCAGTACCATGGCTAAACCTATGTGCCATCTCCTAAGTCAGGATGTAATTTTTAACTGGAATGAAGCTTGCCAAAAATCTTTCGAGAAGCTAAAGGGCATGCTAATTTCTGCCCCAATAATGCAACCTCCTGACTGGACTCTACCCTTTGAACTAATGTGTGATGCTAGTGATCATGCTGTAGGTGCTGTATTAGGGCAAAGAAAAGATAAGAAACCCCATGTAATTTACTATGCAAGTAAAACTTTGAATGATGCTCAAATGAATTATTCAACAACTGAGAAAGAATTGCTTGCTGTAGTTTTTGCTTTGAAAAAGTTTCGTTCTTATCTGGTTGGTTCTTCTATTACTTTCTTTACTGACCATGCAGCCCTAAAATTCTTGCTCACAAAGAAAGATGTCAAACCAAGGCTCTTAAGATGGATACTCTTGCTTCAAGAATTTGATCTTGTCATTAAAGATAAAAAAGGGTCGAGAATGTGGTGGCAGACTATCTTTCTAGATTAACATATGAATTTCAAGAGGATGGACTGCCAATCAATGAGAAATTCTCCAATGAACAACTGTTCATAATTGATGAAACCCCATGGTATGCAGACATTGCTAACTTTTTAGCTTAGCACCCTCTCCAGCCCAACTCACGTTTGAACGCCATGTCAAGGGTAAAGGTTCCAGGCAAGCGCACTTAACCAGTGAGTCATGAGCCAAACTTTGTTGAGGAAGTGATAATGGAATAGAAAGGAAGCAAAGAACAAAAAAATATGATTGAACAAGGTTTTCCAGTACCTTAAAGGCAGAGAAGTATGAGATTTTTTACCATAAGCATACTATAGTTTGTGAAAGAGACATAGGAATCACTGATTTTGCTGAGATTGTATTATTGGGGGAAATGGAAAGAAGGAACTGGATGTGATATTTGAGAAATGGTGGGGATCCTACTGTTGACTTGGTGATAGAGTTTTACTCCAATGTTGAGATCATCAACGGCGCATTCCGGACATATGTGAGGGAAATCCGCATTGATGTGGATGAAGCTTACATCAAGGAAATGAGGCAAGAAATACCTCAGGTGAAAAACCAAGCATACCCCCCAAAGAAAAATGTGTGATGAATGTGGTGGGGAAGGAGTTGACTGGGGTGAATAATTTTTCATGGTTGGGGCAAAATTTTCTGAAACAAGGGGAGCTGACACACAAGTATAAAGTGCTAAATCTGATTATAGTCTCCAACTTTGCACCCTTAAGATGAATAAATGAAATTTTACCTGACATGGCACAATTGCTATATGCAATTGGGAAAGGCCAAAGTATTGATCTCCCCTCCCTCATATTAAGTGAAATGAAAAAGGGGTGCGATGTAAAGAAGAATTCCATTCGTTTTGGCACCCTAGTGATAGAAATGTGCACTGACAATGGGGTCAAGCTAAGGTTCGAGTTGGAAATCCAAACGTCGATGAGGCCACTAAACAAAGGATCTTTCAAGAGGAGCGAAGGACATAGTGGTAGCCCAACGGCAAGACAAGAGGTGCCACCAACCCAAGAAGGAGACGAAGTACAAGAAAAGCTTGATGTAGAGGAGGAGAGGAAGTTAGAGAAAGAGTATATGTAGACTGAGCAAAAGACAAGTTCGGGTAATAAGCAAAAGACTTTTATACCACAAGGGTCCCAAGGGCAAGGGCAAGGGTATCAAGGCTAAGGACAAGATAAATTTTCCTAAGGGGGAAAACTTCAAAGGGCATACTAAGGAGGCCAAAAGATATTTTACTTGTGTCATCAGCTGGGCCACTTGAAGAGGGATTTCCCTCTCGAGCAAGGGACCCATGGTTACGGACTTCTTAGTCCAAGTTATCGGTGGGACATACGCATACATTTTTCACTTCTCCCTACCCTAACTTGGGCCAAGGGAATCAATAATAGCCTTAAGCCTCTAGGTAGCTCCCAACTACTTCACGTGTGGAGACTCCACAATCAAAATAGATGGCTAGGGTGTAGGTCAAGGCCGAGGATAAGGATTTTAGGTGGGGATATCAAGGGCCCAAGGGCGGGTCTTCTTCATCATTTTTACTCTCTTATTTATGGGAACAAGTGTTATTTTATTTGGGTACATCTCATTCATCCAGTTTTGCATCTTCTGTGAAACATTTGAGCTTAGAGGATGAAACCTTAGAAGAGCCATTGTATATGAATTCTCCCCTAGGGGCTAGGGTTGGTATTGATAAGATATGTCAGCGTTATGAGTCGGAGATCTTGGGGATTCAACTCACTATGGACCATAAGGATATGGACATGTCCGAGTTCAATGTTATCCTCAGGATCGATTGGCTAACAGCATATCAGGTGGTTATTGATTGTGATCAGAAGTGAATCGGACTTTGAAGGGGAATTTTTTCAAGTTTCAGGGAAAAATATACAATGCTTTACCCCTAAATCGTACATAACTCCCATTGGCATGTGCATTTGATAGGTTGGCTTACGAACCTTATGCTCAAGGATGAGGCGAGATAGGAATTGGGTCTACCTCAAGTAGTTTACGAGTATACGGATGTCTTCCCAGACGAGTTACTAGGTATGCCTCCACTTCGGGATGTTGACATCTGCATTGAGTTACAAGCCGATGTATCCCCTATTTCTATGGCATCGCATAGGATGACACCAACAGAGTTGCAAGAACTCAAGGTCCACTTACAAGATTTGTTGGACAATGGTTTTATTAGACCGGTTACCTCACCTTGGGGCACTCCGGTATTATTTTCCAAGAAGAAGGATTACCCCTTAGACTTTGTATAGACTATTGGCAGTTGAATCGAGCCATCATCAAGAACAAGTACCCGTTGTCATGGATAGATGAACTTTTTGACCAATTGAGAGGGGCTCAGGCCTACTCTAAGTTAGACTTGTGCCCGAGGTACCATGAGTTGAAGGTATGGGAAGCCAACATTCCTAAGATGGCATTTATGACTCTATATGGCTAGTTTGAGTTCATTGTTATACCATTTAGGTTGACAAATGCTCCAACAGTATTCATGGGTGTCATGCTTATCGACGACATTCTTGTACATTCCAAGATGGAGGAGGAGCACAGACTTCACTTGAAGATTATTTTACAAGCCTTGAGAGCTCACCAATTGTATACGAAATTTTGCAAGTGTGAGTTTTAGCTAAAGGAAGTCAAAATTTTAGGCTACATTATGTCCGCTATGTGTGTATCAATTGAATCAAAAAATGTTAAGGCAGTAATGGATTGGGAGAGGTCAAAGTCATAATTTGAGATATGTAGTTTCATGGGATTGGTAGGGTATTACAAGATATTCGTCAACAACTTCTCCCGCCGAACGACACCTATGACATGACTAACTACAAAGGATGTTAGGTTTTAATGGGATAACTCTTGAGAAAGAGCATTCTAGGAGTTGAAGAGGAGGTTGACTTTAGCTTTTATTCTAATTGTTCTGGAGAGGGGACAATGGTACATAGTTTACTATGATGCCTCAAAGGAGGAGCTTGGATGCGTCTTGATGCAGTCCAGTAGGACAGTTCCTTATGGTTCCTGTCATCTTAAGAACCATGAGAAGAACTATCCAATGCACGACATATAGTTGGTGGCTATTGTCTTTATATTGAAGGTATGACACCATTATCAATACAGAGAGTAGTTTGAGGTGTATTCGGATCCCAAGATTTTGAAGTACATTTTCACATAATGAGATATCGACATAAGACAGTACCAATGGATGGAATATTTAGAGGATTATGAATTTAGTTTGCACTAACAGACAAACGTAGTGATTGATGCTCTCAGTCGGAAGTCATGGGAAGTTCTATCTAGTATAGCTTCTCGAGAGTGGTAGATGCTGAGACTCTGGGACAATTTGGAATGCACTATTAGGATTATACTCAAGTTATTATGGGTAGTTTGATTGCCACCCTATCTTTACTCAATTGAGTGATTAAGGCTAAGAGATAGGATTCCGAGATAGTTTCCATCAGAGACAAGATCCAGTATGGATCGGGTGACGAGGGTTGGGCTATCCTTCGTTTTTGGTAGTCTACATTATAGAGATAGAGTTCTTGTTCCCCATTCCAGTGATTTGAGGGAGGAGATACTTCAGGAGTTTCATTTCTCTCGTTTTGTGATGTATCTCGACGGCACAAAGATGTATCATGATCTTCGTCATTAGTACTGCTAGAGTGTGATGAAGAAGCACGTTGGAGATTTTGTGAGTAAGGGTTTGACTTGTCAGCAAATCAAGGCTGAGCACCAGAGACCTGTAGAGTTACTCCAGCCTTTAAAAATAGCCAAGTGAAATGGGAACGTATCATAATGGATTTCGTTACTTATTAGCCACGGTCTACATGGAGACATGACGTAGTTTGGGTTATAGTGGATCGACTTACCAAGTTGGCTCAATACTTGGTTATACAAATGACCTTAACACTGGAAAACTCTATAGGGTATACATTTGGGAGATTTTCTGGTTGTATGGGATACCTGTTTTTATATTATTGGACATGGATTCACAATTTACAACTCGATTTTTGGGAGATCTTTTAGTGAGCCATGGGCACACAGTTGATGTTAAGCACAACTTTTAATCCGCAGATGGACAGCCAATCAGAGAAGACGATATAGATTTTAAAGGACATGCTTCAAGCATCTGTCCTTGATTTTAAGGGCAATTAGAGGATCAATTTCCCTCAGTGGAATTTGCCTATACAAATAATAACTAGATAAGCATACAACTGGCACCTTACGAGGTCTTATACTAGAGACCATGTCATTTTTTGATTTGTAGGACAGAATGTGAGAAGGCCTCCACTGGTCCAAACTTGATTACAAACACCTACGAGATGGTAGTTGTAATATAGAAGCGTCTTCTCATGGTTCAAAGCATATAGAAGAGCTATGTTGATTAGCAGTGGAGACCACTAGAGTTGAGGTGGGTGATCATTTCTTCTTGAAGGTTATACTTAAGAGAGGAATGGTCCGGGTTGGGAAGAGAAACAAGTTGTCACCGAGGAACATTAGACCTTTCTAGGTACTTGAGAGGATTAGTGCAGTTGCTTATCAATTGGCATTATCGCCAAATATATCGAGTGTTCATAGTGTTTTCCATATTTCTATGATCTAGAAGTACACTCCAAATCCTACACATGTGGTGGATTGGGGTGAACTGGTGGTGAACGTGGATGGGACATTTGAGGAGGGGCCAGTTCATATTTTGGATAGTCGAGACCAAGCTTTGTGTGGCAATACTGTTAGGCTGGTTAAGGTGTTGTGACTGCACTAGGGTGTTGAGTAGGCTACATGGGAATGCAAGGACACTATATAAGCTACCTATCTAGTGTTATCAAAACCAAAGTAGACCGGCCAATTCAATCGTGACCCGAGCCTTAACCAGTTCGGTTCTCTAATTAGACCGCATAAGGAAGCGAACCGTCAAGAAACCTCCAAATCGACCAGTTTTTGGCCAAAAACGTGAATCAGATGGTTTTTAAAAATCGTGAACCAAACAGTTGGAAGTCCATTTCTAATATAAAAGAAAAAATCCTCTTTCTTTTGGGTCATTTTGATTTTTTCCTAAATCGTAGAAGAATAACTCTCTGTGTCTAAGGTGAATACACTCTCTTAAGGCTGAGACTTCGACTTTGGCGAACTCAATGAACACTCAAGCGATTTCTCCAATGATGAATAGTAGCTAAGGGAGGCATTGTAACTCACTCAGTCGATCTCTCGCTCAAGCGATTTCTCCGACGATGAACAGAATCCCATAGATGCTCGATCTCTCTCACTTAGTCTATCTCTATAACTCAGTGACGAGCCTTAAGATTTTGATTGTCCATGGACTTAACTGGAGCTTTATTAGTTGTAATATTAGGGGTTTTGTGCTTTGTGGGCAAGGGTTTCAAAGAAGGATGGATATGTTGGGTTAGAAAGAGAGAGATAAAGGGGTTTGAGAGAGAAAGTTATGTGGGTTTTGATGAATTTTTTTGTTAATTTGATAATTTTAAGGAATATGGGTCTAGTGAATTAGAGAGATAGAGAGAGAAGCAAAAAGGTAAAGAAAAGAAAATAAAAGGAGAAGACAAGATGTTTAATAAGACAGACACGTGATGTTCAATGACTATATTTGCTTAAAGTGTATACTAGTGATTAAACTTATAAAATTAAAATTTGGAGGACCAAAATGTAATGAGTGATAAATCTTAAGGATTATTGGTATAATTTATCTTGTGTTTTATAATTTATTTATATATATTATTATATGATCGGTCCGACCAGTTAACCCAATGGTTGAACTAGTAAATCATTGACCCAGTATCTCTATCGGTTCAATAACCAGTCCGGTTCTAATAACATTGTACCTATCCATTTCTATTCGACTAGGCCCTTTTGACGATGCTTGTGATGATTGAAGATGAGGAGGAGGCTTGGCGATGGTTCAAGAGGAGAAGGAACCAAGAAATCAACAAAAATAGAAAAAACCTAGCGGTAGACAGTATCGGTAGGTTTTGGCTACTGATTTGCATCTACCACAGAAATACTAGTAGAAATTGGCTACTGGTTTGCAGCTACCGTAAGGCACTACCGGTAGGTTTTGCTACTGGTTTGCACCTACCATAGATCTACCAATAGTTTTGGTTTATTGATGCAACACCAACTGGTAGGTGTTCTGTGTTCTACCGGTAGGTTTTACTAAAATAGTGCAGATTCTGCATCTCAAGCTCCGCAACTTGTGGGTCCTACCACTGGGTCTCCCACTCGTCTCTGACACCTCTTACGCACAAGACATCTCTTTTTCACCCTATCTTGGACTTTTGGAGATTGGATCATCAATAAGGAGAGAAGAGAAAGAATATGTTGGGTGCGTAGGAATAGCCTGCACGACCCTGTCCAACCCACTCTCTTCATAGCCTATGGATGGGGATCACATCACCTAGCTGGAGCATGTCTCTATGCACAATTTTTTGAAGCTTCCAAGAAGTATATACCCATTATGCAATACAGATGACAAAGGAGAGAGAGATAGTCTAGGGAAGATGATGAATAGTGTTTAGAGAGATAAGTAGAGATTTTTACATTTTCTTCCATGTATTATCTTCCATTTTGATGTAAGAATCTTCTAAGCTTCCTTTAATGCTTTGAATGTCATTAAATTCAAGTTGTTTTGAGTTATAGTATTCCACTAAAGCTTTCACCATTAATGCTTCTATATTCTTAAATCTCTTAGCTTCAAAATGGGTATTAAATGCTTTTTCTTGTCGTTTATGTTTCTGGAATTAACTTAGCTTAAATCTTCATATCTCTATGATGCCTTTTTATTACATTGTTAGTTTCAACTTAAGTATGAGTAGCTAAGCTTTTTAGTTGGCTAATCTAAAAGGAGACCTCCATTTGGATATGCCATTTCAACTCTTTTTCCCTCCTCCTCAGTACGGTGGTTCGGTTTGACTAGGTAGAGAGTGGATGAGTTAATGAGTCTTTGATATTTTGTAGACTTGTCACGATTTATGCTTAGTTCCTCACTTAATCTCGTCCATAACTTCCCACGAATCTATCGTCACTTATGCTTTATTGGAGGAAGGATTTGAGTTGAATTGGTATTCCCATTGAATTGGTACCCGGTGGGATGTCCTCTATCTTGTCAAGGTGGCCTACCCCAATTGAGCTATTGATGACACGAACCCCAAGAATGACCAAACATTCAAGGTCAATGGCCAAAGTCTTAAGCCATTTTTCGAGGGTTTTGAAGGACAAGTTGTGGAGGAGGATTTGGCGGATCCAGTGTATCCGGAATTTGTGGAGGACTAAACAAGTTTTTAGGTTTTGTAGTGTACAGTTTTCTTATTTACTTATGTTATCTTCATTTTCATGTTATTCACTTTACTTGGTTGTATAGCTTTGTTTTCCTTAGTTCTGATGTTGGTGCTTTGGTGAAAAGCTCAAAAGTGATGTGCTTTCTAACCCTACTAATCTTTTTACTATCCTTTATGGCATATCTTTTTACTCATCTTTTTGCATTGAGGACAATGCATGACTCAAGTTGGGGGGTGAGGTGCACTATTTGCATGTTACGCCAATGTCTGTGAATTTTTTTGTGGATTATACCAATTCTTGTTTACTTTAGTGCAAATTATAAACAATTTGAAATTTTTTGTGAAAAATATAATAATGTTGATCTGTATTCCCTTATTAAGAGTGCTTGGATTAGATGATATGTTGATATTTGTTTTGAACCTTGAGCACATGATCATACTATAAAAGTGAATCTTATGCGTGAGAATCACATGTGTATCTGATTTTGAACCCAACTGTATGTGCCCTTTGAATGTGAAATTTCAGCAATTTACGAATTGGATTCATATTTTAGGCTTGACATAAGTAGTGGAGATGAGTTAGGACCCATGAGAGGTTTAGGGCCAATTGTTTTTGGAGGGGACTTACATTTAATCAAGGAACAGTTCTCAAAGTTCAAATTTGTTCAATAGTCTCATTATGCTTGTTTTGGTTAGGTGTATTGTGTAGTCGATTAACTTATCAAAAATGTACACTACTCTCCTATGCGTATCTGGAAGTGATTCTAGGCCATCTTTGAATATTTTGAACCTTAGCCTTGTTCTTGAGAAAAATTTTATCCCTAGTGCCGTGATTGAGCCTAAGTGAAATTCGTTTCTATGCCACACAGTTGACCAAGCCGATGAAAATGAGAAATATTTACCTTACCTTGGTTGTTCCTAAATTTGAAAATGAGAGATTGTAAAAAAAAAAAAGTGTGGTGTGGAAATTAAGCAAGGGATGATTGTTGTGAAACTCAAAGAGTTTGAAAAAAAAAAAAAAGAATGAGAATTCAACAAAAGGAAGAAAAGTGGTGAGAAAAAGAAATGATCAAAAGAAAAAGAAAATGTTAAGGAAAATAAAGAAAAGAAACGAAGAGTGTGTTGTAGGTGTAAGAATGGAATGAAAATCCCATGAAAAAGGGAGATGATTTTGAGATAAAAATCTTTTACTCGGAACAACCCTCTTTGTCATCTTATATCCTTCGTTTTTTTTTCCTCAACATCACCCAAAGGACCCATTATAACCTTTGAAGTCCTAAGTGATCTAGAGAATCATGGGAGATGCATAATTTTCAATAGAATGATGAGTTAGTTTTGCTACCCAACGCCTTAACATTCTTTTCATGAGACTACGTAAAAGTCGCTTCATTCTCATACATAAACTTCATTTTTGGATTACATGTGAGCATATTTTGTTTTTGTGCACAAAAATCTATCTCACATGTACACATGGAGTGCATGTCAGGATAACTAGAGTGCATTTCATTGTTAAAAGTGATCTTTGGTGAGTTTAGCATTGAAGATGAATTTGGCTAGTCGGGCGAATGTGAATTCTGTTGTGTAAGTGTACAAATTATTTGTCCAATTCACATGCACACGAGTTCAGAAATAAATGTGTAGGTGCATACTTTAGACTAGTATTTAAGACTATGGTACTGCTCATGTGCACTTAGTTCAATCGTCTGAGAAACATGTTAAACAATTCCATGCTTGCAGAATGGAGGAATATTGCTCAAGTTTTTTATATTTGAAATGAATTAGGAATGCCCGTGTTATTAATTAAGTGACTTGAATTTTGGGTGTCATTTTTGATATTTAAATATAGAAATTTATTCTTTGTACGTTGAATGCATCAAAATTTTAAATCACATTGCAATTTAGGTAATGAGTTGGGCATTATGTTTCAAATTGTGGTTGTTAGGTGAAGCACTTGGTTTAAGGGGAGTAGGGGTCATATGATGAGTGTTAGAATGTTGAGGAATGGGATTAAAATGGAAAGGAATGAATTGGGACAGCCGAGAGACAATTTCTGCAAATAAGGCAAAACCTACTGGTAGTGCATATAGGTAGGTTTTGGCCACTTGTTTTGTACCTACTGCAAAACTACCAGTATTTTGAACCTACTAGTGTAAAACCTACCGGTAGTTTTTCCGCGATCTACTGGTAGATGTCACCCAGAATGTAAAAATTAGGGCTTTTTATTCAACATTTTTGGTGGCCTTTTTCATTTTCCCCCTAAATTGCAAGCTCCCTTGTAGTTGTCTCTCACTCACTCCACCTCCTAGCCTACCAATCACTTCCCTACTCATCTAACACCTAAACCCCCAACTCTAGACCTAATAATTGAGTTTTTTTCTGTCAAGGATTTGAAGTCCCCTTGTTTAAAACCCTAGATCTGTTGAATTCTTCTCAAAGCCCTAGCCTCTCTCCTTCCTTGAAAAGTTTCAAAAACTCCTGAAATGGCTTGACAAGTGATGGTGGACTTTTGGAGATTGGATCATCAATGAGGAGAGAGGAGAGAGGATAGAGAATATGTTGGGTGTGCAGGAATAGCCTGCACCACCTTGTCCAACCAACTCTTTTCATAGCCTATGGATGGGGATCACATCACCTAGCTGGAGCATGTCTCTATGCACATTTTTTTGAAGCTTCCAAGAGGGATATACCCATTATGCAATACACATGACAAAGGAGAAAGAGATAGTCTAGGGAAGATGATGAATAGTTTTTAGAGAATAAGTGAGATTTTTACATTTTCTTCAATGCATTGTCTTCCATTTTCATGTAAGAATATTCTAAGCTTCCTTTAATGCTTCGAATGCCATTTAATTCAAGTTTTTTTGAGTTATAGTCTTCCATTAAAGCTTTTACTATTAATGCTTCTATATTCTTAATTCTCTTAGCTTCAAAATGGGAATTAAATGTTTTTCTTGTAGTTTATGTTTCTATATTAACTTAGCTTAAATCTTCTTATCACTGCGATATCTTTTTATTGCATTGTTATTTTCAACTTAAGTATGAGTAGCTAACCTTTTTAGTTGGCTAATCCAAAAGGAGACCTCAATTTAGGTATGCCATTTCAACTCCTTTTCCCTCATCCTCTCAGAGTACGGTGGTTCTGTTTGACTGGGTAGAGTGTGGATGAGATCGTGAGTCTTTGATATTCCATAGACTCGTTACAGTTTATGCTTAGTTCCTCACTCAATCTCATCCCTAGCTTTCCACGAATCAATCATTCACCTATGCTCTATTGGAAGAAGGATTTGAGTTGAATTGGTATTCCCATTGGAGTGCCCTTGTATTGCCGTCGATATTCATCACAATACAAACCACAAACCAATTCCAACAACAAAAGATATTACACTTTCTTTTACCAAAACCACCTCCCACATGATTCACATCCTTCCTCATGGAAACGCCCTCGGAATACCTCCGAGTAAAACTAGACATACAAAAGCCTTCTTGCGCTTGGGAAGTATTTTTGTTCATTCACATCCCATATTTTCAACATTCCGTTTTCCCATTTCCTTGCCCTTTTTTTGACATCATTCCCAAGAGAGAGTAACACTCCCCTTCACACATATATTTAGGGAGATGTTAGTAGGTTAGGAATAGCATTGAAATAACTCAAGCATACGTCTAGTCATGATGACGTACAGTAGCTTAGCCTGATCTGGAAGAATGTGATTCTTCTAGGCTAGCGGAAGCATACCAGTCACCAAGATCCAATTTAGGATCTTATCCTTGTCTGTTAGCTGAACCTGGTTCAGCTTCTTGTCTATCTGAAGCCAAATAAAGTAAAGATATCCAGTCATCTCCTTAGCCACATCTTGCATATTGTATACTATAACCAAAGTGTACCGTAGCCTCGGTACAACATCTGGCTTGGTCATCCAAGATATCATCAAAGAATCGACAACAAAACTAACTCCCCTTACTGTGGTCCTAAAGTTCTTAGAATATATTCATTCCACATTCGAGTAACACTCGCAGATTAGAGGAGTAGCTTTCCTTCTCAATCTTTCCAA
The DNA here is from genome assembly GCA_023539305.1 of Ilex asprella. Lineage (NCBI taxonomy): Eukaryota > Viridiplantae > Streptophyta > Magnoliopsida > Aquifoliales > Aquifoliaceae > Ilex > Ilex asprella. The sequence goes on along the minus strand of CM042189.1, from coordinate 20,829,310 downwards.
GAAATCATCCCAACCATTCTCCTTTGCCATCTCGCCAACCTTATGCCCCACAAACTCCTCCAAGAGCTGACTACTCTCCAACCCAATTGGAAGAGACAAAAAATAGCGAATATACCTTTGCTTAGCCATCCATATAGGAAAACAAGCATGATCAAAGTGATGCCTCACTCCATACTAGTCAACCCATACCCCGGCCTTGTGAACCAGTGATGAAACTATTGATGCTTGGAAGGAACTAGATTGGAAATCGTTTGATTGCTTCCTCTTGGGTTGCACTGTGGAAGAAAAGATTGAAGTTAGGGTTTTTCAAGAAAATAATGGTTTAGGACTCTTAGCAAAAGATGAGTTTTAGGAATAGTGAGGGTGAAATCTAGAGTGTAGGGGAGATTTGGAGATGATTTAAAGAAGATTTGAACAAATTTTGGAGTGGAAGTCACGAATTTCAGACCTTGGATCTTCTTCAATGGTAGTTCGGATGTGTCTTTTGTCAGAATGAAGGCTGATAGATCTAGTGTTCAATGGTAGATTAGATGTGCGTCCAGATAGGACTCCTACATTTAGACCCAAGAGTAAAGTTGGTTAACATTCGCGGGGTTAGCTATTTCAAAATGGCGAGTCCTAACATCAAATACACATTCTAATGGCTTGAAGTCTCTAGACAAACGTTTCCTAACACATGATTTGTGTCCGGACACATCCTTTGTGTACAAAACGTTTCAACTCCCTTTCAAAATTGATTCCAAGTTTAGAAATTGACTCAAATTTTGAAAAAGTACAAAAATTTGGGCAAAGATCAATCAATCTCCCATCCTCAATTGGTCAATAATTCTCTTGGAATTTTTTAGACATTACGATTATCTGCTAATTTTTTATCCTATATGCACAGTCCTAATTAATCCTAATTAAATGTGCTTAGTACATAAAACAAAAAATCATGACAAATGACACAGATTGTGTATCACAAACTATCTCACCCCAACCTAAATTAAACATTGTACTCAAAGTAGGGCAAGGGAAAATACATGCTTGTATTAGTAAAATCAACACCAAATCTATCACCAAAAATAAACTTTACACAAAAGAGTTTAATAAAACCAAATAAAATTCTATTATACACTATATTAAAAATGAAATTCTTAATGATTCAAGATGGATTCAAATTTTAGTGGTTAACCTTGCCTCCTTCCAATACCCTTTTCACCTTATCTAGTGGTAACGCTCTCTTAGCTACCATTGGCTCTTGATGCACTCCCCAATCTTGTGGAAGATTGGACCAATATTTAAAGTGTGAGAACTTACAACATTCACCAAATACCTACATCATAAACAGAACTATTCCGACAAACTTGATTTTCAACAACTGACTCAACCATATCTACTTCATGAAAATTAGAATTCCCCTTAGGTTGTTTGTCAATATTAAAGATATTCAATTCCATCGTCATATTACCAAAATAAAACTTCATGACCCCATTCATTTAATTGATTATAGCATTATCAGTTGCAAGGAAAGGTCTACTAAGTATGATGTGGATTGGCCTCCCTAAATGCACAATTAGTTGGGTGTCTATGACAATAAAGTCAACAGGGCAATAAAACTTGCCTATCTAAACAAGTACATCCTCAACTGTGACACCCCAAAATTCGGGGGTCATTATTTAACCATTGACAATCCGTCAACCCGCGGAAGTAGCCTTGGACGTGCTTAACCTAACACCACGTCGATAACATTCCCCTAGCTGAAAATTTTGTCCACAATTGTGATCCGTGTTTCTTTAATTTGTTAATTCAACCGAGGTCTAATGTACCTCAATATACCTTATTAAGGCCCATTTGTATCTTTGGGACTAAAGAAATCAAAGTCCCAAAGCATAACAACTGAAATTTAAATTTTCAGAATTTTGGGAAACCATACCGATATGCGTACTGGTACGGTAAACTTTCTGGAGCTAGTCGTACCGATACGCGTACTGGTATGGCAAACTCACAGGACAGTTGCGTATCGGTACACTCTATATGTTTTTACCTGTTTCAACCATTTTTTATTTTCAATCCATTCCAAAACTTGTAAATTTCATCTCAAACATGTATAACGATATTTTCTACATTATACAAGTTCTATTACAATTGTTCAAAATGATTTCAATATTTACATGTCAAAAACCATTTTTTTTAATCAAAATTTTACAACACTTCAAGGTTAAAGACCACATGTTGGTCTATCCTCAACCTTGAGGTCCCGAGTCAGAGCCATCCCTAGGCGTATGTCCTCCACCTGAAATGTGTCCCGTATAGGGTGAGCCATGCGCAGGAGAATAATTCCTATAGAGGCTACTCCCAACCTAGATGCACATGGAATGCACACAAGCAACATTCAACAATCCATCATATTCCAAGCAAGGATATGCATTCAATGTTGAAAATCTTTATGTCATGCCATGAAATGGGATGAGACTCACTCATGCAATTTAACCCGGATCCCTTCCCGGCTCCTCAACACAATGCGATGCACTTGTGCAATTGAAACAGTCATTTGACGAAAACACATCCAATGATTGTTTGAAATAGAAATTATTTCCTTGTAAAACCAAATCATTGTTGGATGTCACCCATTGAATGGATGTTTTATAAAATAAAACCTTGTGTCTTTGTTGGGCAACGGATTTTGGAATCTCACCGCCGGCTCCGTGCGCCTATCTACACTTTTTGGACTCGCACCATCGGAGTGTATGAACCAAATAACTGGGATTTCCACCCGAGGGAAAATCTAGCCCTGCTTGTCATACCCGACACAAGTTTTTCATGCAACCATGCAACTCAGTCAGATCCTCAATCCAACTTTTCCGAGCCCATCCATCAAGCACTAATTATGGTGTTGATTAAAACATGTACCCACACTCAAGCTTAAAGCCTATGAATGTGACACTAACACCATGCCCAATATGCCACAATGCCAAATGAGCAATTCAACCACATGTTCACATGTTCCATGGTAATTTATAACTCATGCATATAATTACCAAACCTTGTCATAATGTCAATATATCAATACATATATATATTCACAATTCCTTTAATGTTATATCCAAGCATGCTACACATAAACTATGCAAAATATACTTAATTTTTCATAGGCATTTACTCAAACACCTTAAGGGCACCCAAGTCATGTAATCACATAACTTAATTTAAGCATGTTATTCCAATTAATCAAAACAACAAGCTTCAACAATCAAAACAAGACATAAATATGTAACACATAGCATGTCCTAAGACTCACCAAGTAACAAGAACTTATTCTAGTAACTTCCACATGTCAAAACAAGCTAGAAATTTGCCTAAGCCTTCTCTAGCCTCATTTTCCTCAATTCCATAACATTAGGTAAGTGATATAGCTATTCTACATATTTACCCCATTCATAATAGCATCAAAAGACGGGAATAAAACCCAAGTAGGAGAACCCTACCTCAATAGAAGTGTAGAAAACTTCTATAACACCAAAACAACCCAAAACCTTGAATTTCTCCAAAATCACCTCTTTGGATCTTCTGTGAAATTCCTTGTTCTTGGTACATAGACGTAGCCCTCATCGAGGGGAGCGACTTTAATTCTTGGTCCAAGCGATTCCGAGCAACGAAGCTTGAAGAATCGACGGAAGGAAGGTAAAAATCTTGGTTTTTCTCTTCTCTCCCCTCTCTTCTCTTCCAACGTGTGAGATCAGTTGATTTAGGGGAGATATTTGTGCTAAAAATCTGATTTTTAGCCCTATTTATAATTTTCAATGCTTGACTTAGAACGTGCCAAGTGTCCTCACTTGTTCGAGTCCAGTTCACCCCGAAACGATTTATTTGATCCTGGTTTAAGTTCAAATTGATTTTATTTGAACTTTTATTCAATTATAAAAAAAAATTAAAATTTCTATTTTTGAGGACCTTTGTGAGGTCATTCGCCACCCATCCGCCTTGAACGGCCTGCAAAATCTGACTATCTTGGAATTCAATGAAATTTGGCAGGTTGACTAGATTTTGTGATACGAGTCCAATGGCGAACTCTGTTTCCTCATCTGAGGTCTAGAACATGAGTATTTTAACTACACATTACAGTGATAAATTACCATTTTATCCTTTTTCAGAAAAATTCAAATTTTTCTCAGGTTTTACATCAACCATACCCCTAGGGACTTTCAAAGAATGGTCTTCCAACTGAAGTGTGATGGATGTAGGCTTGAGTTCACCTAATCCTAACTATTGGTAGACAAAGTAGGGGAGTAAGTTGACACTAGCTCCAAGATCAAGTAAAGTTGGTTCAATCTTAAAGTTCCCTACAACACAAGAGATCGTTGGGCACCCTAGGTCCTTGAATTTAGGCAAAATCTTATGTTGAGTTATGGCACTGGCATGTTCAGTCAAAAAGACCCTTTTTTGAAAATTCTAATGTCTCTTAACTATGTACAAGTCCATTAGGAACTTGGCATAAGAGGAGATCTAATTGATAGCATCAAGAAGCAGTATATTAATCTTTACTTGCTTAAAAAGCTCGTAATTCTCAACATAATTACTCAAATTCTAGAGTTTCTTGAATCTTTGAGGGAAGGAAGCAGGAATAAAACATGGAGACTCCTCAACCTCTCTAGACTCAGTCTCATCAAGGGAGACTTGGGGAGGCACGACCATATGTGTAGAAGTAGACTTAGTGTGTGACTGTGGTGTAGCCTCTTCTATTATTTTACCACTCCTAAGAGTGATGAAATCTTGGACTTGTTCCTGGGAAGATTCCATTGGAGTAGAATTTCCTACATAAAACTGACTAGTGGAGGCTTTGGTTGGGCAGGAAAGTTGCCCTCGACTGGGTCATTCTTTAGTTTGGCTTTTGAATTCTTTAAATTGATTGTAGGCCTGTGAATTTTGAGGGCCTGCAAGAATTGATTAATGTATCCTCCAGTCTACGCTTATGAGGTGGCTGATATGATGGGTACTATTGTGGTGGTGGTGGTGGTGGTGGTGGTGGCGGTTGGGCTTGTGGTTGGGCTTACTCCTGATGTGTGCCCCTTCTAACCAAAATTCAGGTATTGTCTCCACCTTGGACTATATGTCTGAAAGTAGGGATTGTTATATGGCTTCTAAAAGTAAAGACAGCGTTGGAATTTTCCAACAACATCTCTTGGAAAGCAAGAATCATGGGACACTCCTCAGTAGAATGCCCCATTATTATATATCCCACAAATACATTTAGTGGGTGGCACAGCAGACACTTCATTGACTGTATTCATCTCTAAAGCCTCAAAACTAACACTTCATTGATCTTATTCTCTCAATGCATAATTTCCCCAATGGGAAGTGGTTGGCTTACTCTCAAAACCAACACGCCAGGCCGAGTCCAACGTTTGGGAACTCTCAGACAAAGTTCCAAAAAATTCAAAAGCCACATTAGGATTCTTATCCTTGAACTTCCCCCATAACATCATCTCAACAAACTGACATATAGGATTAGGAAGAAAATCATAGAAAAAATACATGGTTCAACTTTCAAATCCATGGTGTAGACATGCATGACGGAGATCTTTGAATCTCTCCCAAAACTGATAAAATGTTTCCCCGTCCTTCACCATAAAATTCATGATGTGGTATTTTAAATCATTTGTGTGGTGAATAGGGAAATACTTTTTGAAAAACTCTTACTGCAGTGCAGACCAATTCAGGATAGGGTGTGATTTCAGAATATTGAGTCACGGCTTAGCATTATCCTTCAATGAAAAGGGGTAAAGCTTTAGGTTACCCAACTCAGAACTATCTTGGAAGGTCTCACACACCTCCTCTAATTCATTCATGTGAAGATAAGGATTTTCATAATTGAAGCCATGGAATTATGGCAAACGCTAGATAGTGCCAGGTTTTACTAAGAACCTTTCTGCATTTTGTGGGAATGCAAAATAAGACGGGACACTTCTCCTTGTGGGGTGAAGATAATCCCCAAGACTTATGAACTACTGCTTGAACACAGTTAGGATTGTTCGCATTATCTCCCATATCATTGTCTGTTTGAGTAAGATCAAATATGGGGGCAATAATTGACTGATTCGACTCTAAAGATGCAGATGAACCAACAGATCATACAGGTTCTTTGAATGATGATTCAATATCAAAACCTAAAGTTTCCCCACTAGTCATACAACTAAGAACAAAATGATTATGAATTAAACTAAACTAAAAATTAAAAACCAAATAACAAGAATCAAACAAAATTCGAAACTAACACAATATTTAAAAAAGAATCTAAAAGGTGGAACTATGTTACCTGGAAAATCAAGTTCTCCAAATAGGTCGTTGTGAGTTGTGACTATGAATTCCTCTTTTCGGCCTCTATATCATTTCAATTCCCTAGCAACGGACCCAAAAAATTGCTTAACTCCAAATAGGTACACCCAAGTGCAGTGGTCAATAAATATTAATAACTTAGTAAGGCCGAGACTAATCCTCAAGGAAACAAATTAGATGTAAGAAAAGGTGAAACGAATGAACAATTTATCTTGATTGTAGAAAGAACAATTGTAATTAATTGTCCAAAAATTCTTGTGTATGAAAAGAGACTCTAGTATCAGGATCAGGAACTAGTCATGTGTACAGAATATAATACTAATTCCATTATCTCTTATCTCAGTTGACTTTCATTGTCAGTGTAATCAATTGGAGAATATAACTATTAAACTAAAATTTGATTAATATGAAAATATGAATTTAAGAACTGGCAATATAAACTCAAAGAGAATTATAAGAATTATGCATACCCAAAAAAAAAAGTATATTACTTTGATTAAAAATATTCATTTAACCGGATAATGAAAATGATAAATCATTCAAGAACAATAAATGGATAGTAGCCTTAATAATAATATTCAATACACAATCTAAGTACCCTACCTTAACTGGAGAGTACAAAGAAAACTACTCACATGCCATGAAAGTAGACTTTGAAAATTCTAGGAAAAGAAGATGAGCCAAAGAAGAACTAGAGACAGTACATTAAATACAACTAACTCTTTTCCTATTTATATTTTTTAGAAAAATAATCAAAAATAATATAAAATACTAAATGGCACACATATTCCAACACACACTTCGAGACGCAAAATTCGCATTTAAACACAAGCCTTGAAGCCAGGGGTTTTCACTTCAGTCAACAAATTTAAAACAAATGGCTTGTCATGTCCTAACAAAGGTACACACCATATCGTCAAATCCTAATTTGCTTAAATTCTCTAGAATTCCATCCTAAAAAAATACATCTAGACAGACCTCTTGCATTCGGATGGAGGCATCATGTATCGTCTCTACCACTTAGACAAAATTCTAAGCTTGTTCAGCATCTACACATGCGTTGGGACGTAAGACCCGCGTCCAGACGCAACTAGCTATCCAGGGATGGCCCATAGTATCCAATTTTTACTCTTTTGACTTTTCTCTGAAATTATAATTTGATCCCCCTTGATTTTCTTGTATGCTTTAGTTTTCTAGTTGATTTATCAAGTCCTCCAATTGCAAGACTTCAAAGAAGGCATGGAATATTCTTATAGTTTCGTACGAAGGAACTAAATCGATCAAGATCCAAAGGTACACTTCACAATTTGAGATGTTAAGGATGCAAGAAGAAGAAAAATTTGGTGACTTTTATGCCAAGGTATGCAACATTGTTAATTCTTCATTTGCATTAGGTGTCAAGATCGACGATGCCACAATTAAGTGAAAATTTTTGAGATCTCTACTAGAGAGATTTCATGCCAAGATGACATTGCTTGAGATATGTCCGCGGTATCGATCGAAGACCTAGTAGGATCAATTTTGACTATCGAAATGAACCTTTTCCACCCAAGGATGTGAAGGGTGTTCCATTGAACTTTAAAATCAAAAAAATAGGTAAATCCGAGTCACCCCGATTAGGAGAAGAGGACATAGCCTATCTTGATAAAAAGTTTAACAAATATTTTAAGACTAGTGGTGTCAATTACTCAAGGTTTAAAGACAAGTCAAGTAGAACTAACTCTCCTAGAAAGGGAAAAAAATGGGGGTGTATCTTCTCAACACAAGGTTGAGAAGAAGAGGCAAGGTCTTCAATGCTAGGAGTGTCATGGATTTGGACACATGGCTACAGAATGTCATTATGCTAAAAAGAAGGACATTCCCAAGGAGAAAAGAAGAGTGCTAAAGGCTAAGGTAAGTAAAAGTGAAAGTGAGTCCACAACAAGTGTTGACTCCTCTTCGTCAAGCGATGAAGAAAACTTCACAACCTTTGTAGATTCACACTCCTTCTCCCCCTACCCCCATGAAAAACTTCCAAGATTAAGGAAAAGGAAGTTGAGTCTAGTTCCACCATGGATTTAGATGACTTAGTTGTAGAAACTCTATTAGTGAGAATGAGGTCGAAAGCGTTAAGGACCTCCAAGATGTTTATAATGAGTTATATAAGGAGTATCTAAAGCAAGGAGAGAAGTTGTTTTCATTGATCACGAGGCTCAAAACGAGTGAAATGAAAAGAATGCACATCATGTGAACTTAGTTAAGCTCAAAGTTCATATTATTGGGCTTGAGGAGGAGAAGAAGTCCCTCCATGACAAGGTGAGCTTCCTTGAGAGAGAACACAATGGGCTTGTAGAGTTTAAGAAGGGTCTTGAGTTTAAACTTATCAAACTTGATAAAGACATACATGCATCACAATAGTTCTTGAAAAGCTTGACAAAATGTTGGCCATAAGGAAAAGTGTTGGTGACAAAAGAGGATTATGATTCACTAATGAACACAACACCTCCACTTCTTCCAAGACTGTGTTTGTGAAGGGTGACTCCAACCTATCACCCCTATGAGTAAGCACAAGTCCTACAAAGACTACTAATTGTAAAGCTAGGCTTGAAACTAAGTTATTTAAGAAGAAACCCCAAACCAAAACATTTGTATGTTTAACTTCTGGTGGGCATGGTCACTATAGTGCACATTACATGCAAAATAGGAAATTTTTAGACAAAAAAACTCATGCATCTAGCACATCAATCTAAAGCCTTCAACAATCACGTTGTCAATTTTTCCATACTTTTAGAGAGGTCAAGTGTGTCTAAGCATAGTCATGCATCATCTTTACATGGACCACAAGCAAGATTGCACAAGGTTTCTTCTACCCTCAAGGTCAAGGTTGATCTATACATATCCGGGGAGAAGAGACCTAGTCCTCCACCCATTCCTCAACCTAACCTGAGTTGTAGGAAGGGAAAACAAGTTTGAATGGCCAAGGAGGAGGACATTAAGAAACTCACCATCTCCACCAAGTTAGAGGCCCAGAGTGCTTCTAGCAAGGTCATGGTTTCTAAGAAGTAGGAGATGTGAGAGTATGGATCTAGGAGATCATTCATGTATATCATCGAACACCTTAGGGTCATACACTTTTGTGTGTGTGTGTGTGTGTGTGTATATATATATATATTGTTCATTTTTTTCATTTGTTTTTATATATAAAAATACAAAAAAAAATTGAAATTTGAAAAAAAATATATGAAAATTCAAAAAGATTTTTGATGTCCCTTTTGACATTTATTTTTAGAATTTATGTTAAATTGCTTTATTTGTTTTCCTTGTTTAAGTTGCATCTTTATGCATTTTTTTTCCATGAACATGTATTATTTAAAAAATCAAAAACATCTATAATATAAAACAGAGCAGGGCTTCAATAAGCCGATAGGACGATCACAAATCATTTAATCTAACGGCTACCAACCTTTCTTCAATTTTCCCCCAAATTCATCCTTCTCACTCAAATTATTTTTCAAAATCAACCCACTTTTTGGTCACCTCCCTGCTAGACATGTCGCCTCCCTCATCTCTCTCTTTTTTTTTTCAAAACAATTACACTCGTTCAGTCCTCACTGTGTTACTCTCTCTCTCTGTGTTACGCCCCCAGTCGCTTCGCCAACACCACCATAGCCACTTTGCCAACACAACCACAGCCACTTCGCCAGCACCGCTGCCACAGCCGCTTCGTCAGCCACTTCGCCAACACCACCACAGTGGTTTTTGGTCTCCAAGGTGAGGGTTTCAAGAGATCTCAGCTGCTGCTCACAGATCTCAGGTATGTTTTCCATCTCTCTCCCTCCACATTTTTTTACTCAAGCACACGTACATATACATAAACATACTGCAGCAGATCCACAACGGCACCTCCTCTTCCATTTTGCCGATTAGTTGTTAAGAGACAAAACCCACAAACCTCCTTTTCCACCAAGACCCAATGCCTCCCCCAACTATCACCCAATGCCTACCCATCTATCGCCTACTGCCACTTACCCCAACCAAAGCCACCATCACCACACCCAAAAGGGTCCCTTTACTCCACCAAACATACTCACCAAATGTTCGATGAAAGTTTTGAGAGAGCTTTGTTCCTTTTCGTTCTTCAATTTTTTGTTTTGGATCTCATTCTCTCTAAGTATTTCATATTTTTTGCATTTTTTCTTATGTGTTAAATTTGGAATACTGGAATGGCATTTGGGTTGTGGATATGCATTTTTTAATATTTATTTTGATTATTATGTTGTTTAATTTCTGATTTGATATGGAACAAAAAAACCCTATTAATGACTATTACAATGGAGCTTGAGATTGAGAAAACGAAAATAACGATGTAACAGATGGATATTGCCTGTGATTGAGGCCCAGATGGAAATATTTATAGACACCACATGTTTGACAAAAGTTCTCAGAGAGTTTATTTCTGCCAAAGCACTTCATTTGTTTATGTTTACTCCATTTCTACCAAAGCACTTCAACATTCTATCCTCTCTTTGAGAACTTTTTTCAAAGTACTTCATTTGTTTATTTTTCACGCCATCAATCGCGGCTTCTGGGTCTGTGCTATGATGGAGGTTTGCTTGCATGCATAAATGATTTATATATTCATTCATCCATTTTTTCTTTCAATATTTTCTCGTGTATGATTTCAGCTTGGCATCATCGTAACATTGAATCCATACATGTAGTAATCACGATTTTTAAAATAGCTGAGGAATCTTCTTGCATTTCTTTCATACTTGATATAGTAAACTAATGTATCTAAGGAATGATGATATTCATATTTATTTTTTAATGATGCTATTCATAGCTCTACCATTTGATGCAGATTTTTTCCATTCATCCGCAGCTTTGTATGAAAGATCAAAATTTTATTTTGTGCATTGTTTCGATAACCCAATAAATGAAAAAGTTTTGAAAATAGAATGAAAAATAGAGAAAAAATTTAAAAGTTTATTTTCAAAATATTCCGAAACATTAGTCAAAATATGTCGAATCATCTTGAAAACATTATGAAACACTCAAAGCATTAGGATTGATTCAATCACTAATTCGTTTCAGTCTCATCAGAAACAAAAAAAAATTTGGTTGTTTCGACCATTTCAAAAAAAAAATTGTCATCCTTAGATTGTATACTAAAACTCATAGGGTATGAATATGGAAGGACGTGTCCAAGAATGGGATTTTAGCGGTGCAGACACTGAGAAACAACATAATGGCATCAACCGTTTTGGCATCCATGGCCATCACACTTTGCTATGTCATAGCCTTACTGATGGGGAGTGCTGGTGGTAGTCGCTCAATTGGCCTCATCAATGCAACCAGCAACACTGAGCTTGGATTCTCCATAAAACTCTTCTCTACCCTGATGTCCTTCTTGCTGGCATTATTCTTCATGAATGTGCAGTCTATCAGATACTTCAGCCATTGTAGCATACTTATCAACGTACCTTACAAAAAGATATTATCAAATTGTAATCACCATCATCACAATTATTGTATCTCAGCTGAATATGTAGGAAATATAGTGAATAAGGGTAGTTATTTTTTGGTCGTTAGGCCTGCGTGCATTTTACTTTTCTTTCCCTCTATTTTTTTGGACATTCGGACCTGTTCCTAAGTTTTTTGCTGCATTGTTATGGTTTTCATGTTCTTTTTTATGGACATTACCATTGACTTTTGACGTGTTGCTGCAGTTTCTGATCACGAGGTCGAGGACCACCACCACAACGAGGATTTGGAGACTAATTGATGGAAGGTGACCATGATTAGTTGTTATCATCAGATGCTTACCATGTTGTATGTCCCTAAGTTAGTTTGTCTGACTCTCAGCAGAGAGATCATACTTAATAAGACTCTCAAAACATCTTAACATTATCGTTTGATGGTTAACTATATTGCCTTTATGCGTTGCTATATTGTCAAATGCAGATACATGCACACAAAACTATTATTTGTGTTGATCGATGATGGTATTAGCAAATTACCAACCCTTGCTAATAGGGGAATTAAAGGTATGGTGAGAAGCACAACATTTGCTTGTTTGTCTTCTACTGGAGGGGGAATCTTCACTTTCTAGATGCACGTACAAGGGCATTGGATGAGCTAACCACCAAAGTAAGGGACTTTTTCTGCATATTGGTCTTGGTCAATTCTGTTTTTCATTTAGTTATAATAGGATTTCTTTTGCCACATTTCCATTCTTGCATCAAGTAAAGCCAAGTTTCTATTGTTCCTATTGCTGTGCAAATAAGATCTTAAATTCAATTTAATTGCTATTTATGTGTATGAGACTTTTCACAGTTAAATTGGAATCTTTAACAATTTGATTTTAATTCTTAATACTTGGACATTTACTAAGTGAATGATATCTTATACCTCATGTATGTACAATGACTTCAATTATCATGGATTTTATGATTTTATAGTTTCAGTTTGAATACATGTGATTTAGATATTATAATTTTTTATTTTTATTTAATGGATGGTTTAATGAGTGCAAAAATTTGTATATTTTTGGCATGCCATAGTGGTAGTGGCATATTTTTCAAACTTACATGATTCCACAGTTTATATATGTTATCTTGATCACTTGCCCATGCACCCACTTTTGTGTTTGCACATTTTTTGTTTCAGTTAGTTTTTTTTTTCTTTGGTGTTAATGAGAGAAGAAATTAGTCTTTTTTGTTGTACAAAGTGATAAAATGAGTAATTATTTGTGAGGGAAGAAGGCCTTAATAAAAAGAGTAATTTAGAGAATGATATATTGTTCATTGGTTTTCTTTTCTGGTATATACATTGTTCATTGAAATTTGGCCTTCTTTTTTGGTTTTGCTAATTTTTTTTAAAGTTTGGATTGTTTGATGATTATTTTCTATACGAATTCTTGGGGGTTTTTAATGGAGTGAATAATGTCACTTTTGATATTTGACTTGGTTAGTGTTTATAAAAGAGTGTCTAATATTCGTATTTGGATTGTTAGGAGTGTTTTGTGTTGTGTGGTATTAGATGCATAATTGTTTTATTTTTTGATGTTCTGCTTATCTACTAGTTGACCGTGTTAGTCACCTGTAACAGTGACATAGCAAGAGATCTTCTCATTATGCCTGGTAAATCAGTGATTTGTATAATGGTCTGATTTTTGCCATCACTTTTCTAAGGTTTTTCTTTTTTCTTTCCTTTTTTCATTTCAATTTTAGTTAAAAGTTTTGAAAACAATGATTTTCTAGACAAGCATGGCTGGCCAAATAAAAACACTAAGTTCTTACTTTGCCATTAGGACGGGTGAAAGCAATTATGGTAATGTGGCTTACTTGAAATACTTTTTTCTATTTTTATTTTCCTGGCAAAAACATGTGGCTTACTTGAAATGCTTCTAGCCATTACTTATGTTTTTCTATTATTTGTTCTTGAAGTACTTAAGTTGGTGAATAAAATTTAGATGCAATAGATTTTTCTCTAATTACTTAAAATTGAGATTGATGCATTTTGGTTACCGAAGGCCCTAGCGTAATAGTAGGTTCCTGCTAATGGGTTCGCGAAGCAGCCTTTGGTGTGCCTTAAAAACATGTTATTC
>CM042189.1:20725514-20810407 GCA_023539305.1 Ilex asprella | reverse complement strand
TTTTTTTGAATTACATCTGTGCTTTCAGATACGAGTTAAAGTCCATTCCAATCAGACATTTGTATGGTGGTAACTCCTAGCTCCAAAGAAGATGATGTTGAAAGAAATTCTTTCTGTCTTTGTGCATGTGTGTTTTGTATGTCCACTTTGCATGTGTTTTGTTTGTTTTGTTTTTAGTATGACGAACTAATTATATATGGTTATGAGGATATATTTGGTTTTGATGTGAATTGATGGTTGATTATGGAATTAAGTTGTGATGTATGATGATTTTGGTTGAAATAGAATTGAATTGTGGTGGTACGGGGCATTATTTTGATTGTGAGTTTTGTAAACAGGTTGAAATCTTCTTGGGCTCCTATTTTCAGAGGAAGTGGTGCCAAAATTTTTGAAAAATTAGTGGGTGTTTGATTGATTTCAATTTTTTTAATTAAAGCAAATGCTGTAAAAATTATTTCAAATTAACAGTTTATTTTAGGTTGCAAAGTGTCTTTATGTACGGGCAATTACTATATCTACTTAATTGGATTTGCGTGGTTTTTTGTTTACACCTGAGTTTAGTATGGTGAACTAATTTCACGGTTATGAGGATATGTTTGGCTTGATTTGAAATTGCTGATTGTTTTGGTGATTGGGTATGGATCATAGATGCTAGGGGATTGTTTTGTTTATTTTTCAATTTTGTATATAGGTTAGAAGACCATGGAATATTTTTAGCTTTAATTTGATTGTATTGTGCATTCAAGAAACTCTATGTTTTGTAGACCGGTTGGAATTTTTTTGGGGTTCCATTTTTAGAGCAAATTATACCGAAAAAGTCTCCAAAAAATATTTGGGGACTGTATTAATTTCAATTTTGTAAATTAAATTAAATTAAATTAATTTTTTTGAAGAATTAACTGGTTGATTTACATTGTACTGTGCCTTCAGGCACGAGTTATCCCTAGTAGTGGAATAAAAGCCAAAAATATTTTCTGTTGTTTATTTTTATTTGTTTGATGATCATGGTAATTCACACTTTGATTTGTATTGAACTTGCTCCATCTTAAAGTTAAAGTTGAAATATGCATTGTCATGAGTCATATTAGAGGATAGAGAAATTAGAGGCATAAATCCAATTGCATAATTCATTAGCCAAAGTCTCTTTCATTCTAGCATGCTTGGATAGTGTTTACCTTTGAAAGATTCAAAATCAGGTACACACATGCCATCCACCTACACAGTTAGGAGCTTGATTTGTTTAAAATATTAATAATCTTAAAGGAATCTAATTGTGGGTGATAGGTGATCACATGGCTAATGTTAGTTAAATCTCAATCCCTTAAAAGATGTCAAAGATCAATTAAGAGAAAAAAGCCCAATATGACAAAATCTAAAAAGGTGAGGCATAAATAAATGGCTAAAAATAATTGCACTTAAATTGTGAGAGTTTTTATACTTTATTGTTAATTTCTCATTTGTATAGATCATAGAGCTCATGTTAATCATGAGTAGAAGCATTTACTTACAGTGCAGAATTCACACTCGTGTTGATTAAAGTTATAGAGCATAAGGGATACAAGAAAGGCGGAGTTGTCAAAAATAGAATATCTAGGACACTCACTAAACAATCATATTTTCACTTACACAATGCATTATTTCATGGTAATATTATTAATAATTTAAGTCTTGTCGGAATCCTCTTTGTGTTGGTGGTTGGTTTGACACACTAAGCACTTGAATTTCTCAAAATTGAACAAAACTTAACCACTTGTGTGTGAAATTGAACCAAGTGAGGAAACATTGCTCTAGGATGCTTGAAATTTAGTTTTGTATCTTTGAATGTGCCTTAGAGTAATGTTTTGGGATGCTGAATTTTGGATGGAGCTTTTAAAATGCAAATTTGTGTAATTTTCATGATTATTTGAATTTTGAGCATTTGTTATTTAAATTTGAAAATTATATTTTTTTTATCCAAATCATCTATACATTGCATTCAAATGTTTTAGACTTGATTTATATTGTGCATGCATGTTAAGACTCATTGGAGTTGTGGGTTCGACAATAGACAACAGAGAAGAGAATTGATCTACTTCAAATCTCACTTGAGCGGTCTCCTTCGAGAGTTGCTCTAGTGAGATTTCAATGGAAATTCTCATCTTTTCACTTCCAATCTAGAACCCACTCACTTTTTACCCTACCCAAAGCATTTTCAATTGACTAATCTTCATTTAGAGTGAGATTTAGTGTTATTTGAGTTTAGATCTGAGTTTATCATACACATTTACATTATTTCACCAATTCATTTTGGAAAAATGCCTCCACGAGCTGACAAGATGGAAAGGGTACAAGGTTCGAGTAGTAGAGCTCGCTTTTCCGACATCGTAGTATCGAGAGTTGTATCGTATATAGTTTTCATCGCGGACAATGCTTGTGGAGTGGGGTTAATCATGATAGGGTAGTTGCCACTTCTGTCCCTTCATTAGTTGACTCGAGAGGGTAGACTAAGCTATTTGTAGCCCTAGTGCCAACAAATGTGGACATGGTCAGAGATTTTTACACACACATTGTGGGCACTTAACGACGTACGTCTAAGGTGTGTTATTTGAGTTTTTCACTGACCTTAATACCACCACCCTACATCTTCTCTAGGTAGGATGTGAACCTTTTTATTTTCGACCTGAGAGTGCTATACCATCATTGTCAACAATTGCAACTTTGTTTTATGTGGTTCCTTATCTCGATGGGTGGAACCTCCAATTGTGGTATCACAAGGAATTGACTAGGGATTATAGGTTTATAAATCTGATAGTCAACTACAACATTGACCCAAAGACTCATATTTCTACTTTTTTCACACCATGAGCCTATTTGCTACATATTTTTAGTACACGTTTAGAGATAAACTTGCCACGTGTGATATTTTTAGTCATTCGGAGAGCATTTGATAAGGGGAGGATTACTGATACTTTTCTTTTTGGTTCTCTGATCACTTGCATATGTCTAGATAGGGGTGCTGGTGCTTTTGATCCTAACTAGTTGAAGAGACCAAAGAGACCTCTAGGGAAGGATTCCTTTAAACAAAGTGAGACACACACGATATATATGTGTGACCCTATGGAGGTAGAGGCATAAGATGAAGAGATGAGTCTATGATTCATGGTACTACTTCTACAGAGCCTGGTACATCTCATCATGCACCACCGTCGAGGCAATGCCAGACCTCACATACCACACTCCTGCAGCTGCATTGGAACAGTGGATGTCGTTTAGTTAGTTCTAGGACAGCTCCGAAACACTATTGATCAACAACATAGCCTCTATGATCTCCATATAGATGCCATTGATGAGGGTTTAACTACCATACTGATGAGTGCATAATACTTTATGTCTCATACTATTCATCTTAGCTGTGTTAGTTATCTATTTCCTTTGTTTTAGCTTAGTTTTAGGTTTTATTATGAAGAATATTCATGTTTTCAGGTAAATCAATGTAAGAGAGAGGTTTTACATTCATTTTAATGTTATGGAAGACCTTGGGAATGAGTTAAGAGATCCAGGAGTTAAACCAAGGGCATTGCAAGCATAATTGAGAAATAAAAATAGTTCTACTGGTAGGTTTCCTATCGGTCCGTCTGGTAGTAGATTAAGATTCTACTAGTAGTGTGACACCCCAAAAACTGAGGGTCCTTTGTCAACCCGTTGATCACCCATCAACCCGTAGATACCATGTAACTCGATATTGCGCCATTATACCCCATTTACTGAGGTCTATAATTTAATAAAATTTGGACAGAGTCACCTTTGTACGGGGATCTTTACCCAAAACACAACATGTACAATCATACAACATTGACCATACCAAGTCCATTTATCCATAGTCATATTACAACATGCAATGTTACATACAGAAAAAAAAATAGTCCATATGAGTTCGATTACAATTCTTTTCCATACATTACGTGCCCAAAAAGTAACTTAGCAAATGTTTTACAAACACATAGATTTTCACAATAGTTTTACAAAACATGAATTAAAAGCCACAAGTCGGCTTTTCTTCATATTTGAGGCCTAAAATACGAGCCGTCTGCAGGTGTATAACCCATACCTGAAATGTTTTCCCAAGAAGGGTGAGCCACGCTCAACAGGATATCTCCTAAATAGGTCACTCCCCAACCTAAATGCATATGAAATGTTCACATATAACATTCAACAAGCCATAAAGCATTCAAATCAAGAATATAAAATTCAATGTTGGAAATCACCATGTCATGCCATTAAATGAGATGAGATTCACTCAAGCACTTCAACCCGAGCCCACTCCAGCTCCCACAACAAAATGCAATGTCAATGTGTATAAATTCTCCATTGATGAAATACATCAAATGATCTTTTGAAATAAAAATCATGTCTTTATTATAAAAAAAAATATCATGTATCTTTGTTGGATGTTACACATCGAATGACTATTTTATAAAACAAAAACATGCATCTTTGTTGGGTAGCGGAGTTTTGGAGTCGCACGGCTGGTTCTGCACACCGATATAATTTTCCAGGATTGCACCACAAGGGAGTGTATGAACCAAGTAATCGGGTCTTGCACCCGAGAGAGAATCTATCTCTTCTTTCTATTATCGACACAAGTTTTTCATTCAAACTATGCGACGTAGTCGAATCTTCGATCCAACTTTCCCCGAGCCCAAGTATCATTCACCAAGAATGGTGTTTGATCAAACCATGTACACACACCCACTAGAAGCGATGTCTCTGTTTATATGCAATGTAATAAACCATTGTAATATCAATATCATGCCCCATATGTAATGAATGTTATATGGGTTAATTTAACCACATTCAACATTTTCATGGCAAATTATATCCAAAGCATATAACTTCCATAAAGTCATCACAATGTCAATATATCATAAGTATATACCAACATTCACATTTTACAACAATTTTCTCCAAGCATGCCATACATAATCTATTCAATAACACACTTAATTTTCACATAAGCATTTAGTCAAACACCTTTAAGGCACCAAATCAAGTTATCACATAAAAATGCCCATAATCATCACATATATCAAAAAATCACATTTAGTGATTTCCACGTACCCAATTTTTAAAATTCCAAGAAATTACAGTCTAGCAATTCCTATGTATTCAAGTCAAGATAGAATTTATTCTACCCATTTCACGTTTCAAATACGTAGGCATTTGTTAAATCAAATCTAACAACCTACCCATTTCATACAATCATCCTAGGTTGGAAATAAACCTAAGTAAGATGAAAATCCTACCTCTTTAAGCATAAAACAATGCAAGGAAGCTCTAAGACCCCAAACATTGCCCAAAACCAAACATTTCTCAAATCCCCATCTTTGAATCTTCGGTGAAATCCTTCCTTTTCGGTATGGTTGTATAGTCCTCATCACGTAGATCGACTTTAATAAACCTAAGAATGGCAAGACCTTCCATAAAGTTCCTCATATGGTGTCATTTTTATGCTCACCTGATAACTATTGTTGTAGGCAAACTCCACTAAGGGTAGGAGCTCTTCCCACTACCCTTGAGATTTAGGAAGAATGCCCGTAGCATGTCTTTTATAGTCTGGATGGTCTTCTCTAACTGACCGTCCGTCAAGGAATAAAAAGTTGTGCTCATCATCAACTGTGTCCCCATGGTCCGCTGAAAACTCTCTAAAAAATGAGACATAAACTTAAAATTCTGATCTGATACTATAGACACGGGTACCTGATTAGTACTCAAATATAGCATATTATTATGCCTTTTTGGACTAATTATGCTTTGATGAAGTTAAAATGATGACATTTCAAGTTTTAAAGTGGAAAAAGGGTTCAAGGGCAACAAAAAGTACATTTGAAAGCAATACCAACACATTAGGGAACAAATTGGAAAAGCTTGGAACAAAGAAGTGACGTTCGAACGCCAACTCACGTTCGAACGCTCATAAGAACCAGGCCAGCTGAGATAGAATGTGTTGCAGCCAAGAACCAAAGCCCGGAGTAACAAAGAACCAACGTTCGAACGCCAACCCACGTTCAAACATCCACTGGAGCACTGACAAGATCAGACTGAAGACATTGTATGTTGCAGCAAATTAATGACAAGTTATGAATGGAGTGTGGGAGGAAATTTTCCTAGAGGACTACAAGTCATGTGACATCTGAGTGATAAGAACAGATCTCAGCTGGCGTTTGAACACTTTTAGAGCAAAGGCAGAAGAAATTTTCAAACACCATGCACCGTTCAAACGCCCATAAAACAAAAGTAGCAACAACGTTTGAACGCCAACTAACGTTCGAACAACCTCGATAGACTGCCTACAAAGTGGTTGGATTTTCACTTTGAATTAAGAGGCAAGCACTATTTCTTCACCCCCTTGCCTTATCCTTGCTTATAAATACTCCTATTTTTGGGAGAGAAAGGGGCAGCACTTCTACTTCCGAATGTTCTCAGTTTTCTCTTTTGTAGAGAGTTGGGAGGCTTAGACTCCCACTCATTTATTTACATTCATGTTTACATTTACTTAAGAGTTTTAGTTTTTCTATTTACTGTTAGTCTTTACATTTATGTTTACATTTGCTTGTATTAAAAATTTCATTTCTCTATTTACGTTTAGTGTTTACATATATGTTTTTACAAACATTCCTTTGTTTATGTCTTTCACGTTCATTACTTGAGCTTCCTTCTTTCTTAGAGGAGTGAAACTCTTCCACTTTTTTAGAACTTTGCCAAAGCCATGAAGGGTGGAATGTGATTCACTCATTCTTTGTTAAAGATTGGCTCCTTGTTATTGTGCTTTTATTTTACAAAGTCCTCTACTTAGAGGAATGAGCATCACTCACTTTTCTAGCTTTACCAAAGTCATGAAGAGTGAGTAGTTCCTCATTCACTCTTTAATAAGAGGTGAACGGCAAGTATAAATTATCCGAGAGTTATATTTATGCATTTTTCTAAGCTTAATGTTTATCCCCTTGTTTATTAGATGATTGATTGTATCTAGCAAAGCTAACGTACTTTGTATAATCGAGAGTCTTTCTATGATACAGATGAATCTTGCATGGAAAGACTCCTCGTTTTAAGGCAAGTACCCCGGCTAGATCTTCATGACTACCCTGTAATCATCCCCGTTACTGTGCTTTATTTAAAGAATGGAATATTAAAGTCATGGTTAGATGTCTTGTAGAAACACTTATTTGTCTGTAGACGAGTTAAGTCTCGGCACAGACAATTCTTGTAAATTTCTCGAAAGACATCAGAACCATGGCCTTAATTTTTACAGTCCATCTTCACCTTTCGATTAACTTGTTGACACGAGAGTTAATTAAGTTATTAAGCATAAATATAATAAACCTGATAATTGACTACATGTCCTGATCCTCGAACTAGAGAGTGACTTTTATTTCATTTAAATTTATCTTATATTTTGTCTAGAAAACCTTCTTGGAAAGGATTTCATATTCAATCTAGGAAAAACCTCTCAATCTCACAACTACAAATCCTAAAGGTTACAATCAATTGATCTTCACCACTGCTTACTTTGAAACACCAACACAACAAGTTTCCTATGGATTCAACTCTGAAATCAAATCGGATTATTACTACAGCTTGACCACCTGCATTTGGGTGTACACTTTTTAGATCAAGTCAAGTTTTTGCGCCATTGTCGGGAAACATTAGTGAAAGTGTTTTAAGGTAAAAGGTAAAAAGGCCTTTCTTTTTGTATGTATTCTTTAGCTTACTATAAATAATTTCTTTTGTTTCCATTTATTTTATATCTGAGAACGCTCCTCACTATAAAAATTTATCGGCAGAATCTTCGGGGTCTATGAACCAGTCTGAACCAAATTCACCTAGATCAATAGCAGACTCTTGTGAGAGTATTACGAAAAATAATGATAGAAATGGAGAAGTTACCGTGAGGAAAGATGAAGTGCCAAACATTCAAACTTTGTGGGATTACTTGAATCCCACAAGAAATAGGGTCCTCTCAAGTTTTGTATATTCCTCTAGAAACACCCCCTTTATTGTAAGTCGAGAACTGCACAATTATTACCTGTTTTTCATGGGTTGGATACCGAAAATCCTTATCAGCATATGAGAGATTTTGAAGAAGTGTGTGGAACATTTCAAGATAATTCAGAACTGGCCAAGATGAAACTTTTTCCTTTCTCCCTAAAGGACAAAGCTAAACAATGGCTAAATTCTTTAAAATCTCTTTCCATGCCGACCTGGCAGATATTTCAAAATGAATTTTTTAGAAAGAAATTTCCCTTACATCGGACCAACACACTCAAAAGGCAAATCATGAATTTTTCAGTGAAAGATGGGGAAATCTTTTACCAAAATTAGGAAAGATTCAAAGAACTGCTTCAAGCCTGCCCATACCATGCTTTTGAGAATTGGACTCTAGTAGGATTTTTTCATGACTCCTTGCCCACTAGACTGCGTTAGTTTGTCGAAATGATGGCCCAAGGAGAGTTTATGGGTTAAAGTCCGGAGGAGGCTTTCTATTTCGTTGACACCATATCTAACAATTCTTAGATGTGGGACTCAGCCTCGCCTACCACTAGTGAAGCCAGACCATCCACTTCCCAAGGGGGAAATTATGTCTTAGAGAAGATGATGACCTGAGAGAAAAAATATCTACTTTGTCTCGAAAGCTTGAAGCTTTAGAGATGAAAAAAATTCATCAAGTGGATATGGGCCCTTCCACAGAACAAGTGTGTAGAATCTGTGTATTGATAGGACATCCTATTGGGGAATGTCCTACCATCCCTACATTCAAAGAAGTCTTCTTGGAACAAACAAATGCAATCTCCAACTTCAACAAGCCTTACTTCAACCCATACTCTGAAACATACAATCTAGGGTGGCAAAATCACCCAAACTTCAATTGGAGGAACACACAACCAACTTCCATGAACCAACCACAAAATTCATATCCACCACCTCAAGGACCTTCCGCATATCAACCATACCCCACCACACAAAAGGAACCTTGAGGATACACTAAAACATTTTATGCAAACCCAAATGAACTTCAATGCACATTCTACTCAGTCTTTCACTGAGTTCAAAGCACAGACCACCGATTCCTTCGAAGATCTTAAAAGCCACATTCAAAAATTGACTCAATCCATGAGCACACAAGAAAAGGGCAAGTTTCCTGCCCAATCAAAACCTCCACAAGACCAAGCCCAAGTTGTCACCACACTGAGAAATGGCAAGGTGATTGACAAGACCATCAGAGACATGCTAATTCCAAAGTCAAAACCTGAGTCAATCTCAATCAACTCATCAATTGAGCCTGAACTTGTAATTGAAAAAGAGCCTTAGCCTATGATAGAACAAGAGTCAGAACATTATGAGGAAAGAGAACCTTCATGTTTAATTGCTGCTCCTTTCCCGCATAGACTCAAAGCCACACAAAAGTTGAATCATCAGCCTAAAATTTACGAGCTTTTCAAGAAAGTAAAAATCAACATCCCACTTTTGGATGCAATCCAACAAGTATTATCTTAAATTAAGTATCTAAAAGACTTGTGCACAGTCAAGAGAAGCCAAAATGTCCAAAAAAAAGCATTCCTGATAGAACAAGTCATTGCCTTGCTACAATGCAAAACTCCTCCAAAATATAAGGAGCTTGGATGTCCAACTGTATCATGTGTCATTGGAGATTTCAAGATAGAACAAGCACTATTAGACCTTGGAGCTAGTGTTAATCTGCTACCCTACTTTGTCTACCAGCAGTTGGGTCTGGGTGAACTCAAACCCACTTATGTCACACTCCAGTTAGCAAACAGATCTGTCAAAATCCCTAAGGGCATTGTTGAAGATGTGCTTGTCCACGTAGATAACTTTATCTTCCCTATTGACTTCATTGTTTTAGATACTCAACCAGCTTTACACTCGAAGAACTCCATTGAATCTTTGATGTAGGAACATCTGAGTGACACATTCTGTGAACACTTGACCGAATCATCTCTGCTAGAGTCCATCTCATCTGATTCAACAAATGATGACCCAAATACAAAAAGTTGTCCTATTCTTGTTGTTGAAACATAAGTCCCAAAATTTGAGGAACTCTCATCAAGTGGTACAAAGCCACTATCATCAAGTGACAGGCCACCAAAGCCTAAATTAAAGCCTTTCCCATCTGACCTTAAGTATGTATTTTTAGGAGAAGATGAGTCATACCCACTGGTGATTTCTTCTAATCTTATAAACTTGCAAGAGTCTAAACTGATTGAAATTCTTCAAGGCCATAAAAGTACCATTGGGTGGACTATCGTTGACTTGAAAGATATAAGCCTGTTGATCTGCAATCATGCTATATACCTTAAAAAGGATTCAAAACCCTCTCGTCAACTGCAAAGATGACTTAATCCTCACATGAAGAAAGTTTTGAGAACTAAGGTACTCAAACTCTTAGATGCAGGGATAATCTTTCCCATCTCTGATAGCAAATGGGTTAGTCCAACCCAAGTTGTACCCAAAAAGTCTGGGGTTATAGTAGTCAAAAATGATGCCAATGAACTAGTGCCAACTCGAGTCGTCACAGGATGGCGAATGTGCATTGACTACCAAAAATTGGATTTGGTAACTAAGAAAGACCATTTCCCTCTCCCATTTCTTGATCAGGTTCTAGAAAGAATTGTAGCCCATGAATTTTACTGTTTCTTAGATGGATACTTCTGGTATAATTAAATTGAGATAACCTTAAATAATCAAGAGAAAACCACATTCACATGCCCTTTTGGCACCTTTGCATTCAAAAGGATGTTATTTGGACTTTGTGACGCTCTTACAGCATTCAAAAAGTGCATGCTAAGCTTGTTGAGTGACAAGGTTGAAAAAAATTTGGAAGTATTCATGGACGATTTCTCTGTCTATGGTGACTCATTTGATTTGTGTCTGGTAAACTTAGAAAAAGTGTTAATAAAGTGTAAAGAAGCCAATTTGTTGCTTCACTAGAAAAAATGTCATTTCATGGTAACACAAGGCATTGTCTTAGGTCATATTGTGTCGTCTAAGAGCATGAAGGTTGACAAGGCAAAAATTGATCTAATTGAAAATCTGCCAACGCCCAAGACTGTAAAGGATGTCCGATCATTCCTAGGACATGCGGGTTTTTACATGTGATTCATAAAAGACTTCAATACCATAGCCAAACTCATGTGTCATCTCCTAAGTCAGGACGTAATCTTTGATTGAAATGAAGCATACCAAAAAGCTTTTGACAAGCTGAAAGGCATGTTAATTTTCGCTCCAATAATGCAACCCCCTGACTGGAATCTTCTATTTGAACTAATGTGTGATGCAAGTGATTATGTTATAGGTGTTGTATTGGGACAAAGAAAGGATAAGAAACCACATGTAATTTACTATGCAACCAAAATTTTGAATGATGCCCAAATGAATTATTCAACAACTGAAAAAGAATTGCTTGTTGTAGTTTTTGCTTTGGAAAAATTTCGTTCCTATCTTGTTGGCTCTTCTGTTACTGTATTCACTGACCATGTAGCCCTAAAATTCCTGCTCATAAAGAAATATGCCAAACCGAAGCTCTTACGATGGATACTCTTACTCCAAGAATTTGATTTTATCATTAAAGACAAGAAAGGTGTTTCAAATGTGGTGGCAGATCATCTGTCCAAATTGACTTATAAATTTCACAAGGATGGACTGTCAATCAATGAGAAATTCTCTGATGAACAACTATTCATAATTGATGACATTGCATGCTACGCAGATATTGCTAATTTCCTAGCTACTAAAACACTCCCTTCGTCATTCACTCCCATGGATAAAAACAAAATTGAAGGAGATTCGTAACTTCTTTTGGGAAGATCCGTACATATTTAAATACTGTAAGGATCATATCATAAGGCATTGCATCCCTGCCCATGAAAGCAACCAAGTAATAACATTTTGTCATTCTAAAACATGTGGTGGCCACTTTTCATCAAGGAAAACTGCTGCAAAGATCTTGCAGTGTGGATTTTACTGGCCCACACTTTTCAAAGATGTCCATGCTTTTTGCTTAACTTGTGATAGATGCCAAAGATTGGGAAACATTTCTAAAAGAAACATGATACCCTTAAACCCCATTCTGGTGATTGAAGTTTCTGACAGTTGGCGCATCGATTTTATGGGACCAATCCCCCTTCCTTTGGCTATCTCTACATTTCAGTGGTAGTAGACTACGTATTCAAATGGGTTGAAACTATTCCATGTCAAAATAATGATCAGCAAACGGTGATCAAATTTAAAAAAAAAAAAATTTATCCCGGTTTGGAGTTCCTAAATCATTCATAAGTGATGGAGGTGCTCATTTTTGCAATCGTTCTTTTTGGAATTTGATGAAAAATATCTTATTTTCACAAAATTGGAACCCCTTATCAACCACAGACTAGTGGACAGGCTGAATTAGCTAATCGGGAGATCAAATTAATTTTAAAAAAATTAGTAAATTCGGATCGCAAAGATTGGTCGTCAAGACTGACTGATGCACTCTGGGCATATCGCACTACTTTTAAAATAATTTTGGGCATGTCTCTCTATCAATTAGTCTATGAAAAATCATATCACCTTCCTGTAGAATTGGAATATAAGGCATACTGGGCCATTAAAGCAATGAATTTTGACCTGGACAAGGCTAAACTCTCAAGAAAACTTCAGATAAATAAATTGGAGGACTTGAGGAATGAAGCATATGAGAATGCTAAAATTGCTAAAACCAGGATGAAAATTTTTCATATCAAAAATATTGTGCAGAAGTCAATTGAACCTTCTTAGAAAGCCCTGTTGTTTAATTCAAGACTCCACTATTTTCCTGGTAAGTTAATGTCAAGATGGACTGGGCCATCATTGTCAAAAGGTATTTGAACATGCAGCAGTAGAAGTGGAAAACCCATCAAACGATAATATCTTCACTGTTAATGGCCAGAGGTTGCAACCATTTTTGGATAATTCTGTTAAAAATGTGAAAACTATTATTTTAATGAAACCAAAATATCCCTCCTAGAATCGCGCCTGCCGACACTCAAAAGGGTAGGATCAAGTAAAAACCCGAACCGAGGAGACGCCTTTATGAGGCTCCTTTTTTACTCTCTTTTCCCAGCCATCTCAGTTGGGTCCCCCACCTTTTTCTTTCTTTTTCTTTTTCTTCACTTTCTGTTCTGCATCATCTTCATTCATCTTCCTTTTTCTTTCTCTTTTTGTTTGTTTTCTTCTTCTTTATTTCTTTTCTGTTATGCTGCAAAATTGACCATACCCAAGCTAAACAATGTCCATGTACCCTAAAGATCAGATCCCTGATCTCTTGATTTATATTGTTTTACTCTATTTTTTTATGGGTGTTCTGCTGCAATTCGCACTCACATACAAGGCTTAAAAGCCTACCCGAGACCCAGATCTGCACAGGGAGGATTAACGTAGGAATTTTGATTTGTAGGTATTGGCTGAAGTACGGATTTCTACCTTTCAACTCGATTTCAAGATCTATACTAGTAAATTCAAAACATTGGGGACAATGTTCAGTTTAGGTTGGGGGTGTGAGAACCTTCATTTTTTTTTAAATAGTTGTACCCATACCATAAATTTTTAAATTTTATGTTGTTATTTGTGTTGTTGTTGTTGTTCCGATCATATTGTGTACTTTGTCTTGTTTATTGTATGTTTGTGGGTCAGTTTAAATCATCTTTGTGACTGACAGACATTAAAGAAACAGATAGTGAATCTTAAAATGCAGGAAGCGTGGATGTCAAAAAATTTTGGTTTAGTTTGGCAGTTCTACAAACTTTTCCATCAGATGTGTATACTGTGATCATGAGAAAAACAAGGCTGGTAAGGAAAGAGAGATCCGACAAGAACAAGCGAAACCCTTCTGTGGCAGAAGCGCTTTTGCTAAACGCAGTCGTGCCAAGAGACTTGGTGCCTAAAAACAGTGTGGCAGAGTCTTTCACGATAAGAGATACAATTAGTGTTCTGAACCAATTTTTGGTCGTGCACTCGATCGATTAAATTGGATAGTTAATGGGCAGAGTAAGGATTATCCAGACACGCCATCCTATTCTAGTACTTTGTTTAGCCGGTTTGTGAAATAGAAAATTTGGAAAGTCACTAATAGATCAAAAGACACAAAGATAGAGGATGACTCGGATTAGACTGCTTTTAAAACTGTGGAAAATTTTGTTTTGAGAATGAAAGCCAACGGTCCAAATTTCTTGTAAATAGTGTGATTTTTTTTTGTTTTGTACATACACTTTTTAAATCAAAATAAAAAATATGGGCCGAGTAAGGAATGTTCCAAAATACCAGCCTCAAACGTAGGTAGGGACTTATCCTGAGACGCCATGAATTTTTGTTTTAAACTTGTGTTAATAAGCCTTCTCTGATTGTATATAATGTAGTGTAGAAAATTTTTATTTTGATTCAACGTTCGAACGCCAGGTAACATGCGAACGTCAGTTGCTGACAGCACTCTGCCTCTGATGAACTCTGATGGAACCAAAAAGTACTGGGAGCTAAGCTCGTTCGAACGCCAATAGACCTTTTGAACAAGATTGAATTTTTGAACGCCAATAGAACGTTCAAACGTCATGACCTTAGAGTGCTTTGGTCTCTGACATAACACAAAAGTACTGTGAGCTAGAAACGTTCGAAATTCACTCCACATTCGAACGATAATTTAAAAATCCTTCTACTCACGTTTGAACGTTAACCATGTTCGAACGTAGTGACTCAAACTATAAAAACGTGCATCGTCTTTTTCAGTTCAAAATCCCTAATCCATCTCCAATTTTCAAAAACTTGAGAACCCCTTTCCATTCTATAGACCTTGATTCACCTTTATTCTCCTAAAAATCCCAAAATCAACCCTCCCCAACTCATTTCCACCTCAAAAGCTTCATCTCCACACCAAGAATTCCAAGATTTCAGTACCTACTCAAGCTGCTCAACGTTCGAACGCCATGCCAAGAATGAAGCTGCCTGCCAAGCGCACTCAACCAGTGTGCCAAGAGCTAAACGTTGTTGAAGAATTCATAGCAAAAAGAGAGGGGAAGCAAAGGACAAAGAGGTACAATCAAACAAAATTTTCCAGCGCATTAAAGGCCGAAAGGTATGAATATTTCTACCATAAGCATGTGGTTGTCTACAAGAGGGATATTGTAATCTCTGATTTTGCTGAGCTTGGAATAGAGGAGGAGATGGAGAGGAGGAACTGGGTGTGGTACTTGAGGAACGGAGGGGATGCTGTTGTTGACTTGGTGAGGGAGTTTTACTCCAACGTCGAGATCATCAACCCCGTGATTCGTACTTATGGTAGAGGCACCCACTTTGATGTGGATGAAACCTAAATTATAGAGGTGAGGGAAGAAATACCTTAGGTGTAAAACCCAGTATATCCCCCAAAGAAAATTGTGCCTATGAATATTGTGGGGAAGGAGTTGATTGGGGAGAGTGATTTTTCATGGTCGGGGCAAAATTTTCTGAAACAAGGGGAGTTGACTGACAAGTATAAGATGATGAAACTAATTGCAGTCTCTAACTTGGCTCCCTTGAGACGAAAAAATGAGATCTTACCCAACATAGCATGATTGCTTTATGCAATTAGGAAAGGGCAAAGCATCATTCTCCCCTCCCTCATCTTGAGTGAAATGAAAAAGGGATGTGACGTAAAAAGGAGTGCACTTCCTTTTGGCACCCTAGTGACTAAAATATGCATGGAGAACGGGATCAAGCTAAGGCCCGAGATGGAAAGTCAAATGCCATTGAGGCCACTAAACAAGGGCTCTTTCAAGAAAACTCAAGGATATAGTGGTGGCCCAACAGCAAGACAAGAGGTGCCACCAGCCCTAAGAGGAGACGAAGTATAGGAAAAGCTAGATGTAGAGAAGGATAGGGAGTTAGAGAGAGAGTTTATGCAGACTAAGGAGGCAGGCACTAGCACCCACAAATCACTACGAGATATCATGATTGGTATCGAGGCCAACCAAGCTAAGATTCTCCGACAATAGGAAGAGATTCTTGGCTATTTGAAGGGTGGAGTTGGTGGTGCTAATGGACTTGGAGGAGAAGATTGAGAGGGAGATCTTTTGTTCTTAGGGGAGACTATAGATGTTTGTTCTTTGGGTTGTTTGTTTTGTCTATTTTGTTTTTTTTTTTTGGGGTTAATTGCACTAGAGGTCCCCAAAGTATGGAGTTTGTCTCATTTTGGTCTCCAATGTTTCAATTGCATCATTTTAGTCCCTGAAGTATTAAAAATATTTCTATATGATCCCTCAAGCAGACAGTGTCCAGATTGTGTAACACCCCATATTTTCTTTTATATAATGTATAGATATATGTAATAAAATATTTTGTGAATGTGTGGATATGTATAATAAGGTAAGGATAAACCATATAGACTTTAATACTAGGATAAATACTAGAGACTCATATTGATTGGATAGTTTGAGTTTCAAAGACGTTGAAACATGAAAATGGGGATTTGAGGAATTTCTAAATACTTTTAGGTCAAGACAAGGTTTCCATTGAATCCGGAAGGTCGAAAAACCTTGGGAAAGGTAATAGGAAGTGCATTGGAAACTTGGAAGACGGAGGAAGACTCTGTCTGCTGAGTGGTACCGGTACCGGGTACCGGGTACCGGTACCTCGATTCCAGAAGAATTTTGGTACCGGTACTGGGTACCGGTACCCCGATTCCAGAGGGTTTGTGGTACCGGTACTGGGTACCGGTACCAAATGGTACCGGTACCGGGTACCGGTACACCCGATAAAAATCTGAATGTTTTAAACCGCGACGTGGTCCGACTTTTGAGCCTATAAATACTTTAGGCCGCCTCCTTAGTCGTCCATTACTCATTCTAAATCCTAGATAACTTGAGAGAGAGGGAGAGAACTCAAGATCAAAGGAGAATATCAAGAGATTACGGGTAGATCCAAGAATCCAAACCCTAGATCTTCAAGACTCAAGGTAGGGGTTTTCTCTCACTCACTTACATTGAGGTTAGGGTATATATATATATGAAATCTTTTCACTTTAGATTATACATGTAAGCTATATAATCATTGTTTCTCAATATCTTGTGATCCTTACCATGATTTAAACAAAATTGTTGTTGGATGAACCCTTGAATCCTTTCTCTTGCCTAAAAACCCTAGATTTCAAGATAAACGAACTTTTCTCTAAATTGTTCTTAGTTATTGATTTCAAAAACCTTAGTGTTACATATCAAACCATAAAATGATGCTATTGTGATCTCATGTACTTTTCTTGGTTGGTTGTGAAATGGTTGTATGATATATTTTGGGATTTTAGAGAAATGCTTGTAAATTGAGATAATTGTGGAATTGTATGCTTGGTTGGTTGTTGGTGGCACACATTAGTGAGAGGTTCCTTGTAAGGATGCTCACCCTTTCTCAAGAGGTTCCCGGTAAGGATGCTTGAGAAATAAGTCCGTTATAGTGAGAGGTTCCTTGTAAGGATGCTCACCCCTTCCCAAGAGGTTCCCGATAAGGATGCTTGGGAAACAATGTAATGATTGGTGAGAAGTTCCATGTAAGGATGCTCACCCCTTTCTCAAGAGGTTCCCGGTAAGGATGCTTGAGAATTCAAGGTGACCTTAAAGGAGGTGGAGGTTACCACAAAGTATGCCACCTACCTAAAGAATTATTGAGAATTGTTACAACCCTTAATGAATATTATGGGAGTGTGATTGCTCGTTTATTCATTTAAGTAATGTTTTGAAAATAAACTTGTGATCCTTTTTAAATGTCCCTGCTTTATTCCAAAATTATGCATTTATGTTACGTTAAAAATTAGACCGACCATTTTACATGCTTTTCTAAACCTTGTATGGGTTTGGGAGAATTTCCTACTGAGCTTCGTGCTCACCCCCTACTGTTGAACCTTTTTCAGATGTTGGGCCAGAGGATGTACCCGATGCTAACGAGCCGTACCTTGGGGAGGCTTCACTAGAGGGATACTTGGATCCCGAGTGGGACATCTAGAGATGTCGTTTGTTTTTTTTTTTTTTTTGTTCTAGACTAGAATACTACTATGGAAATACTATATAGTCTAGATTTCTTTTGTCAATTTCGCTACGCTATAATAGTACATTTTCATTGGAAATGTAAAGGCCAATGATTGGCATATTCTTTTGGGGATATTGATGTACATGTTATGAATTATTGTTATGAAGACTTATTTATTAATGGTTTATCTTAGTGCTCTCATGGTATGAATGGTTATTGAATGTAATGCCTTCCAGGGTATATTTTGGGGTGTTATAGATTGCTAATGATTTTTTATCATAAAATTGCCACATGATACTTAAATGTGGACAAAAAAATAATTTGCATAACAATTGACCAAATTTCTACTCAAATTTTGGTTAAATACCTACCTAAATTACATTGGTTTGATTACAAACTATCCAAATTTTGTTCAAAAGCTATTGCACATTTTTTTGTCAGGAACTACCCAAATTTTGTTTAAGAACTATCAAAATTATTTTTGTCTATACTTAGCTACTATGTAACAAGTTTATGATAAAAAATCATTAGCAATCTGGACATTGTCTGCTTGAAGGACCATATAGAAACATTCAATATTTCAGGGACTAAATTGATGCAATTGAAACATTGGGGATCAAAATGAGACAAACTCCATACTTTGGGGACCTCTATTTCAATTAACCCTTTTTTTTTTTTTTTGGTTTGATGGATATTTTTAAGTTTTTGGTGTGTTACTTCTTTTGATGAATGAATTGAATCGTTAATGTTGGTGTATCAAATGATCACATTCTGTGAATGAAATGATTCAATTTATCACTTTTATTTGTGTTAAATGTATGTGTAGATTTAGCTTTATATTTTTATATGTTAATAACAAAACAGATGTGGATGTTAAGATGACTTGTGAAAATAACTAAGCATATAATTGATTTGACACCTCAACTTAACAACTGATATGTACCTCATTTTTGGAACCTTGATACTTACTCTATGATTTAATTGTCAAATATACATTAGTAATTGCTATTCTTAAGGTACAAAGTGATCAGACTCGAAAATGGAATCGGTATATAACCGACATTTTCTGAAAAATCCGATATAATTAGTGGAGATAACAAAAGAAAACCTTGGTAAGTCTTGAGCTTAACGATGCTTTTGGAGAGGATTTCAAGCAATTACTCAAATTAATCTCTTTTAATTCTGATCTCTTTCAATAGTCTCATTAACCTTGCTTTGATAGATATAGCTAAAGTCATCTATACACATACCCCACAGGGAACCCTTGCATATGACACCTGCAGGTGCACATACTTGAGAAAGAATCTTAGGCCATCTTTGGATAGATTTTGAGCCTCAGCCATTTCCTCTTCAAAGTGATAATCCCTAGTTAACCCTGCTTGAGCCTTCAGCGACTGATTTCTTTTTCAAGAAGCCCATATGAAAACCGAGCCACAAGGACAATAAGATTGTCATACCATTGCTATCTAATTTTCTTACACCCTCTTATAAAGCAGTATGATATAGAAAGGCAAGAAAAATGGCAAAGACAATGGTGGTCAATATTCAATAAAAGGAAAATAAGTGGAAACAATTGAAAGAGAAAAAGAAACAAAAAGACAGGAATTGCCAAGAAAGTGAAAAATGAAAAAATGAAAGAAAGAAATCCCATTTCCAGGCAGAAACGTCGAAACACCAAACAGAGGTGTGCTAAAATACATTCAAGAGATAGCTTTTGAAACTCCATTGACGTCATTTAGTTAGCCACTGACCTCTAGCCACATTACAACCTATACAAAGTCCTAATTGATCTCAAGTCTGATGCATATGTGTGTTGTCAATCAGAAGTTGGAGTATGTTAAATAACATTTCTTTAATTGCATCAATTTTCTTCCATGAGATTATGTCAAAGTAAAAGTCTGTTTTCTTCAAAACTTCACTCTTGTTCTAATTATGCATGGGATTTTTTTGATTCGCCATCTTCTAATCACATGCCCTATGAGAGATAAGTCACTAAAATCAAAGCGATTTATTTTGCTGAGAGCAATCCGAGAAAGGTTTGTGAAATCAAAGTTATCCATGGAGGGTGGTACAGTGGAATATTTGTTATATATCAATTCTTGTTTATAGATTGACTACCCTACTACTCAGGTAATTCCAAATGCTAATGTAACAAGTGCTAATTTTTGCATAGAGTGAGTACCAATGGAAAAGAAATGTAGGGGATAAGTCACGATTGAGGGTTGAATGTTTAATGAAATTATGAATTTTGAAAAATAAATGAAGGCAAGTTAAAATAAAAATATTTTGAACTTGAACCGGGAAGAAATTTAATCATTTCGGAATGAAAATAGACCTGGGAGAAAGAGGGTCGTGTGGCAAATTATGAGACAAGTATTTGAAAAATATAAATAGGGAAGAAAATTAGATTTTCTCCGCATTTTCTCAGTCATTACTCAGCCAATAGAGAGGAGAGGGAAGCTCAAGGTTTTCTCCACCTTCTCTCTATAATCTACGAAGATTGGAAGCTCAAATCCACTCGGGCAAAGAACAAAAGTTATTCTCCTCACCGAGGGCTACAAAACCATACCAAGGAGGTCAAGTTTTGGGCGAAATTCCAATGACATGATTTTGGGATAGTGAGGATTCTAGCTTGTCTTGGGTTCTCAGGACTTCTCAAGGTTGTTCTTCACGCTACAAGAGGTAGGGTTTCACCTACTTAGGTTTATTTACAACCTAGGATGTTATATTGAAATGGGTAGTTGATAGATATGTATATCACTTGCCTATTAAAGGGATTTTGGTGAAATGGGTATTGAATTTAGAAACAATAAATTCCATCTTGAAATGAGTATGTAGAGATTGCCTCATAAAATTTCTTGACTTACGTGAATTGTGGGTATGCTATGTTTTACATAATGCCTTGAAAAATTAAGTGTGCTATTGCTTGATATGTGATAGCATGCTTGAGTTTGGATTCGAGTTGAAATGTTAATATATGCATGTTTACATATTGACATTATGAGAATTATGAAAATTATATGCTTTGATATAATTTGTCATGGGTTGTACGAAATGTGTTGGATATAGTTCATATGGCATACATAGCATATTGAACATTGTAGTGGAGTTGCAATGAGACATTACATTGCATTAATTGGGTGGTTGTGCATAGATATAATCAACACCATATAGGTGGATAACAGGGGGCTCGAGTAAGCTAAGTTGATGACTTGGTCGAGTCTCACGGTTTGCAAAGTAAAGAGGGCTGGGGTTAGTAAGAAGAGCTAGAAGATCCCTAGGGTGCGAGGCCCGGTGATTTGGATCTGCACTTCCGTTTGTATAAGGTCATAAAGTGTGTCAATGTACGTGGAGCCGTTGGTGGAAGCCATAAATTTCGTGTTAGTTGGGTGTCGTTGGTGTAAGTCCATAACTACTCACCCCACAAAAGAACTAGAATGGATGATTTCATTTAATGTGTAACATAGATGATGGGATCATACACATTGGCAATTGAATGTGTTGGAGAGCCGGGAAGGGCTCAAGTTGAATTGCATGGGTGAGTCGCATCTCATTTTATGGCATGACATAGAAAATTCCAACATTGGATGCACAATCTTGCTTGGAATATTATGAGCTGTTGAAAGTTGCATGTGAACATTTCATATGCATTTAGGTTGGGGAGTAGCCTCTGTAGGGGATACTCTATTGAGCATGGCTCACCCTTAATTGGAAAAACATTTCAGGTGGGAGATTTACGCCGACAGATGTCTCCCATTTCGAGCCCCAAGGATGAAGAAAGCTGACTTGTGGCTTTTGTGGTTTATCTTGTAAAACTTTTGCGTAAATTTCATTTTGATATGTAAATTCATGGAATCGAATGTAATGGAACTTGTAAAAGTCATGTTTTGTATGGAAAACCTTATTAAACATGTATTGTGTGATTATGGAAAGGTTTGGGATGGATTGGAGATGAAAAACAAGTGAAGCGAGCAAAAATTGGGCAAAGAGTACCGGTACGGTTTGGTCCGGAAGATTCAACGTACCGGTACTGTTGTGTACCGGTACTGTTTCCAAATTTCTAAAATTTTAACACTGTTTTTCTATGCTTCTGGACTTTAGTTTCTTTGGTTCAAAGGATACAAATGGACCCTAAATGAGCTTTATTGAGGTATGTTAGACCTCGGATGAATTAAATGGTTAAAGGAACACGGGTTACATGCGTGGGTTAAAATCTCGATTAAGGGGATTCATTTGACATGAAGTCTGAAATTGCAACAAGCAAGGTTATTTCCGCGGGTTGACGGTTGGTCAACGGTTAGTGAAGGACTCTCAGATTTTGGGGCGTCACAACTTGGTATCATAGCCTAGGTATACGATTTACCTAGGGCTTGATGTGCATGGTTCTAGGTCATTGCATTCCATATGCATTGTATGTTATATGCTTAAATTGCTACATGTTATGTGGTATTTTTTATGTGAATTATATGCATGGTAAAATGTATGTGGAAGGAAAAACGCTAGTGTTAGAAAACATAACCTTGGGTTTCGGGAAAAGGATAAACAAGATGGTTCAGGGTTTAAATGTTTACTAGTGGGTGACAGACGCCCTACTAGTGAGACGAGGAGAGGAGTCTCACTGGTTTAAATGTTGATCCCTATTTCGGGATACTAAGTTGGTGTGCTATTACTACTTGATATGTGTGTAGATGGCAAGTAGAAGGAGAGGACACCGAGGCGGTGGGTGGAATAATAATCAAACACCACCGGCTTTCGACCAACAAGCTTTTATAAAATAATGGGCATGATGGCGGCTACTGTTGCACAAGCTAGCACCAGTGCAAACTAGGGAGGCACGAGTAACCTCCAATAGTTTAAGGCACACAAACCTCCAGTTTTTAAGGGAGGGCTAGATCAGATGGCGGCTGACCATTGGTTCTAGTAAGTCAATAAAATCATAGAGGCAATGTAGATAGCCTTAGATGCCACCAAGGTGGGACTAGCTGCATTCCAACTGAGGGAGAAGCCCAGTTATGGTGGGATTGGGTGATGGCCTCAAAGAACTTAGAAGCTAGGACATGGGAAGAGTTTCGCGAGCTCTTCATGGGCAAGTACATTTCGATGGCCATTAGACATACAAAGGCCCAGGAATTCCTAGATTTGAAGCAGGGCATAATGACGGTGATGGAGTATATGGCTAAGTTCACCGAGCTAGCTCGTTTTGCAAATGATTAAGTGGCCACAAATATGGCCAAAGTAAGGAAGTTTGATGATGGCTTGAAATTATCCATTCAGGGAAAGATTGTGGGCCTCCGCCTGCAAGACTTGGATACAATAGTCGAAACAGCTATGGCCATTGAGAAAGAGGTTGAAGATGCATGAAGCATCTGGGAGGCAGGTGCTAAGGACAAGAAGAAGGAAGGTTAGTCCTTTTCTTCTAGTTCGGGGAAAAAGTAGAGGACTTCTACTCCCCAAGGACCACAGGGACAGGGCTGCGGCTATCAGGGCCAAGGCCAAGTTCGATCCTCCCAAGGTGGGGAAAACTTCAGGACTACCTATTAGGCAAGCCAGAAGACTTGTTTTCATTGCCATCAGCGGGGTCACATGAAGCGAGATTGTCCTCAGAGGCAAAGATCCCAGAGTTATAGGACTTCTCATTCCCAATCATCAGTAGGGCAGCCACAGGCACACTACATTCCTCCCTACCCCACCATGGGAAAGGAAAGTCAATACTAGTTCCAAGGCACTACTCCAGTTCCTACCACTTTTCGAGCGGGGACTCCGCTATCAGGCCAGATGGTTCAGTCTAGGCCGAGGGCAGGGCATGCAAGCTGGAACTTCGAGGACCCAGGGGCATGTCTACGTCATTACACCTCAGACTGAGCCAGTGGATCAGTCAGTCATCCAGGGTACATTTTTACTCTTTTGCTTATTGGCTAGGGTGTTATTTGACTCTGGTGCATCGCATTCATTTATTTCTGAATCATGTGTTAGAGGTTTGGGCTTAGAGGTTGATACCTTATAAGAGTCTTTGTATGTAAATTCACCCCTAGGAGCTAGGGTGTGTTAATCAGATATGTCGGGGGGTATGAGTTAGAGATCTCAGGGATTCAACTCACCGTGGACCTTAGGGTTATGGACATGACAGAATTTGATGTCATCCTTGGGATGGATTGGTTAGCGGCACATCGGGTCGTCATTGACTATGACCGAAAAAGGATCACTGCTTATACGCCGGAAGGTGTTTGTTTTAAGTTTCAGGGAGAAAAACATAACGCTTTGCCCTAAGTTGTGTATGACTCTCGATAGCACGTGCAGTTGATAGGCTGGCTTGCAAGCCTTACTCTAGAGGACGAGGTAAGATAGGGATTGGGTCTACCTCGGGTTGTTTGTAAGTATGAGGATATTTTTTCGGACGAGTTACCGGGATTACCTCCCCATAAGGATGTGGACTTTAACATTGAGTTGTATCTTGGTACCTTTCCCATTTTCATGACTCCACATAGGATGGCGTCAGCAGAGTTACAAGAACTCAAGGTCTAATTACAAGAATTATTAGACAAAGGTTTTATTGGACCGAGCACTTCAGATTGGGGAACTCTAATATTATTTGTCAAGAAGAAAGATAAGACACTACGGCTGTGTAAAGGCTATCAGCAGTTGCATCGGGTCACTATCAAGAATAGGTACCCTTTGCCGAGGATTGATGACCTGTTTGATCAGCTGAGGGGAGCGAAGGTCTACTCCAAGAGTGATCTCCGAACGGGCTACCATCAGTTGAGGATTAGGGAGGCAGATATCCCTAAGTAGGCATTCAGAACACAGTATGGGCATTTTGAGTTCACGGTAATGCCATTTGGGTTGACGAATGCCCCGTCGGCATTCATGGATCTCATGCATAGGGTGTTCTGACCCTATTTAGATCAGTTCACCATGGTATTTTTTGACGACATCCTGATCTACTCCGAGACTGAGGAGGAGTGTGAGGGTCACTTGAGGATTGTTCTCCAGACCTTGAGGTACCATCTATTGTACGCCAAGTTCAACAAGTGTGAGTTTTGGCTCACGAAGGTGAAATTTTTGGGGCACGTGGTGTCAGCTTTTGGGTGTATCCGTGAACCCGAAAAAGGTTAAGGCAGTAATGAATTGGGAAAGACCAAAATCAATCTTTGAGATAGTAGTTACTTCGGATTGGCAAGGTACTATCGGAGGTTCATTGAGGACTTCTCTCAATTGGTTGCACGTATGACGAGATAGACCTGAAAGGAGGTCAAGTTTAAGTGGAATGATTCTTATGATAAGGCATTCCTGGAGTTAAAGAGGAGGGTGACTTCAGCTCCTATTTTGATAGTCCTGGAGAGGGGACAGATGCATATAGTGTACTGTAATACCTCCAAAGACAGACTCGATTGTGTTTTGATACAGTTCGTGAGGATGGTGGCTTATCGATCTCGGCAATTAAAGAACCACAAGCAAAACTATCCTACACACGACATGGAGTTGGCAGCATTGTCTTTGCCTTGAAGGCTTGGCGCCACTATTTGTATAGTGAGAAGTTTGAGGTGTTTTCGGGCCACAAAAGTCTAAAATATATTTTCACACAACGGGACCTCAACATGGGAAAACGCATGTGGCTGGAATACCTAGAAGACTACGACTTCACTTTGTAGTATCATCCCGGTAAAGCAAATGTGGTGACTTTTGCACTTAGCCGGAAGTCACGGGGAGTCTTGGCTAATGTGGCTTCCCGGGAGTGGCAAATGCTCGAGACTGTAGGACATTTCGGGCTACGCTATAGGGGTCAGGCTCAGGGCATTTTTGGGAGTTTAGTGGCCACCCCGTCTCTACTATGCAGAGTGATTGAGTCTCAGCGGCAAGACACAGAGTTATTGACCATCAGGGACCGGGTGCAGGCAGGCACCGGTGACGAGGGCTGGACCATATACTCAGATGGCAGTTTTTGATATAGGAGAAGAGTTATGGTTCCCCAATTGGCGGATATGAGAGAGGAGATCCTTAGGTAGTTCCATTGCTCCCGTTTAATTATACATCTAGGCAGCACAAAGATGTATCGCTATCTTCGTCGTCAGTATTACTGGAATGGGATGAAGAGGCAGATTGGCAATTTTGTTAGTAGATGTCTCACGTGTCAGCAAGTTAAGGCTGAACATCAGAGACCAGCAGGTTGCTCCAGCCCTTGGAGGTGGTTGAGTGGAAGTGGGAGCATATCACGATAGATTTTGTGACCAACTTGCCACGGACATCATGGGGACATGATGCGGTGTGGGTGATAATGGACCAGCTTACCAAGTCAGCACACTTCTTGGCAGTGTGAATGACCTTCAGGCTGGAGGAGTTCTGTAAGTTATATATATGGGAGATAGTTTGGTTACATGGGATGCCCGTATCTATAGTATCGGACCAGGACCCCAGGTTTACAGCTCATTTTTGGGAAAGTTTTCAGCAAGCCATAGGGATGCAGTTGACGATGGTACAACCTTTTATCCCCAGACGGACGGTCAGTCAGAAAGGATCATCCAGATTTTAGAGGACATGCTGCGAGCATGCGTCCTAAGCCTTAAGGGTAACTTGGAAGAACATTTATCCTTAGTGGAGTTTGCTTATAACAATAGTTATCAGGCGAACATACAGATGACACCCTTGAGGCACTGTATGAAAGGCCTTATCGTTCTCTGATTTGTTGGACGGGAGTAGGAGAGAGACCCTCTACGGGTCCGAAATTGATTAGGGACGCCTCAAAGAAGGTGAACTTGTTATAGAAGTGTCTTTTCACAACTCAGAGCCAACAGAAGAGCTATGTCGACAGACGGCGGCGACCTCTAAAGTTCGAGGTGGGAGATCACGTCTTCTTGAAAGTGACGCCAAGGAGGGGAGTGGCCAAATTCAGGAAGCAAGAAAAGCTGTCGCCGAGGTTTATCGGGCCCTTTGAGCTACTACCACAAAACTTGTCGGGTGTTCACGTAGTGTTTCATGTCTCCATGCTCCGAAAGTATACTCCAAATCTGAGACATATAGTGGATTAGGGTAAGCTAATTGTTGATGTGGATGGGACCTTCGAGGAGGGACCGATGTGTATTATGGATAGCCGAGAGCAAGTTTTACGAGGCAAGACTGTGAGGCTAGTGAAGGTATTGTGGCAGCACCGAGGGGTGAAGGAGGCGACATGGGAGCGTGAGGACACCATTCATGCCAGTTATCTGTTCTTGTTCGAGGATAGAGGTACATGTTTACAGTTTTAACTCTGAGTTTACTTGTTACATATGCATGTGGCTAAGTGTGCATGTGCGTATGAATTTCAAAGACGAAATTCTTTTAAGAGGGGAAGAATGTAAAAATTCGGATAAATTTAAACTTTTGAGAATAAAGGACAAAACGAAAAATTGTCATCACAGTTCGGGTTATAAACCTGAAATTTTCTAGAGCTCGGATGACGAAACGAACCTCACAGTTGAATTTGTCTCGCGAAATCTAGCTACCCTGTCAAATTTTGTTAAATTCTGAGATAGTCAGATTTTTCATGTTTTACGAGGCAGCAGGGCCCCTAGTGACCCAGATACGAAATTTTTAATGAAATTATGAATTTTGGAATACAATTGAAGGCAAGTTAAAATTAAAAAAAATTAAACTTAAACCGGGACGAAATTTAATCATTTCGGGATA
Source organism: Ilex asprella (assembly GCA_023539305.1). NCBI lineage: Eukaryota > Viridiplantae > Streptophyta > Magnoliopsida > Aquifoliales > Aquifoliaceae > Ilex > Ilex asprella. The sequence goes on along the minus strand of CM042189.1, from coordinate 20,782,696 downwards.
AAAATAGACCTAGGAGAAAGAGGGTCATGTGGCAAATTGTGAGCCAAGTATTTGGAAAATATAAATAGGGGAGAAAATCAGATTTTCTCCCCATTTTCTCAGTCATTACTCAGTCGATAGAGAGGAGAGGGAAGCTCAAGGATTTCTCCACTTTCTCTCTATGATCTACAAAGATTGGGAGCTCAAATACACTCGGGTCAAGAACAAAAGTTGTTCTCCTCGCCGAGAGCTACGAAACCATACCAAGGAGGTCGGGTTTTGGGTGAAATTCCAAGGACGGGATTTTGGGAGAGTGAGGATTCTAGCTTGTCTTAGGTTCTCGAGACTTCTCAAGGTTATTCTTCACGGTACAAGAGGAAAGGTTTCTCCTACATAGGTTTATTTACAACCAAGGATGTTATATTGAAAGGAGTAGTTGATAGATATATATATCACTTGTCTATTAAAAGGATTTTGGTGAAATGGGTATTGAATTTGGAAACAATAAATTCCATCTTGAAATGAGTATGTAGAAATTGTCTCATGAAATTTCTTGACTTATGTGAATTATAGGCAGGCTATGTGTTTACATAATGCCTTGAGAAATTAAGTGTGTTATTGTTTGATATGTGATAACATTCTTGAGTTTGGATTCAAGTTGATATATGCATGTTTACATATTGACATTATGAGAATTATAAAAATTATATGCTTTGATATAATTTATCATGGGTTGTATGAAATGTGTTGGATATAGTTCATATGGCATACATAGCATATTGAACATTGTAATGGAGTTGCAATGAGACATTACATTGCATATGCACGGGAACATTGAATTAATTGGTTGGTTGTGCATGGATATAGTCAACACCACATGGGTGGATGACGGGTGGGCTCGAGTTAGCTAAATCGATGACTTGGCCGAGTCTCATGGTTTGCAAGATAAAGAGGTTTGGGGTTAGCAAGAAGGCTATAAGATCCCTCGAGTGCGAGGCCCGATGATTTGGATACGCACTTCCATTGGTACAAGGCCATAAAGTGTGTCGGTGTACGTGGAGCCGTTGGTGGAAATCCATAAATTTTGTGTCGGTTGGGTGTCGTTGGTGTAAGTCCATAACTACCCACCCCACAAAAGACCCAAAATGGATGATGTCATTTGATATGTAACATAGATGACGGGTTCATACACATTGGCAATTGCATGTGTTGGGGATCTGGGAAGAGCTTGGGTTGAATTGCATTGGTGAGTCTCATCTCATTTCATAGCATGACATAGAATTCCAACATTGTATGCACAATCTTGCTTGGAATTTTATGAGCTATTGAAAGTTGCATGTGAACATTTCATATGCATTTAGGTTGGGGGAGTAACCTCTATAGGGGATACTTTACTGAGCATGACTAACCCTTTATGGGAAAAACATTTCAGGTGCGGGATTTACGCCGACGGATGGCTCCCATTTCGAGGCCCAAGGATGAAGAAAGATGACTTGTAGCTTTTGTGGTTTATCTTGTAAAAGTTTTGTGTAAATTCCATTTTGATGTGTAAATTCATGGAATCGTATGTAATGGAACTTGTAAAAGTCATGTTTTGTATGGAAAACCTTATTAAACATGTAGTTGGTGATTTTTGAAAGGTTTGGGATGGATTGGAGATGAAAAACAGGTGAAACGAGCAAAAATTGGGCAAAGAGTACCAGAACGCTTTGGTCCAGAAGGTTTGACGTACCGGTACTATCTCCAAATTTCTAAAATTTTAACACTGTTTTCTTATGCTTCCGGACTTTAGTTTCTTTAAGTCAAAGGGTACAAATGGACCCTAAATGAGCTCTATTGAGGCATATTGGACCTCGAAAGAATTAAATGATTAAAGGAACACGGGTTACATGCATGGGTTAAAATCCTGATTAAGGGGATTCGTTTGACATGAGGTCTGGAATTGCGACAAGCAAGGTCATTTCTGCGGGTTGACGGTTGGTAAGTAAAGGACTCCCGAATTTTAGGGCATCACAAGATCAGACTGAAGACATGGTGTGTTGCAGCAAATTAATGACAAGTTCTAAATGGTGTGTTGAAGGAGATTTCCCAAAGGACCACAGGCCATGTGAAATAAGGACTGATCCCAGTTGGCCTTTGAACGCATTTAGAGCAAAGGCAGAAGAAACGTCTGAACGCCAAGCACCATTTGAACGCCCCATAAAGCAATTGTAGCAACAACGTTTGACGCCAACTAACGTTCGAACGTCCTCGACAAACTGTCTGCAAAGTGGTTGGCTTTTCACTTTGACATAAGCTACAACCACTATTTCTTCATCCCCCCCCCTTGGCTTCTCATTGCCTATAAATACTTCTATTTTTGGGAGAGAAAGGGGCAGCACTTCTACTTCCTAATTTCTTAGTTTTCTCTTTGGTAGAGAGTTAGGAGGCTTAGACTCCCACTTATTTCTTTACATCTATGTTTACATTTACTTAAGAGTTTTAGTTTTTCTATTTACTGTTAGTCTTTACATTTATGTTGACGTTTGCTTGTATTAAGAATTTCATTTCTCTATTTACGTTTAGTCTTTACATATATGCTTTTACATACATTCCTTTATTTATGTCTTTCACTTCTATTACTTGAGCTTCCTTCTTTCTTAGAGGAGTGAAACTCTTTCACTTTTCTAGAGTTTTGTCAAAGTCGTGAAGGGTGGAACGTGATTCACTCATTCTTTGTTGAAGATTCGCTCCTTGTTATTGTGCTTTTATTTTACAAAGTCCTCTACTTAGAGGGATGAGAATCACTCACTTTTCTAGCTTTTCCAAAGCCATAAAGAATGAGTAGCTCCTCATTCACTCTTTAGTAAGAGGTGAAGGGCATGTATAAATTATCTGGGAGTTATATTTATGCACTATTCTAATGCTTAATATTTATCTCCTTGTTTATTGGATGATTGATTGCATCTAGAAAAACTAAGGTACTTTGTATAATCAAGAGTCTTTCTATGATACAGATGACACTTGCATGAAAAGACTCCTCGTTTCAAGGCAAGTATCTCAGCTGGATCTTTATGACTACCCTTTAATCATCCCCATTATTGTGCTTCATTTAAAGAAAGAAATATTACAGTCATGGTTGGATGTCTTTTAGAAATACTTGCTTGTCTGTAAACGGATTAAGTCTCAGCACAGACAATTCTTGTAAACTTCTAGAAAGACATCGGAACCATGGTCTTAAGTTTCACAATCCATTTTCACCTTCCGATTAACTTGTTGTTGACACGAGAGTTAATTAAGTTACTAAGCATAAATATAATAAACCGAATAATTGACAACATGTCCTGATCCTCGAACTAGAGAGAGACTTTTATTTTATTTAAATTTATCTTATATTTTGTCTAGAAAACTTTCTTGAAAAGAATTTCATATTCAACCTAGGAAAAACCTCCCAATCTTATAACTACAAATCCCAAATGTTACAATTAATTGATCTTCACCGCTGCTTACTTTGAAACACCAACACAAGAAGTTCCCTATGGATTCTACTCTGGACTCAAACCGGATTATTACTATAGCTTGACCGTCTGCACTTGGGTGTTCACATTTCGGATCAAGTCAGTACCCCATTCAACCAGACTATCTCCCGTATATACAACCCGCAAAATTCCTCTAGTGTGAAGGTCATCTGCAGTGCCAAAAAGTGTGCCGACTTCATAAGTTGTTCCACTATCACCGACACTGCTTCATGTCCCCGCGATATCCATGGAAAGTGGGTTATAACATCCATCGTGACGTGCTCCCACTTTCACTCAACTACCTCTAAAGGCTAGAGCAACTCTTCGGGTCTCTGGTGTTTAGTCTTGACCTGCTGACAAGTGAGACATCGACTAATGAAATCTCCGACATGCCTCTTCATCCCATTCCAATTGTATTGGCGACGAAGATCATGGTACATTTTTGTGCCACCTTTATGCATAGCCAAACGGATGCAATAAAACTCTCTAAGGATCTCCTCTCTCAAATCAGTAGAATGGGGAACCATAACCCTTCCCCTACACCGAAGACTACCATCTAAGTGAATGACCTAGCCCTCGTCACCTATACCCGACCGTACCCAATCCCTGATGAACAACATCTTCATGTGCTGCCCCTGGGACATGATCACTCTGCTCAGTAGGAAAGGCATAGCCACCAAACTCCCCTAAAGTGCCCTGAGCATGACCCCTATAATACAACTCGAACTGTCCCACAATCTCAAGCATTTGCCACTCTTGAGAAACCACAATAGCCAAGACTTCATGTGATTTTCGGCTGAGTGCAACAGCCACCGCGTTTGCCTTACTGGGATGGTAATGCAAAGTGAAGTCATAGTCCTCCAAATATTCCATCCACTTGTATTGTCTTATGTTGAGGTCCCACTGAGTAAAGATGTATTTTAGACTTTTGTGGTCTGAAAATACCTCGAACTGCTCACCATATAAGTAATGGTGTCAAGCCTTCAAGGCAAAGACAATGGTCACCAACTCCATATCATGCGTAAGGTAATTCTGTTAGTGGTTCTTTAACTGCTGAGAACCATAAGCTAACAATCTCCCGGACTGCATCAAGATATAACCAAGTCTATTCTTGGAGGCATCATAATACACTGTGTATCTCTATCCCCTCTCCTGAACTATCAGAGTAGGAGCTGAAGTAAGCCTCCCCTTCAACTCTTGGAATGCCCTCTCACACGAGTCATTCCACTGAAACTTGACCTCCTTTAGGGTCAATCTCATTATAGATGCAGCTAGTTGGGAGAAATCCTCAATGAACCTTCTGTAATACCCCTCCAATCCTAAGAAACTGCGTATCTCGAAGACTGAGTTCGGTCTCTCCTAACTCATAACCGCCCTAACCTTCTCCGGGTCAACTGAAACTCCCGAAGTCGACACCACATGTCCTAAAAATTTCACCTTTGTAAGCAAAAATTCACACTTGCTTAAGTTGGTGTATAACTGATGGTCTTTTAAGGTCTTGAGAACAACCCTCCAGTGACCCTCATGCTCCTCCTCAGATTTGGAGTATATCAAAATGTCATTAACAAAGGCCACGACAAACTAATCTAAGTTGGGGTGGAACACCCTATACATGAGATCCATGAATGCCGCCAAGGCATTCATCAATCCAAAAGGCTTGATGGTAAACTCAAAATGCCCATACTGCATTCTTAAAGCCTCAACTGATGGTAATATGTGCATAGATCTATCTTGGAGTAGACCTGCGACCTTCTCAATTGATCAAATAAATCATCAATCCTCGGCAAAGGGTATCTATTCTTGATAGTAACCCTATTCAGTTGTCAGTAGTCTATGCATAGCATAAGGGTCTTGTCCTTCTTCTTGGCAAACAACACCGGAGGGCCACAAGGTGAGGTACTCGGTCTTATGAACCCCTTGTCCATTAATTCTTGCAACTGAACCTTGAGTTCTTGTAACTCTACAGGTGCTATTCTATGCGAAGTCATAGAAATGAGTGATGTATCGGGGTGCAACTCAATAGTGAAGTTTACATCCCTATGTGGAGGTAATCTGGTAGTTCATCAGAAAAAACATCCTCATACTCACAAACCACCCAAGGTAAACTCAACTCCTATCTCGCCTCGTCCTCCAAGGTAAGGCTTGCTAGCCAACCAATTTACTACCCGTGTCATCGAGAGTCATACACGGCTTAGGGTAAAGCATCATGTTTTTTCCTCTGGAACTTGAAACAAACACCCTCAGGTGTGTAGACAGTGACCCTCTTACGTCACAATCAATGACGACTCGGTGTGCCATAAACCAGTCCATCCCAAGGATGACATCAAACTCCGACATGTCCATGATCCTAAGGTCCACGGTGAGTAAAATTCCCGAGATCTCTAACTCACAACCCCGACATATCTGATTAATACTCACCTTAGCTTATAGGGGAGAACTCACATCCAATGGCTCTTCCAAGGTTCCAACCTCTAAGTCCAAATCCCTCACACAAGTCAAATAATAATAGAGCACTAACTTAGTATCCCAAAGTAGGGATCAAAGTTAAACATTTGAGATTTCTCTCATTGTCTCACTAGTAGAGCGTGTGCCACCACTAGTAGATATTTACACCCTCAACCATCCCGTTCATTTTCTTTTTGACCTCACGGTTATGTTCTCTAACCCTAGTGTCTCTTTTCCATATACATTTCACCATGTATATACTTCACATAACATATAACACATAACATGTAGCATATTAATGCACATAACATGTAATGCACAATGAATACAATGGTCTAAACCCATGCCCCATCAAGTCCTAGGTAAATCATATATCTAAGCTCTGATACCAAGCTGTGACGCCCCAAAAATCGGGGGTCCTTTTTCAACCTGTTGATCAGCTATCAACCAGCGGAATACCCATGGGTACCATGTAACTCGATATTGCCCAATTATGCCCCATTTATCGAGGTTCATAATTTAACAAAATTTAGGCAAAGTCTCCTTTGTACGGGAAGCTCTACCCAAAATATAACTTGTGCAATCATATGACATTGACCACACTGGGTCCATTTATGAGTAAACATTGACCACACCAGATCCATTTATCCATAGTCATATAGCAACATGCAATGTTACATACAAACAAAAATAATCCATATCAGTTTGATTACAATTCTTTTACATACATTACATGCCCAAAAACTAACTTAGCGAATGTTTTTACAAACAGATAGTTTTTCACATTAGTTTTACAACACATGAATTAAAAGCCAAAAGTCGTCTATGTATGATAAAAAAATGAAATTATGAAAAGCATTTTGCTTGGTTTATACTCTTTCTCTACGAGATGCCCCTGGTTGGAAAGGGTAGGCCCACCACTTCACTGTCACTTAGGCCCAGGCCAAGTCAGTAGGGGGACCCTGCGAGGCTCCTTCCCCCCCTAAAAAAAAGCTTTGCATGAGCACCAACTGAAAGCCCATACCTTCATCTTTGAGGCCCCAAATGCAAGCCATCCCTCAATGTATAACCCATACCTGAAATTTTTTTCCATGAAGAGTGAGTCACCCTCAATAGGTATCTCCTAAAGAGGCCACTCCCCAACCTAAGTGCATATGAAATGTTCACATACAACATTTAATAAGCCAAAAATAATTTTGATCAAGAATATGCAATTCAATGTTGGCAATCACCATGTCATGTCATGAAATGAGGTGAGACTCATTTATGCACTTTAACCCAAGCCCACTCCGGCTCCCACAACACAATGCAATGCCAATGTGTTTAATTCCGCGATTGATGAAATACATCAAATGATCTTTTTGAAATAAAAAACATGTCTTTATTATAAAATAAAATCAGGTATCTTTGTTGGATGTTACACATCAAATGACTATTTTATAAAACAAAATCGTATGTCATTGTTGGATAGTGGAGTTTTGGTGTCGCATCGCCGGTTCTGTACACTGATACACTTTTTCGAAATTGCACCATAGGGGAATGTATGAACCAATAATCGGGTCTTGCACCCAAGGGAGAATTTACCCCTGCTTGCTATACCCGATACAAGTTTTTCATACAAACTATGCGACTCAATCGAATCTTTAATCCAACTTTTCCCAAGCCCAAGTATTATCCACAAAGAATGGTGTTTGATCAAACCATGCACACACACACACCAGATGCGATATCTCTGTGATATGCAATGTAATGAATCATTGCAATATCAATATCATGACACATATGTAATGAATGTCATATGGGCTAATTTAACCACATTCAACATTTTCATGAAAAATTATATCCAAAGCACATAACTTCCATAAATTGATCACAATGTCAATATATCATAAGCATATACCAATATTCACATTTAACAATAATTTTCTCCAAGCATGTCATACTTATTATATGCAATAACACACTTAATTTTCACATTAGCATTTAGTCAAACACCTTCAAGGCACCAAATCATGTTATCACATAAAAATGCCCATAATCATCACATAAATCAAAAAATCACATTTAGTGATTTCCACGTACCCAATTTTCAAAATTCCAAGAAATTACAATCTAGCAATTCCTATGTATCCAAGTCAAGATAGTATTTATTCTACTAATTTCCAATATTCATTTCACATTTCAAATACATAGGCATTTGTTAAATCAAATCTAACAACTTACCTATTTCATACAATCATCCTAGGTTGGAAATAAACCTAAGTAGGATGAAAACCCTACCACTTGAAGTGTAAAACAATGCATGGAAGCTCCAAGAACCAAAACATTGCCCAAAATCAAACTTTTCCCTAAATACCGTCTTTGAATCTTTGGTGAAATCCTTCCATTTTGGTATGGTTGTGTAGTCCTCATTGCGTAGATCGACTTTAATACTTGGCCTGAAGAATTTCGACCGGCGAAACTCCGTAGATTTGAGAAAGAAGTCATAAAATCTTTCTTTTTTATTCTTTCTCTTCCAACTTAAAGCAAACAGAAACCCAGCAGAGATGTGTCTAAAAAATTAGATTTTTGTTCCTATTTATACACTTTAACGCATAGTCTACGTCGCGCCACATGTCCTCCATTCCTCGGTCCTAATTTGCCCCAAAACAATTAAATTTTGTACCGGTTCAAGTTCAAAATATTTTATATGAAATTTCTTTAAATTATTTTCCTACTTTAGAAATTTTATTAAAAATTTTGTTTTTGGGTCACCCGAGACCCAACCGCCTTGTAAATCACAAAATTTGACTATGTCGGAATTCGACGAAATTTATTTGGTTAACTAGATTTCACGAGACGAATCTAACGGTGGGGTCCACTTCCTCATTTGAGGTCTAAAAAAATATAGGTTTTCAACCCACAGTATAGTAACAAATTACCATTTTGCCCTTTTTCATAAAAAATTCAAATTTTCTAGGATTTTACAAGTAGTAGTGAATTTCTACTAGAAGAAGTGAAACCTAAACTTTTCTACTTAATGGTTATTACTTTGGTACCAGTAGGTTCAAGATAGAGAGTACTTCTACCAATGAGGATCGAATTTATGTAGCCACATCAAATTACACTCATATATATCTCAAGAATAAATAGCATATGCCAAATGAAATGGCCTTGGCATAATCTCATGAAATAATGTTAAAAAAAATAAAAGCAATGCCGTTGATATATTTCTTTGGCGTTAAAGCATACTTACTAAACCACACCTTCTAAAATCAAATAAGGTTTTATCTGCTTGTAACGGGGCCTTCAAGGTTTAAGAAATTAAGGAAATTAATGTTTCAAAAGAAGTTATACCATAGACAATTTATATATTCAACATTTGCACTCTTCTTTTGATACAACATAAAATCCTTCATTCTTTCTTCACACCCTTTGGCTTTCACCTTCAATATTCTTTTACATTTCATCATAATTTTCCAACTCTTTCAACCTTTTCTAATTTCTTCTTTTTTTTCAACTTTCTTTGTATCATCCTTCTTTTTCATTCATTCATGATTGAACATTTTACTACAATCCTCTAACATATATCAAGTGGATACAAATCTAGGGATAACCAAGATAAGGTATATATCTTTTTATGCTCTATTAGATGTTACTAGTTGATGCACACGTGTCTTGGATGTGAATTATTGCAAATTATAGTTTTCAAGATTGAAGCACTTAAATACATGTGCCTAAATGTATTTTTATTGAACAACAAAAAATGAATGAACAAAAAGAAGTATTAACACATGTTGTTAAGACTACAACCTCTTAAAATTTCAGCTATACGATTTGCTCCAAAAAATACCTCAAGGATATCTAGCAAGACAAATGTTATGCAACGCAACTTATGCCTTTAAAACCATCATAAATAAGTTGGCACCTCACATTGGTCAAAAAATTGATTTATTGGAGCCCACAAAGTGATGTGTGAAGGTGCCAATTCATTTGAAATAGAATTTTTAAGACAAAAATTGGGCAATATATCATTGATTATATGTCAGTGTATGTGCTTCTAAGCTCACTTAATTTGGGAAATCAACAATTTTGTTGTTGCACACATCAATGATGGTACTTCTTTGCATTATTGGGGCCAATGAATATATATGCAGAAACTTAATTTCAAAGGCCCAAAAGAAGGGGTAAGAGGATGACAGAATTTCAATCAAGTTTAGATTCATAGCGTAGTATTATTAGAAGTCATAACAAAGAAAACCAACAGAGTTTAGGGAATTCAGCCACATAAACTCTTGGCATTAAATTGTTTGCTCTAATTTCTCCCACCATAGCACAAGTCTAGATAAGAAAAAGAAGTTTGATGAATTCACTCTAGTTTATGATGTTTTGAGAATAGTTTGGCTCAATAATTCAGCAACTACAACATAAAAAGTGGATGTCCTATTTTCAGAGGGTAATCAAGGTAGATGACAATCAAGGATAGTCAGTCTTAGAGGATATGTGACTTGATCTGAAATGTGTACACTCAAGTGCAGGCGGTCAAGCTGTAGTAATAATCCGGTTTGAGTCCGGAGTCAAATCCACAGGGAATATGGTGTTTAGTGTTTCAAGGTGAACAGCAATGAAGACCAATCAATCATAACCTTTTTGAGCTTTGTGAGAAGTGGATGGTTTCTTGAACAGAATATTAAATTCTTTTCAAGAGAGTTTTTCTAGACAAAATATAAGATTCAAATAAAATTAAAGTCACTCTTTAGTTCGAGGATCAGAATATGTAATGAATTATCCGATGTATTACACTTGTGCTTTATAACTCAACTAACTCCCGTGATAACAGTAAATTAATTGAAAGATAAGGGTGGACTGGGTTAAAGCTCCATCCTTTTTATGAAGTGCAATGGTGGTGGAGATTGAAGATTTAGTCGTGAAGTTCTATCCCGGAGTATTTGTCTCACACAACGGATCTTTCTAGAAGGAGTTATCCATTTACCATAGAAAAGATCCCTTGGTTATACATAATACTAGCCGGAGTTCTTTGCTTTGAATCAAGGAATCCTTCTAGAAGGAGTTATCCATTTACCATAGAAAAGATCCATTGATTCCAAAAAGAACATTACCTAGCTAGGGTACTTGCCTTGAACCAACGGATCTTTCTATGTAAGAGTTATCCGGATCATAGAAACATCCTTTGGTTGTGCAAATTACCCTAACTTTGCTTAACACATTCAACCTCCCACTAAGCAAGTAAATAAAGCATTGAAGTATGAAAGAAATGCACAAGTATAACATCCGGATAGTTATTACGTATTCATCACCTCTCCCTAAAGAGTGAATGAGGACTACTCACTCTTCATGGCTTGGGTAAAGTTACAAAAGTGAATAGTACTCATTCCTCCAAGTAGAGGAACTCCGAAGTTGATCTTCAACGAAGAATGAGTGAATCGCGTTCCACCCTTCTTGGCTTTGGTAAAGCTCTAGAAAAGTGGAAGAGTTTGACTCCTCTAAGAAGAAGATGCTCAAGCAATGGAAGTAAAAGAAAGTAAAAGAAAGCTAGATCTTCAACAAAGAATGAGTGAATCACGTTCCACCCTTCTTGGCTTTGGTAAAGCCCTAGAAAAGTGGAAGAGATTCACTCTTCTTAGAAGAAGATGAGCTCAAATGATGAAGGTGCAAGACATAATTGAAAGCAAGAAAGTAAAAGCATTAATGTATAGACAAGAAGTAAATTAAGAATATAAAGAACACAAAAGTAGGGAATTTATCTTCCCAACTCTATAAAAATGAAGACAAGTAGAGAATTAACTTCCCAACTATAATAAAGATGAAGACAAGTAGGAAATTAAACTTCCCAACTATAATAAAGACTTGAAGTAATTAAAAGGAGCAAGAATGTAAAAGACTTGAATTAAAGAACTAAAATGTAAAACTTGAATTAAAATGAATACATAAAAAGACTAGGTATTCTTTAAGAGGGAAGCTCTTGATCTCTCCCCACAAGTGTGTCCTCAAAGGCTTCCAAAAGGGGAGTATATATAGGCAGGGAAGAGCAAGGGAGGGGTGAAAGAGCAGTGCTGGACGCCTAAGTCAAGGTGAGAATCAAAAGCTCAGTCAAAGAATCAAGAAATCTGCAGTCTGTCTGTGAGAACCATTCGAACGGTCCCTTCCGTTCGAACGTGAAGGCTGTTTTGCTTGTATGTCTGTGTTGATTTTCAGGCTTCACATGGGTTGCAGTCTTTTGTCAGGCCATTCATTCACCCACTCTCTGCAGCACTCAGGGTCTTCAAACACTCCAGATTCAGTCGATCATGGCTCCCATGTGCCTGAGGGTCTTTCTTCTGGCTTGGTAGTCTGCACACGCGAAGTCTTCCAGTCAGCCTGATCATGTCAGTGTTTCTAGTGTCGTTCGAACGTGGGATAGTCGTTCGAACGTGATGATGCGTTCGAACGAGGCTTGCTGTTCGAACGTTAGGCTTTAGCCTCCAGGGTCTGTCTGCAACGCGCCTGGTCTTTGTTGAATTCAGGGGAACGTTCGAGCGGTCCCTTCCGTTCGAACGTGAAGGCTGTCCTCCAAGCTTTTCCACTGCAGTTACACTTAAATGTTGTATTTGTTATGCTTGACCCTTTTTTCTCACTTTAGCACCTGAAACATCACCATTTGAACTCCATCAAAGTATAATTAGTCCAAAGGAGGCACAATAAAATGTTATAATTGGGTATCAATCAATATGCACTTGTATACTTAATTCTTCCTGTCTGCTTATGTGGCCATTTCTCATTTTTCAATGTTTTAACTTTCAATTGCCATCCAACAACATAGAAAATATACATATCCATCCATATTAATAAACCACACGTTCATTAAAAAAAAGCCACACATTCACAGTGCATGGCACAAAGAGTGAACATGTGCTGGGGAAGGTAAGGGTCTACTAACATGATCCAACAACAAGAAAGTTAGTTAACGTTGCATATGCTTCTGTCTTTTCATTTTTAAACCTGAAAGATGCATTGGTCCACTATTACATCTAAGATATATCAATTCACCACTTCCAGTCCAAAAGGTAAGAAGAGTATTATAGGCCCTACACAAAGAAAGTGATATAGGAAAATCACTTGTAAAGTTGTGAAAGTAAAGCTTCAAGAATATTTTTCATGTCTAAATCTATTATTGTTCAAAAATATGAAATGTGAAGAGAATGATGGCAACATGACTACCTAATTTCTTAAACGTCATTGAAACAATTTGAAATAATAGGACCCAAACAACAGCCTAGCAATAATCAAATACTCTCAATATTTGAACTCATTTATTCAAATGATAGTTGGCCCTGATCTTTTCATGTTCACTATTGCATTAGTCACGTGTTTTGATCAATCAAGTCTCCATCAATGCACACATTTATTAAGTCCTTGAATTCCTTCATGGTTGCAAATAATGCCTCTTCCTGTTCAAAAGCCAATGACTACAAACAGTCTTAGGTACCAATAACTTGAAGAAAAATTGACCTTTAACAATAGAGGTGTAAAGAGTGGGAAAAAGAAAAAGTCATATTACAATGAGCTAAATTTTTTTTTTTTTTTTTGGGTTTGTTCATTAGGCAAGGCCGGAGAGCAAAATACAAATATATTAATACCAATGGTATGGTTAGCACATCAAGGAGTGACTCGCCTTGGCTATTTCCTTTAGATAAAGTCGTTGCCAATTATGCTTAGCATCATCTTTATGTGTTTACAACAAAGTTACAACATTAATGGAGTCCAGGATATGCTAATGAACTAAATAGAAATCTCATCGGGTTCATAAGTAGAGAACTATTGGTGCAAAATACTTTAGACAAATGTGAAAGTAATAAAGATTTAATGAAAGAAAATAAAGAAGTTGTGCAATTTATGGACCATTGTCTGAGTCAGTCTAGAAAGAAAAGGTGATACTTGAGCACATACATGTCAAGCTGCTCCAGTCTAAAGAGCACAATTGCAACTTTCTATTTTAGAAGATAAAATAGCTTAGATTTTCTGTCTCGTAGTCCTTTGAGCAATCTGAAATAAGCAATACCTAATCAATCAATACAAGGTAATAAAAAAAATTAGAATCTCTAGTGTGTATTCACACCTCAATTAGACACCCAACCACCCCGCATATGTTCCAATTAAATAGAAATATAAAGCTCCTCATCATATTTGAAACATAATAAAAATTAATGGAATAGTATGTTGTACATGACTTTCAAGTGGAGATCAGATGTTTTGGTTGTGGATAAGTCATCCCTCAATTCAACTTTCTCCGATTTTGCAGACGTTACAACCGTAGCAGAAAAATGGAGAAGGATATGGGAGCCGATCAATCCAAAGAAAGAATATTGGCAATTAAGGTTTTTCAAAAGTGTCGGTAGGAGTAGCTTCCAAACTAAAGCAACTTTCATCAACGGAAAGAATAAATGGTTTTTCTCCTTTGGGAATAACAAGTGAAATGAAAATTCAACATGAGTAGATAAATAGCATCATTAATGTCAACAGTGAGAAGTAATTATACCATGGAACAATTGGAAAATAGAACAGTCCACAAGACCACATAACCAATTCAATATCTATTCAATGCACAAATTAACTTAGTTATCACAATACATCTCATTACCTATCTTGATGATGTCATGATTATTGATGCTAGAACACTACAAGGACAGCCAATGTGTAAAAACATTCCATTTTAGCAGAAACATCTTAACAATCCAATTCTCAATTGAGTTATTTTCATTTTCCAAATTATCAAGAAAATAATACATATCATCAGTTAAATGTTCATGACCTAGATAGTCCAATGGTTGTCCATGAAATTAACATTTCAATGATTATTGATGAAAAAAATAAATCCATGAGTGTTAGAAAGACAAAAGCAATGCAATAACAGTCCATGAAGACAACTAACCAGCATATTAGTTCAATGTCAGTCTAATACCCAATCACTTCCAATAACAATCGTACTGGTAGAAGCATAAAAAATACAATATTACCTGCAAATTCTACATTGAGATGAAAAAATAGTTATAGAGAGAGTGCAAGGAGAAACAAAAAATAATTAAACAAAACATAAATTAGAGATAACATTCGAAAAGCTTAACAAATTGAATTACAAAAAAAATTAAGGGTATCAGAACACCTATTGGTTTGTCCATCCAAAAAGCATACTGTACAGAACTGTGTTCAAATCACTTTTGTCTTAGCATAAGCATAAAGTAACAACAAAATAAATAAATGGAACCAAATTTTTAGGCTCGAGATTGGAACGATCGACCACTAAATCACAAAAAAAAGGCGACAAACAATGAACCGTAAAATTACTTCCAAAAATGCAACAAATAATTCAGATGGACAGCCCGTAGCTTTGAGCAACCCATTACCAAATTTAACAAAAAGTGTTCAAAATTTGTTGAATGGAAACAGTGGGCTCATCAACTGAATGAGATAACCATATGTATGAAACAATACTTGAACTAAGCATAATATAGCAAAGCAATCCCACCAAGCAAAATCGGTAAGAAGACCCAAAACATATGAAAGATAGATCATCATATGGCACCAGCAATAGAAATGATGTAATGAATTCGAGAGACCTTCGATTTCATCTTCAGCGAATGTATGGTGAGAAGTAATTAACATACTCTTTAAAACCCGAGAAAATTTTAATTTTTTTTGAAAAGGGCAAAATGGTCATTTTATCATTATAATGCATATTTAAAATACGGGTTCTATAGACCACGGATGAGA
Source organism: Ilex asprella (assembly GCA_023539305.1). Classification (NCBI taxonomy): domain Eukaryota; kingdom Viridiplantae; phylum Streptophyta; class Magnoliopsida; order Aquifoliales; family Aquifoliaceae; genus Ilex; species Ilex asprella. Next base: position 20,767,028 of record CM042189.1, on the reverse strand, counting down.
AAATGGAGTTCGCCATTTGAATCGTATCGCGAAATCTAGTCACCCTGTCGAATTTCGTTAAATTCTGAGATAGTCAGATTTTTTGCACGTCGTGCGAGGCAATTAGATGGCAGATGACCCCAAAAAGGTCTCCGAATATAATTATCTTCAAATTTAAGTATAATTAGATTAAAGTATCAATAATGTAAAATTGGGTTAAACACGGAATGTAATTAATCGTTTCGAGGCAAAAACGGACCCAAATAAGCAAAGGACACGTGGTGCGACGTGGACCGAGTATTAAAAATTATAAATAGAGGTAAATATCTAAAAAATGAGATTTTTCTCACCTACTTTCAGCCTTTGTTTGGCCGGCCATAGAGAAAAAAAAGAGAGAAGAGAGAAAACTTAGATTTTCAATCTTCTTCCGACGATTTTCAAAGTTCCGTCGCTCAGATTCCATCGAGCCAAGAACTAAAATCACTCTCCTCTACGAGGGCTATGTCTACATACCAAGAACGAGTGATTTCACCGAAGATCCGAAAGAGGGACCTTGGAGAAATTAAGATTTGGAAGCTTTGTTGGTATTCTTGGAGCTTCTAGCCTTCACCTTACACTTCAAGAGGTAGGGTTTTTCTACTTGGGTTTATTCTTAACCTATGGTATTCATAGGAATAAGGGTTAGATCATGGCATGACTTAGAGTATGTCTATGGTCTTGGAGATGAGGAAAATATGTGTGGAAATAGTTTGAACTAAATTCTAGCTTGAAATTGGTAGATGGAAGTTACTTGAGTTCATTCTTGTAGCTTGGTGAAACTTGTGCTTGAAGGTTGTGTTTAACCTATTGAGTGCTCTTAAGGTGTTTGATAGAATGCCTATGTGAAGTAAAGTGGGTTAAATTGCATGAGATGATGTAATAACATGCTTTGAGGTTAAAGTGAATTCATATGATTATGATATGAATTGTGGTTGAATTGTATTTGTCGATATATGCATGTTTTGGATATATTGACATTGTGACAATTATGGTATTTATATGCTTAGGATATAATTTATCATGGATGTGTTGGAAATGTTTATACGTCATCTATAACATATTGAGCATTATGTTGTTGTGCAATGGTGCATCACATTGCATATGCACGGAAGCATCTAATTACATGGGTGTGTGCATGGTTGTCGTCCACACCGCACTTGATGATTGACGAAAGGCTTGAAAAAGTTAGGTCGAAGGCCTAGCTAAGCCGCAAGGTTGCATGAAATTGGGTTGGGGTAGCAAGAAGGGACTAGAAGATCCCTCGAGTGAAAGGCTCAGTAGTTGGGGTATGCACTCCCTTGGTTCGGTCCATAAATGTGTGTGGGTGTACGCGGAACCCTCGGTGGAAGTCCATAAAGTCCATGTGGGTTGGTGACTCTTGGTGTGAGTCCATGAATATCCACCCCCAAGAAAGACCCTGAATAGTAAATGTCATTCGATGTACAACATGGATGACTGGTTCACACACATTAGCATTTGCATGTGTTAAGGAGTCGGGAGGGCTCGAATTGAGTGCATGAATGAGTCTCACCTCATTACATGGCATATTATAATGAATTCCATCATTTGGTTGCATACATTTGAATGGAATGGTTGAAAATTTTGAATGTTGCATGTGTGCATTCCATGTACATCTAGGTGGGGAATAGCCTCTAAAGGAATTATTATACTGAACGTGACTCACCATATACGGGAACACATTTTAGGTGGAGGATACATGTCTGGGGATGTCTCTCACTTGGTGCCTCAAGGGGTGAAGAGAGACCAACATGTGGTCTTTAACCTTGAAGTTGTAAAACTTTTGACTTAAAATGGTTTTTGGCATGTAAATATTGAAATCGTATTTGAACAACTGTAATAGGACTTGTATTGATCTTGTATAATGTACAAAACATCATTATACATATTTGGGATGAAATTGATAAGTGATAGAATGGATTAGAGATGGAAAACAGGTGAAACAGTCAGTTTTGGCAGAGTGTTCACCGGTACGCTCAACTCCAGAGAGTTCACCGTACCGGCCAGAATTCTAAAATTTTCAAGTCTTCTTGATATGCTTTTGGACTTTTAGTTCTTGGGCTCCAATGGTACAAATAGACTTAAATGGCTATATATTGGGGTACATTGGACCCCGGTTGAATTAGATGATTGTAGAATTACGGATCTCATTTGAGGCAATAATTTCTACTACGGGGAATGTTATCGATGGGGTGTCGAGTTAAACGACATCCATGGATATTTCCACGGGTTGACGAGTTGTCAACGGTAGATAAAGGACCCCTGGATTTTGAGGCGTCACATATTCATTCTTCAAAATCGGAATGGCTACGGTCTACAAATATTTATGAGGGTTAAAAATAAAAATTAAAAGCTTGTATCATCAACGTACTCCTATAGGTAGGAATAAGAAGGTATTAAATGTATGCAGAACATTTATTTGGCAATAAAAAAGAAAAAAGGCGAAGGAGAAAGATGCATCACAAGTGAGTAGAGGTGATGATATTAATTTTGAAGGATAAGCATGACATAATTGTATGTTGGACGGTAAAAGTAGAAAAATAAAAATTTTAAAGTATTATAGATTAAGATATGAAGGCACATACACACACAAAAATCCAGGCACATCAAAATCAAAAATCAAAATTTTTGAATCCAAAAAACACTCAATTGCATAGTATATCATAATCACAATAAAGAGAACCAATACATGTAGTAGCTGAAAATTTATAGAAGACAAGAAAATGCAAAATTTTGATGGTTTTAAATTTTGTCATTGTGTAGTTCATGCCCATTAACTCAAGTCCTAGATTTGGTAGAGTTAATATAGCTATGTGACTTGATTTAGTTACAATTCAATGTACAACTATATAGAATAGAACTACAGTCTTCTAAAAATAAATAACGACTTTTCAACAAATGGCATGCACAATGGACATAAATATAATTCTCATGTCAACTTCCAGAAACATGGCCTCCTCGAAGATGCAAAGAAGAAGTGTAAATTGTATTTTACAAATGTTCTCAGTTGTATATTTTGATCCCTCCAGGTGGTAGACCACTCATGATGAGAAAGTAGTGTGGATTTATCAAGAAATGGAAGCAGAGTTGAGGCAGCCAATGATTGCCACATAAAATTTGTACTTGATATAAAATAAACTGAAGCTTAGAAGTTTCTCCACATAGTTGCGAATAAAAACTTGTTGCAACATTCCAAACATTTTTAGTTTCTCAAATTGTCACAATGAAATTGAGGTACCTTACATACAAATGATTTGTTTACTACTCTCTGAGCTTTCTGCTTAGTTATCCAATTGAAAAAGAGACTTCCTTATCAGTACTCAGATGTCATGAGCATACTACTGAGCAAACTAGAAAACAAAATTGACTACCTCATATTTTAGGAGCACAAAACTAAACAACCAAACCAAACAAATTGATTCACATCCATATCTTCTACCTTACTCCAGATATGCACTCCTATATGCACATATTGATAACACTCCATCGGCCACACATAAAAACTTGACACTCAATTTGTAGCATTCATAATCCTCTCTGAATTTCTCTCTAACCATTAATATGCAAACAAAAAAATCATATTTCATGTTAAAAATGGCATGTTCTCTAATTCTTTTGGAATAATCATTGGAACTGTTTATTACCAGGAAACATACTAAAGTAGTTTGACATAGCTACAATCCAAGTACTTTGACATAGGTAAGACCAAAACATTTGGATTTTACCTTTTCTTTTATAACATGAATGACATCACCAGCACAAATAAGAATGGCAACAAGTTCGGCATCAACAAAGGATGGACCACCAGGGCTAACATCCATTATAATTGATGAGAGAACGTCCTCTATAATTAAGAACAAGAGTAAGCAGGGAAATTTTTTGGGAGCTCCGATCACTAAACCCAAGACTTTTAAGAAGATTGCTAGATTTTAGGTGAATATTGAGAGAGAAATGTACTTAGAGAGAAAAAGGCAGAAGATTAAACTATAATTAAATCCAGAAATAGAGAGGCTGAAAGACTACAATTAAATTATGATTAAAGGACGAAAGGAGAAAACCAAAAGGATGACCTTCAACATATCAATATCCAGCAGTGAGATTTGGTAATTAGCTTATGTTTAGGGAATGGCAAAGGGAGCAAGGCATATACGTGTGATGATGAATTATATTACCGAAAAACATCATTTGGTCCAATTAGCTAAAGAAGAAAATGAAAGTAATCAACAATCCCCGAAAAAAGGTTAAGTGTAGTTGGAACTAAGCATATGTTCCCACTATGAGTCTCAATTGCCTTAACCTAATCCACAACCAGAACGTAATCATATACCCCAGAACCATAGCAGGTCTGAGAAACGGCAGAATTTCGAGGATCAATACCTTCGCTCGATGCGCGTACAAGGCCACAAAACCAATTGGCACTGTATACCCGTGGTGAACCCTATGAATCTTCTCGTACCCCTACTTGCAATGCAAAAACCTATGGATCCAATAATTGATGTAATCATCAGCAATGAAATATATCACTATTTGCATCACAATTTCCCCCAACGACAGTAATGGTAGGCTCGTTGGAAACCCAATCATCTGCAAATTCACATGTGGTTTATAAATATTGATACTAAAATCGACAATACAAGATTAACAAATAAGAATCAATAATTGTTGTTGGAGTTATTACTTAGATTGAAGGGTATGAGATGAGTAGGAGGGGTCAGACGACGAGGATGAACATGCATATTACGTCTCTGTAACATCGGAAGGAATCAGACCAGGAGAACCTGATCACGTCTCTATAATATCAGAAATAATCAGAGTAGGAGGAAAGAATCAGAGTAAGAGAGCTTAACCTTGGGTAGGATTTTTTGTAACTAAATTATTGTAATTAAGAAAATTGGGATAATGGGCAAAGGTGTAGAACCTGAGTTGTATGGAGAAGACCTTAAATCTTCCACTAAGAAGTTGTAGGGCCTCAAATGCAGAATTAAAGAGACACGGAGAGGGAAGGTGAAGAAAGGGTTGTTCTGATTTGTAAAAATGCAGGGAGAGAGAAAGGAAGCACAAGAGAGAGAGAGATTAACGATTGAAAAATTGGGAGAGAGAGATACGTGTGAGCCTTCTATTAAATGTGAAGGATATGGATGACATAATTGTGTTATTGGAGGGTAGAAATGGAAAAACAATGTTTTTCAGGTATCCTGACTTTTTAGAGTAATATAAATTTGTGGTGAAGAAACAAAAATTTATCATGGATCCTAAACACAATAAAATGAAATAACAGACTTAAGGCTCAAATAAAGTTCAAAGATGGCCTAAAATCATCTTTTATAAAGCATGGAAAAGTGTTGCTTGTTATTAAGATATAGCTAACTAATTACTCATATGCTCATAACTAAAGCTAAAATAATGAGATTATTGAAAAAGCAATGGATTTGAAATGACTATTATCTAAGTAAATGTATAAATACCCTCCAAGAATGATAAGCCAAAAACTCATAGGGTTATACATGCATCTCTACTATAGATATCAAGTTTTTTCAAAACATAAATCTCATCCAATAAATCACAAAAATTACATACTCATAGTGAACAAAATTAAAGTTCCAAATACAAACATAACTATGATACTTAAGCATAGAACAAAAGCCTATAAAGTAACAACAGGCAAACAATTTGAGTATCAAATAGAAAATTGAAACTTTCACAACTCTTAAGAAACAACAAATATCATCAACATAAACATATTTTTCAAAATTTTAACTAAAAACTACAAAAACTATAAAAACTAAAAGAAAACAAAAACATAAACCAAATAGTGGTGTAACCCTCACCAAAATACTTGTCCTCTAAAGTGGGTTGATCTTAAAATTGTTCAAAAGTGCATGAAGTGTATATTTAGTAACTCGGTTGATTATCGAGGTCGTCTCCTCGGGAAATCGAGTGGTTCAAATGGTGATAGGCAAATAAAAGGAAAACTCTGAATTTTTGGACAAATGGATGAAGGAATTATCAACTAAGAATAGAAATTAAAGAAAAGATTGGTTAATTGTCAAAGTTCATCTCACCATAAACATATATTTTGACCTAATTTTAGGACTCACTCGGGATTGTACTCAAACGCACTTAAGCAGAAACTATTCAAATAAAATCAATTAAAAATGACAAAGGTGTATTTAAGTTGATTGGCCTAATTTTGTAAGAATTACATTGACATTGATTGTAGTGATTCCAAGAATTATTCGTACCAGACCTGATTGTCTACAGATAAGCAAGAATATATATATATATATATATCAATCGTGTTTTCAAATTTAATCATTCAAACAACCAAATAACTTAATCTTTGAAAAAAACTTAGTTCGGTCAAAACTCCCATTCGCAGATGCGACTGCTTATTCGATCAAATTGGATATCGATAACTCACTCATAATAGAATTAAAGACTGTAGCAGTTAAAGAAAACGTATTCATACTCCAAAGAAAATATAACTGAAATTGAAATCTCAAGCAAAATAAATTACCTTAAATTAAATTTCAAACAATGTAAATCATTACACAAAAGAGAACTAAAAGTCGCCTTGTAGGAATTGCAGAACTAAAAGTAGAACAAAGTTTGGAATAAAAAATAATGGAAAAACTCTTGAAAAGTGAGAAACCCTAATTCTAACCCTAGGAGAAGAAAAAAAATTTTATAATATGGAAAACTTCTAAAGAGTGATCCCTTTCTTCTAGCTTGGCTTGGGTATTTATAGGGAAATATCTGCTAAATATCTTCTAATTTATATCACGACCTCTGAATATCTCACCTGATTGACTCTCCAAAGGAGTCTTCGTAGTAATAAAACACTAACATGAAACACAAATCAATCTATAAATAGGAAAGTTTTTGTTCCTCATGTATTGGTAGCTCTATGAGTGAAACGAGCGCTATAGTCAAAGAAATTTTTTCTAAGTGTGAAAACCTTGGTGAGATTGACATTGAAACTAGCCTTGGATTGCTAATAAGAATATGAATTTTGTTTGATAAATATCTTAAGTTACATGATTATATCACACACACACACACGAATGCTGGATGCTAACATGATTGTGAATATTTTTGCATAGCCCTTAAGTATGTTGTAGAGCCATGTGTGAATTAATTTTGGGTAGATGTGGTGTATCTCTGGTTTCATGGTGAGTAGTTAAAAGTTTAAATTCTAGATAGATGAATTGAAGTTTGTAGGTATCTACTCTAGAAGCATTCACGAGACAACACTTGAACACTAGGGGTAACCTAGGGGTTGAACGACTTGTTGCATTGGCTAAATGCAATCGTGTTGCCTACGAAAGTGGTTCAGTGTTTTAATTTCATTTTTTGTATTCATTAGGTTTTTTTATTATGCTTTAAATTCCTTTGCATTGTATATGTTCTTTTGTCAAATAAATTGCATTGCATACTTTGAAGTTTTTGGCACATATGGAATATGATTTAAGACTTTAATGGGTACATTTTTTGAGTATTAGGATTTAGGTTTAAGTTAGTTTTTAATTTAGTTCTGAGAAAAGAAATTAAATTAGGGAATTTTTAATTTTTTTTTTTTTAGAGTCATCGGTAGGTTGATTAGTGCTTCCTACCGACGGAAGTTTGTTCGGTCTGAAATTTTTAAAAGGGGAATCCTAATGGTTATTTCATTTCACTCTTTAAAAAAAAAAAAAGACCCAAGCTCTCAAACCCTCTTTTGAATTTCAAAAAATCCCAATCTAAGTTCTAAACCCCTCCAAATCACTCATTATCTTCAATCATCTTGGATTTTTCTTTGATTTTTGGAAATGGCTCCTAGACAAGTGAACCTACCGGTTGATCAATCATGGTTCTCTATGATATTTGGCTTGATATTCTTTACCTCTATGATATCTATGGTGGTTGTGGGTAGGGCTAGGACTATAGGTAACCAAGGGAAAGCCCAAGTCAAGGCCAAGGGTTAGGCTAACGGCAAGGTTTTGGCCAAGGAGAAGGACAAGAGGCCAATGGTGGGTTCTAAGAGTGAGGATGAGTCTGAGCTTCCTGGACCCAAAAAGAGGAATAAATCTAGGTATAAGGAGACTCTAGAGAAAAGAGGGGTGATGCGTGAACAAATGGTTGATGTAGGTAATTTGGGAAAGAGCACAACTGTGAGGAAAGTTTTGGATTATGGACTTGATTTCTTTTCCAAGCCAGTTGAGGCCTATATTTATCCTTTTTCCATGAGTTCTACACGGGCTTGACTGTGGTTGATAGTGATTTGCATATTTTGAGGACCTCTAATTCTTGGTAAGGCGATTGAGGTCACACATGTGACAATATCTAAGTATCTAAGCTATAAGTGGCCTAATCCATCTGAGATTGGCTATCCTCATTCTGAGTATGTGGTGAAGGAGGCTAATGTGTATGTTGTAGAGATGTATGATTGACCTGAGCAAGTCAAGAGTACTTTTGTGCATGGTTATTTGGATGCCGAGCATAGGATGATAAACAAGATCCTTCACTATAATCATTATCCCAAGGGTTCAGAGAAGCAACCTGCTAGGCCTAAGTTTGTTCTTTTAATTGAGAATATGATTTTGAGTCATTTGATTGAATGAATCTTAGCTACTCTTGTGGTAGGCAAAATTAAGGATTCAAAATTATTTCTATCTTATTAGAACTAGTAATGCACCATGTGCAACAGACGTGAATAATTTTCGTACACAAATATTAATAAAACATATTAGGTATATGTGTATTTGAATTAAATATCATTTCAAATTTACCAAACTTAATTTTTCACTACTTATATTCTATTATACGATTATAAAAACTTTGTATGTTCCCAAAATTCTTAGTTCTAACTATAACAAAAAAATAAAAAATAGTTAAAGTTTTATTATTTTAGAATTTTGTAGTTGAGATTGATTTTTTTAGTGATGTTTGAGAAATTAATTTTTTTGAAATTTCTTTAATTAAGATTCCACTTATAATTCCTTGAATAAAATAAAGAGATGTTATAGATATTTAAGAGATTTAAAAATATAAGTATATGATAGTAATTTAGATATTTAATTGTGACAAGATAGATTGATCTTTGCAATCCTATATAAGGGTAAAATAAATATTTGAAAGTTTTTCATTTTAAGGTACTTGTATTAGTAGTATATATTAGAAATGAAAGAATTAAACTTTTCAATGAAAAATAAAATATACGTATGTAACCATAATATTATATTTGCATATGATATGAGTAATATTAGATTGATGTAGTTTTTGAAGGATATATGAATATTGTGTTGAAAATATAATGATACATAGTTTTTAAAAGGAGCAATTGAAAAATAATTTGAAGATTTAAAGGTATAAGAATATGATAGTAATTTAAAATATTTAATTGTAAAAGGATAGAGTAAAATATCGGTTAAATATAGATACAGATAGATAGACGAAATAACAATTTATTTTTTATAATTACACAATTTAAAATCAATCTTGTTCTACAATTTAAAAAAAAATTAGGATAGAGAAAACTTTATTTGGTATTGATTAGCGTAAAAATGTAAAAAATAAGTGAAATTTTAACTTTTGAGAAAATTTAGTCTTGATTAGTGTGAATAAATATGAATTAACTTGGGAAAAAAAGTTTTTTTGATAATGATTTTTTGCTTTTAGATTGAGTGAATCTCAACCGTATTAATTTAGAGTACGTTTGATAATGTTTTAGTTTTTATGTTTTTTTTTAAAAAAAAATAGAACAATTTTTTGTTTTTTTTTGTGATAAAAATTAAAAATATAAAACATGTTTGGTAGCTATTCATATTTAAAAAATTATAAAAATTAAAATAAAAAATATGTTTGTTATTATAATAGCATTTTCATAATTCATTGTGATTATTTTGATTAATTTTTTAATCACAAATACATCTTCACCCACATCAATGAAAACCCACTTCACCCAACCACCGAAAACCCACCACCACTCCCCTGTTTAGCCACCACCCAACCCACCTATTTACCCACCACCAACACCCTTGGAAAACTGTCACTAAAACCACTTAAAACACACCACCAAAATACTAAAAAACCTACCACCAATACCCCTGATTAGCCACCATCAAACCCACCACCAACACCCTTGAAAACCCACTACCAACAACCATAAAAATTAACCACTAAAATCACCAAAAAATCTACTACCATCATTCTTGTTTAGCCACCACCAAAACCACCTAACCAACCACCAGCCCTCCTAAAAATTCAACATCTAACCACCATCTAAAAATGGGTTAAGTGATGGGCTCTGCCTTTGTGGGAAAGCTTCGATTTCGTCTTCGTGGGAAAGCTTCAGTTCATCTTCGTGGTAAAACTTTGATTTCACAGAGAAAGACAAGGAGCATCAGATTTCAGAAAGATTGAGAGAGATATGAGAGCTCCGATTTTAGAGAGAGAAAGAAAAGAGAGAGACGAGGAGGAAAAGCAATGAAAAAAGGTAAGCAAATGGGTTTTTTATAGTTAGCACAAAATATATTATATTTTGTTGTTAAGGAGATTCGAAGGATGAATCCCAGGGGTCTACTTTGAGCGCGCATATTTTCATTTTGGGGTGTTTATGAAAACATCTTTTTCCATGTTTGCATTTTTATACCTTGTTTTTAAAACATACCTTAAAAAAAATCAAAATACACTCCAAATTCCAAATTCAAACGTGTTTTTATCTTTTATTTTGATAAAAATTAAAAACAAAAACATAAAAAAGACAAAAACCCCTGATTACCGAACACTGCTTAAAATTCAAAACGTGTCCTATTTTATTATAGAGATTGGATACGAATCCAACAAATTTTAAGAGGGAATTCTGCAAAGGAAAATGGTACCACATTTTTTTCTTCTCCACCAGGACCGAACCCGAGCCGAAGGTTCCTCGAAATAGATTCTCAAACATCAATTCTCCTCTAACAAATGGCTGAAGATGGAGGAAACATGATGATGAAGCATAAGAACAACAGCAGCAGCTCTGCGTCCGACTCAAACCCTTGCTCCATTTGCCTTGGATTCATTATTCAAGAGTCCTATTTAGATCGATGTTTCCGTACGCCCGCCTCTCTTTCTCCCCACGTGTGTATCTTTGTTTCTGTATATGTTTCTATGTTCGCAGATTCATTCCCAAAGCTGCCAATACCTGATTTCTTCTTTGTTTTGTGCTTAGTTAATTGGTTTAAATAATTTATTTTTCTAGTTTTTTTTTTTTTGAATTTTGGTTGGTATTCTAGTATATGACCCTTCGATAAAAATAGTTTCTGTAGCGCTTTAGAACAGAAATAGGAGGAAAAGAAAACTCAATAATTTGTTTTGAGGGTTTTTAAGAGGAGGTAACTGGAAAGAAATGGAAGAATTTGTGAATTATTTCTACCCAAAAAATGGGAAGATTCAGAGAAAGAGGAAAAGGAAAAGTAAAGTAGTAACTCTATGGCTAACTCAAGTGGTAATAGAGACTGGGACACCCTAATCCCTAGTCTCATGACTTTTTTTTGACTGAAACAGGGGATTATGGGTGCGTAAGATGTCTGGGACACCCCTAACCGTTGACCTAAAAAAAGAAAAATATTGATTGCCATTTTTACTCATAATTGCTATTAGGTTGAATCACACTTCCCCCCCCTAAAGATTTTTGAAATTTTACTGTTTCCCTTAGCCAATCTGTCCAAAGCTCTCAGTAACATAGCGTTATTGTTAATAATTGTTAGATGTTTCATGTAAGCGTAACTCAGAAGCTATATGGCTTGTTTTGCACCGAAAAAAAACAGTTTGAGATGAATTCTTTGGATAAATAAAATGTACACAATGATATGAATGGAAAAAAATGTCAGTATGAGTGTGTATTAGTTGGTGCAGCAAGGGTTGACCTTCTTACTCATTGGTTGCAGATAAGTTTTGCTACAAATGCATTGTACATTGGTTCAAAGTAGCTGCTAGCAAACATTCTTGCCCACCTTCCTCAGTAAAGTGTCCTCTGTGCAAGGTTAGTTTTTTCTACTTCATAGTGCTCCTCAATATAACCCCTATTTAATATGTTCCAAGCTTTGTATCTGTTCTGCTTAGTGGGACCAGAATAAAATTCAGAATTGTAGCAATTAATGAATTTAGACTTGATGGTACCCAAGTTAAATTCCAAGTATGAGTTCAGACCCGGAGGTCAGACCAGGAGGTTAGACAAAACCTGCAGAGTGCAGAGGACCAGGGGCCAGAGCTCCCCCATACAAAATAATAGCGGAAATGATAGGAGAGCAATTGGATGACAGCAAGCACCCCCGAAGTAATAGAAAGCTGCATGCAAGGCGCAAAACTCTCAACCAATCTAGATCCTCTCCTAAAATCAAGAAGGATCCCACGGGTGGAAAGCAGAGATCTTAGTACAGATCTCACAGAACAAACAACATCCCTATATATACTGTATAGTGCCTCCAAGACAAGGGAGAGAGAGAAAATCCTAGATGCATAAAAAAACATTCGGTAATCTTCATTAACGTTCAATGAAAAAAGAGGAGCAAGAGCACTCCTTGAAGAGTGGGCTAGCCGAGCTTCCGAGCCGGTGAACCACTATATTTTCACTGTGCAAACCCCCTCTTCCCCTAAGATTGTTCAAGACAATTCATATGAGCATTGTAGCTCTAATCTATGTCACATAGCCTAGTCCACACACCACTATTGTTCACATCTTCTGCTCATCCTTATCAAGTTAACACCATCAGTAGCTTAGCCCTTGTTTTAGGGATGCTTTATGTTATCCGACTGTTTGTTTTTCACTTCCTTGGTTATGAGTTTGGAAGCGAGCCTGAGATTTGAGTTCTGAGCTCTGCATGTCCAAGCTGAATATAGGGATATTAAGAAACAAAACACCAAAAAAATATGTTGCATAATATGGGGATATTAACATGAATGTGTGGTAAAAAAGACCTCATAATGCACTAGTGAAGAAGAGTGATTTGCTTACATATGGGTGCAAAGTAGAGGTTAGTCGAAATTAACTTTAAATGATATAGTAAAAAAAATATGATAGCCCAAGGTTAACAGAAAGGATGGCTTTGGAGAAACATGGTACATGTAACCAAACTCATATAGTTGGGATGAATGCTTTGTTGATTAAGTCAAGTTACTTACAAGGCAGAGGAAGAAAAGATAAGTAGGCGTCTTATTGATATAACATGTTCCTCACAGTGAATATTTGAATGAGCCAATTTTATGTTCAGATTTGTGAATGTGTAAATTATTAGCTTTTTATGATAGACTCGAGAACGAGAAGACATAATGTGTTTTCATGAAATAGAGACACCTTTGAGCAGAGTCATCTAATCTCTCATCATTTGTGGAACGATTTCATACACAATCTTAGTATGTGTTCCTCTTTGTTAAAATGTTTGCTTGTTGCAAGCTTGTGTTTGATGACATAATAAATGTGGATTAAAAATGACTGAAAGTAATACTTGATGATGGAAATTTTAGCACAAGTTTGGCATAAGAGCTGAGCATCACGGTGGAGCTCTAGCCTACCAACTCACCAGTTCTCCGCGTTTGACCATTTCAGTTTAGCCTAATGCTCCCACTTGGACAAGGAGTCCACCCCAATTCAAATGAGGGGATAAGCACCCTGTAACGATAACACATTTGCCTATAAAATGTGGGAACATGAGATCAAGTAGGCAAGCAAGCAAAACTCAACCTAATATTCTATTTTTCTCATTCCCTTTCTGACTTAAACATCAAAAGGTTGATCCCCGGTACCCTTCCAGCCTTTGACTAGCTTTTTCAAGAGCTCCCCTTAGTTGGTTGGTGGCAGACTTCGTCGGCAATTAGAGGTCACTCTCAGGCATCATCAGTTGGCGTTGTCTGTGGGAAATTACCCGATTTCCTAAAAATAGTGGTCATAACCAGGTCAAAAGATTTAGCTACAGAGCAAACTTGGGAAAATGAAAGACCAAGGTCACATCGTGCATACTAGCAGAATCCAACCCCACCAGAAAAAGAAACCACATGAGTGAAGAAACTAGAAAAGACAGGAGTGGTTTAGTAGAACCGACAGATTCTCCAACTACTTGTACCTAGTTCAAGAGCAATGGGATGAGATTTAAGAAAATGAGGATTAGAGCCACAACGGTGTGACTTACCCTCCAGTTAATGACAACATTTGAGAACAAATGTTCCAAGAAGTTAATGATAAGCTCGTCAACGTAATCAATACTGGGAAAGCTTGGATCCCAGAAGCGGTGGAAACCTTGTTGCAATGTCGCCCTTCACTTTAGACGTTTCCAATTATCCTCTCCCATCAAAGTTCAAGATGGCTGGTCTGATCTGGTAAAAGATCCACTTGACCACTTAGAGACCTATAAGTCTAATGATGCTTATAGTATTCTTGATCAAATCATATGTCGAACCTTTTTGCCATCTTGAAAAGGGAACAACTCGGCATTGCTTCAATAAATTGAAGCGTAGTTCAATCAGCTCCTTCGCAGAGCTCAATACCTCTTTTCATCTCTCTTTATAGGATGTAGTACACATCGAAAGCTTCCCACCTACCTCCTCAACATGAAGCTGGGCAAGAATGTGTCCTTGAGAAGTTTTGTCAAGAGATTCACCATTGAGTTCATTCAAATTGACAACGTCGATAATAAAGTAGCACTCACACCGTTCATGGGAGGACTGCAACCCTCCTAGTTCATCTTTTCTTTATCAAAGGATCCACACCATACTTAAGTTACTTTCCAAAATGCAGAGTCACATGAATGCAGAAGATACACTCATTGCTCGTCGGAGCTAGGAGGACAGACAAGAGGAAAAAAAGAAAAGAGACTAACCAAATCGGACTAATAGAGCCAACAGCCTAAAGAAAGGCTGAACTGAAAAAGAGAGTGTCACGGATCGCTTGGGCCCCAAGATTATGTTTGAGCTACTTCCCTGGTAACCCCACTACACAGTTTAGTCGATCAAATCTTTTTTTCAGATTCAAGATTATTAGGTCCTCTAATAGCCCACAAAGATGCATAATTCAAGATTATTAGGTCCTCTAATAGCCCACAAAGATGCATACTCGCCCCAGCAGAAGATCCAGGGATGAGTTTTGTAGGTTCCACTGTGATCATGGTTACAATATAAAAGATAGCACTGCCCTCAAGGACCAATCGAGGATTTCATCCAGAGGGTTCATCTTAGTAAATTTATTGAGAAAAGACACCATGAGAGAGGAGATGGAGCACTAGTAGCCAGTGGGGGAGATCAAAGTGATCTGTAGAGGATTTGCTGGAGGAGAAGAAAGTAGCACAGCTAGATGAGTACATGCTCGCAAATCAAAGTCCGAGCACGAAGTCAACTTGGTATACCGGAATAAGAAACCTCGAATTAGCTAGCTAATCATGTTCTCTAATGATAATCACAAAGAATACAAGAGGTGTGTTACTTTTAGTCCTCTCAACTAGAACTTGATGTACCACATCATAAAAGATTGATCTTGCATAATTTGACTTCCCTTCATGCATATATATAACTGTCTTCACATTTTTAATCATTGTGTCTCGCATTTCATAAACCAATTGAAGACATGGTATGTCTGTGTTGCAAACCCTCAACATATCATAAATGGGTAATGTGAAAGAAAGTATGTAATCTATCTTATCTCACCAAATGTCATTCAAGATGTTTTCCTTTACAAATACCGCTTTTATAGCATCTTCGTTTTTGTAAGAAGACCATTTCTCACTAATCACCATCGCTTGAAGACTATGCTTGATGAGTTTAAATCTTTTCAACACTACAATAGTAGATATAAAATGAGTGTCTGCAACAACGAACAACTTCAAAGGCACAAACTCATTGAAGATAAACAACCTCAGAATGATTCATGATGAAATTTTTGATAGTTATTAAATCTCCAACAAATTTTGTAATCCAGTGGCATTCTTCATAAGTAACTGCATTTCTTTCAACATTTTTTGCAACACAAATATTCTTAAGGGCAAGCTTCAATGTGTGCACAACAAATGGTGTTCAGAAGATATGTTGGAATTCATTTTGAATGATTAATCTTGCAGAAGAACAACCAAGAGCATCATCGGTAATAACTTGAACCACATTTTGAGGTCCAACTTATGTAATTACTTGATTGATTAAGTTTGCAGTGAAAAACTTATCTTTGATCTGACTCTCGCAGTTGACAGCTTTCAATAACATTGCCCCAAATTCTGATGCAACCATGAAATTGATAAGAGGTCTTCTTCTTTTCCTACAATGACAATTTAGTTGGCTCCAACAACCTTTCTACATGTGCCATTTCCTTTTGAAGTAGCGTGGTCCTCAATGCGTTGTAACCAAGTGGTACATAACCAGTAATCAAATTAGTGGCTGCAAATGTATAAGAACTCACATAATATGGTTCCTAGCTAAATGAAAAGGCAAGCCACTTGAATCAAATATTCGTGCAATGTGAGAGTGCAATTCTTCTCGAGCACCCAAGTTAAAAGCTTTCTCTAAAATACTAGTTCCCGTCTCATTCTTTTTTCTTGGCTCAAAACTTTCCATTCTAAGTGTTCCAGTTTCTGATATCTCTATACTCCTAGTTGTAGGGACCTGGAAAGAGGAAGGTAGTAAAGGAACTTTATTGTGTATACTCATTTTAACCCTATTCTCTGCTTCTTAAATTATCCTTTGCATCTTAACAAGATTTTGGGGGGTTACTTTAGAGCACACTCTAATCCCATGACCAGAAATTTTCAATAAATATACCTTACCACGAAAATATGTCCATTGTACTCATTCTGACAGAAATTGCATTGGAATCTAGTATTTCCACATCATTCCCCTATTTTTCCTACTTTAGTAACATAACCCCAAAGATGAGCATTATCATCTTGAGTGGGAGTGCCACTTCCATTTCCACTGGTTGAGCCCATACTTTTCGTACTCATACTCATTCTCCTATAATTATTAATTTAATAAAATAAATCAGCAGTGTAGGAAAATTCAGTAGCAGTAAAATTGCACGACATCCATCTTATTGTGCTTCTAATTTTTCTTGGAATTAGTTCCTCCAGATTATCTAGTTCATTGTGTTTCTATTGACTCAAGTGGTCAATTTGGGCCAAGACATCTATAATTGCAGTGCAAAAAACCCTGATTCAAGCCCCCCCCCCAAAAAAAAACCCTAGTTTAGTAGTAGTATATGTGTAGTTTGTTCTCGAAATTGCTTTTAAAAAAACCCTAATTATAAACCCTAATTCAAGGCAAAAAAAATCCCTAATTCAAGGCCCTAAAAAAACTCTCTAATTGCAAACCCTAATTCAAGGTTCAAAAGGAGTGCTAATCACTGGTAAAAGACAAAAGAGATGATAGAGAGAGGAGATAATAGGGGTGTTAAATGTGTCGGATTGGGTCATTTCTTGTCGAGTTAATTTCGAGTTTATGTTGAAAATCTCAAAACACGAACTTGACCTGTTTAATAATTATGTCGAAATGTATAAACGCTAATCTGACCTGACTATTAAACGGGTTACTTGAACCCGACCTGTTTGACATGTGTAATAAACAGTCTATTTTTGAATTAACACACATAACATGACCAGTTTAACACACATAACCCGTTTTCACATCTGTTCATAGCTATTATATAATACCATTCAATAATTCATCCAAAATTTTAAATAATTTTTTCACCAATAACATATTACATCTTATCAATGAAATTAATTAAAATGCATTCAAGTTTACTTTTCGTATGTCAATAACTCTAATAGTGGCTGGATTGCATGAATAACTTAGTACAAAATTAGTTATATTAGTGGATGTAAATGATTGACATTATGTTGATCAGTGAACTTCTTAGTAGATCATATATTTGTAATTGGCTAAATTCGTGAATTTGATTGTTAGTGAATTTCTTAGTAGAACTTCTTAGCGAGCGGTCATCTCCCCCTAGGTCAGTTTGGTTGTTCGTGAATTTGAGTTTTCTTGTTGACTAAGATTGCCCTAATTCTAAAAGCCTATGAATAGGGAACGTCTTTCCAATGCTAAGATACCTCTTTTTTGAGCTAAATTCTTGCCTCTTACACCTTAGAAACCTAACAATTAAAGTAAGAACTATACTATTATCATGCCATAATAATATTAAGAATTGTACTAATAATTACCATAGTTGAAGTAATAACTAATAAGTAATAAATTTAAGACCACATCAGTCATACATAATAAGCAAATTACACTGCCATAAATGGGTTAAACGAGTCTACGATGGGTTCGGTCGGGTTCGAATCATGTTAACCCGTTTAAAATATATGGGTTAATTAGGTCAAAATTAGGTGGACATGATTTTGACATGAACCCAACATGATTTTTTTATATTTAAGCGTGTTAATCCGTTTTTATCCATTGACTTGTTTAATTTAGTGTTTAACTCATTAATTTTGTGTTCGGTTCGCGTTGTGTCGTGTCGAAAATTGACACCCCTAGGAGAGAGCTTACTCGGTATACTTAGAGAGAGTGGAGAGACCGGTCGTTGAGAGATGCTATCGGCGTTAAATACAAGTCATTGGAGGTGAGAGAGGAGACGCCCGTTGTCGAGTAACGTCAAATACAGGTCGTTGGTGAGTGAGAGAGAGAGACAGTCGATCGTTGATTGAGGGGGCATTCGAATAAGAGAAGTTAGGGTTTGTAACTTTGTTTTTTTTTTTTGCACATAAGGACTCAAACATATTTGCTTTTGTGCCTATATTCTTTTTAAAAAATTCAAGCAATACCCTGCCGTATCCGTATGCATATCTTATTCGTATCCAAAGCATATCCGAAATTTACATTTATTTTTTTAATTTCTCAGCCGTATCGGATACATATCCGGCTGTATAGGACGCATATCCATATCTGAAAAGTATTTGATACTGATACTTTGATCCTATTGAAGTATTCGTGCTTCATAGATCACATGTAAAGTTCAAAAAGCTATCGCTAAACACGTTTAGAAGCATACCATGTAAAATATGAAATTCACAATCTTGTTAATTGAGGCCGTAATGAGTAGAAGAGATAAAGATAAGAGAGTTATCTAAAAGGAAAAGGACTAGGACATTTCTAACAAGCTATGTAGTTACTTAGACGATACATTAGGATTTCATGTGGAGCTTTATTAATGATTTTACCTAGACAGAATGCTAATGGTGTCTGAGTTTTCACATCCGTTACACATGAGTTGATCAAAATGAACAAAATTTGAACACGTGTGAGTGAAATCAACCTAAGTGGAGGGAGATTGCTCTAGGATGTATAAAATTGTTTTTAATATTCTTTAATATGGGGTAATGTAATAAGATGATAAAATTTGGATAGAGCTGCTATGTTTTGAACATATGTGAGTTTGCAAACAGCCTCAACTTCAGAAACTCATTCGCACCCACCTCATTGCATTGCACAACGAAGCGGCCAATGTGTTCGATGGTCGATTGACCATCTTCTCTTGAAAATATGGCAAAGATAGGAACCTTGTAGCCATATTATAGTTGGTCGATTTGCATCAAAGTCAAACCGATTCGCATAAAATCATTCCATAAAAGCCTCAAAGAATAGAGAAAATGCCAAATAAAAGGCAACATAGATGAATACAAGAAGTACCAGGTCACCAAACTTAAGAAATAAGCAAAAAGGCTTGAGCAAAAGCAAAGCAAAGCAAAATTTTGTATGAAATTGGAAAAAAAATAGCAACACTTAACCTGTTTGGATGAAACCCTAGGTAGGTTTTTCTTGAGAGTTTAGACGACCCATCTTTTTTTTCTTCCTTGCAGAGATCCATTGTAAGAAACCTTAGAAAAATGGGAAACCTATCGGTCATCACAAATTCATAGGAAAGACCATGACCATCAAAGCAGAGACCCTCCGTTAGTCTCTCGATCTCCCTTTCTTTGTCTCACGATCTCTCTCTCACACATACCCACACAATCCTTGTCTCAGGGTCTCTTTCTTTCGTCTGAATCTGATCGGTCACCTCCGTGGGTTAAACTGGTCGTGCCTTAAAATATTAAGCATAGTATTTTATGGCTTAGTTGGTTAGATCATTGCCTTTTTTAATTCACAATCTGTTCAGTCCATTGCTTTTTTTTTTTTGGTACATTTCGATTTGACAATTCCATTTTTTTTGCCCTTTTCAATATCTCAATCCCTTGGTTAGTGTTATATAATGTTTTCTTATGATTTATTTAATGGAAGGTTCAAACAATTATTGATAGCACCTTGATAATTTTTTTTTAATTATGTTTGATGTGTTAAATAATACATTTTGGATATATCATGCTTGGATTATGATGTTTATATTATTTGGAAGATTTCATGATTTTTTCAATAATTTTTGAACCATTTATCTAGTATTTTTAGCGTATTGGCTGATTCCGCACTGCAATGCCATGACCGTTGCGTCTAAGTGCCCTTCAAATGACCGATATTGCGACTTTGAATTATGCCCCTACCTTGGAAATGGGCAGCATCTCCTCTTGTGAAAGAGGATTATTATTTTTCCATGGGCCATTATTGATCCCTTGGTGGTAGCAAATACAAAGAAGGCAATGGTTGTGCCTCCATTGGTGCACATGTTGGGAGTGCTTGTTGTTGCCTTGTGACCTCCAGTCTGTTCTGAGTCTTGAACAGCCGCTCCGGTGCTTGTTTGGTGCGGCCAGAGTCTTCTCTTATTAAATATTTTAGGCCATCGATGAATCTTGATACTTGCTAAGAAAATGCCTGGGTAGAAGCCTCCGACTCTAAGTTAGATTCTCCACCTCGACCTGTCTTGTTCAATTATCTCATGCCCCGGAGTCGTGTCTGATGAGCTAGGTTTGGCTTTTTCCCTTATACGCACCATGCTCTTGCGATGGGTGCCATCGGGCATGCCAAAAATATGTTTGGCATATTTTGGATTGGGGGCGTGCTTATGTCTGAATAGACTTAAGATTTTCAAACACTTTCCACTTTACCTACTTGAACCGGCGTGAGGTTCTGATATTGTGACTGTTTGAACGATTGAGATGAGGTGTAATGTTATATCGACATTCTTTTTTCTGCGAATCGTTGTAGTAACTACTTTACTTGGAATTGAACGAAAAAAGTCACTTGGGTGACGACAAAGGAATTAAAATAAAACGCATAAACGTAAACAGTGCAGAATAAGGCTCTTGTAAGTTGCTTGTGTGTGTGTTGATCGGGGGAGCTCTCTCCGGTTGTCAGTACCTTTGTATTTATAGGTGGTGATTTCTAACCGTTGGAGCCATCTTTTCCGGCCACTAAACTAACGTTCATGGCC
This sequence comes from Ilex asprella, assembly GCA_023539305.1. Classification (NCBI taxonomy): domain Eukaryota; kingdom Viridiplantae; phylum Streptophyta; class Magnoliopsida; order Aquifoliales; family Aquifoliaceae; genus Ilex; species Ilex asprella. The sequence continues at coordinate 20,745,691 of CM042189.1, read as the reverse complement.
TCTATCTTCAATGGCTAAAAACGTGTATCAAAACTGTCTGCAACCGACTACCCCATGATGTCACATTTGTCATGCTATTCACATTCCGAGATCATAGGAGATCATTTCTCATAACTGCCTTATCTCACTTGGGCTTTCTTTGACTTGATTCTGGCCGTTGGATCTTGCCACTTGTCATTTTCAGATTTTTAATATTTGGGTGTAAACAGTTAGACACAAGAAGATGCTGAAATTTTGATAGCCCTTCTATTCCACTCCTTGGTTCACTCAAGTAAAGTGTAAAGGTAAAAAGGGAGAGAATCTATTGAAAATGTTTTGTCTCATGCATGCAAATGCGGGGATTGGATTACAATGTGGTTTGTTATGAAATTTGCACACAATGTCTATGCAATATTTTCTTTTAGCCAAAGTGTACAAGCATGTCCTAAAAAGCATATATTTCACAATTATAATACTTTTTTATACTCTGCTTAAGTAGACAAATAAAAATTTAATGAGATTTCTGTGCTTTTCTCCTTCAGTACCTTTTTCTTCTCTCATCTACTCGTCACACATACACACTTAGTCGCCAAAAGTTCAACCATTTGTGAAACACTGCCAGAGCCACCATTACCTTCAAAATATCAAGCTTTAACTCCAACTCTAGTCTAATGCAATGAGGAGGTTATAGCCACCGCTAGCTCCACAAGTCTTCGCTACTACTACCACTACCTGTTATGACAATCACCACCACCTTCACAACTGTCTTTGGGAACTGAAGTATTAAAGTCACCAACTGCGACAACCAACCTTGAAGGACGCTGCCCTAACACCCGTGTCTTTAAACATCACCACAATCTCAACAACCACAGTACCATAACTTATAACATTCCATGCCAACTCCCAAAAATTTTGTTGCCATTGGTCATTATTTATTTTCTGTCATCTGTTCATTAATGAACCAGTAAGTCCTACCTTCTATGTCAATTACATAATACTTTCTTGTTTCAACTAGAAATGGAATTTTTCATACTCATCTAAACTTCAATTTAATTTTTACATATTTCCACGGTAGATTTTTGTTTCCCAATGAACAAATTCAATTTTCCCCAGAGATGTAAAGGGCCTTGAAAGCCTTATTTGATGTATGTAGTGTTTACTGAATATGTGATGTTGATTTCGACTTTGTAGTTTCATTAGTTGGGAAGTCTGAAGGGATTCTCTTTGTGGTTGTATTTTTTGATTTAGTATTCTTACATGCCTCTGGAGGATAGCTAACATCTTGGATCACAATACCTAGTTGCAGTGAGTTGTTGCATCTTCCATATGGGCATACTTGCTCTGCTGTCTTGAAGGTGGGAGTATGTTCAGCAACCGTCTGTGAAGAGCTTTCTAACTTGACACATCACCTTGATTGAAAAAATTGTCATAGAAGTAACCCAACCTTAAAATTGTTTCATGATTGATTTTTATACTAGTAAGTTCAAGCCCTTTTTTATCCCTTACTTTGTAGGTCTTTGAATTTTTAGTCAATATAACATTATAATATGCCTAACATGCAGTCGGAAAACTTTTCTATCATACACGGATATGATGGAAGGTCTTTTCAACAACATTATGTAAATCAGGACTTCGGAAATAGGTAATACTGTACATTGATCTCTGTTCCTTTGGTTGCTATCCAGCATGAATATTTATCTATTTTGTTGTTGTTGGTCTGCAACAAATGACTGAATTTTTTTGCCACTTATTATACTTTCATATATGTCATCTGCAGTATTTTCTTTTCAAAAACTCACAAGTACAGATTACAATGTTACTACATTGAACCAGGTGCTGCTCATCAGTTTGTTTCATTAGATCAGCTTATACTTTGGCTGTTTGTCTCCATTCGTTATTTCATGTTCGGTACCTGTGTTGAGCAGGTTCTTTAATCAATAAGTTCAATGTGTCATGTTATTGGAAGTTGCATAGGTATCTTCGGCGGGACCATTGGCTTGCTAGCTGGTTGAGAAGAGAAATCCAAGCTTTAATTCAGGTTGATGTGGTCAAGAGTTCTTTGTTTACCAATTATATATAGAGAAAATTCATCGCATTTACTGGAGGTTTTACCAATTGTGGTGTTATTTCAAAATTAGGATTCCTCAAAATAACATATTCTTTTTTTGGCAGGTACGGACATTATGAACTACCTTGTCCCAGTTTTTTAACCTCTCCATTTGGTGTGGTGTGTTTTCTTCCAGTAGCTGAACTTCCAAGAAGCATATATATCCTTGTTCACTTTTTAGATTTTTTTAAGGAAGAAATTTATCTAGCTATGCAAGAGCATCAGATGTCTTAGAACAGTTGGCATTAAATATCAAATGAATGAGAGAGAGAGAGAGAGAGAGAGAGAGAGAGGGTATGTTCTCTTGTTGATTACCAGCAAAAGATTTGTCGCCATGCAGCGAGATGAACTAATATTTCTGGGATTCTTCCTGTAAATGCTTTCTGCTTTATGGCACAGTGTTAGTTTTGGGATACCTTTTGGAAGCATACTTATCAATACTACGTGTACCAGAACTTGTGGAACTTTTTAGTATTCGGAATAGATGAGCTTCAGAAATGGTGCTAGATATTCCTGCCCAATCAAATTTGCTACACAAGATTCATATCTTCTCCATTTCATTTTGTCAAACTAATGTTTTAACTTATTTTTATGCTGACATCAAAGCACAATGACAAATGCCCTATTCAACAACATAATACCTTGTTTTTGAAGTGTTTGTTTTCTTGCACAGAGGGAATCTGTATGTTTATGGAGTTTTGTAGGTCCTTTTCTTCCTTTGGAAAAATAATTTTGGCAGGTTTTAAATTCTTGAACAGTTTGTTCATTCTGTAAATGGCTGCAAATTTTCAATTATGTAACTTTATATCTCGGTTTAATTTTGAATAACACTGGATGGACAATTATGATAAGAATTGAAGTTTATACTATATCATCTTAAAGTAAGCTTTAAGTTTAGTATGGTGTCTGTCACAAAGTTGTTGCACTCTATTGCCACTTTTTTAGTCCAAACTATGTAGTTTTTCTACATTTGCTAACAGATTCTGTTTTCTACTTGATATGTAGGAGGAAAATGTTGAGATTATAGTGCATCACATTGTTGGTGTGGTAGACTCATTGAAAAGGTAAGACTTTCTAATTTTAGGACAGTGAACTGATTAAATCCATTTGCACCAATGGAACTCAAGCAGATTACTGTAAATATCTGATTTTCTTATTGCGTTGAACTCTAGATCAAATGTTAAATAGGTTCTTATGCAGATAATAAGTCGTCAATTATCACCTCTATATGTGTTGTGCTACACTAATTTACACCTGGCTTAGTACGTTGCAGAAAAGAGCATAAATCTTCAGGGAATACACCAGAAGCAAAACAAGAAGAGTTCAAGACATTAGTCTCTCAGGCGGCCAGGCCTTTCTTAACAGGTCGGACAGATAGATTTGTAATCGAGTTGGAACTGTTTCTCGCTTCGGGATTGAATATTGAAGCCTATGATCGAGTTTATATTCAACATTTGGGCTGGAAAATTCCTGAAATAACTGGTGAGGATGAAGCCGGAGAATTTCATGCACACGAACCATCAGTTCCATCCTTGTATATATTTGACGAGGACTCCGATGGGAATGAATGAACTGTGTCTTGTCATAAGTCGAGTGCTTTATTTTTATTTTAGTTTGCCTTTAATTGTGGTCTTTTCCATTAAAATGGAGAATTGGATATAAAATGGAGGCATATCAATGAAAATAAGCAAGTTGCAGTGCCCATAACAACGTAACATTACCTTGCCAAGAAAGAGCTTGTGTTGAATTCCATGCATCCAAACATATGGTTAGATTCATTTGAAGGAAAAGAAAAGAAAAAGGTTTGACTAGTGGATTTAGATGTTGGAATAAAATATAGTATTTACGTGTTGAAATTGATCTATACAATGAAGAATATAGTGTGGTAGGTTTGAGGAGTGTGTTTGATTCTCAAAAGGTACATTCAAATGCACCAAGAAGTAATAATATCTAGGTGAGGTTTGAGGTCGAACTATAGGGATTAAAAATGAATTAAGAAATTAAGCAAAGGAAGACCAAGTTTGATTTTTATAAAAGTTGAATTTGTTGGAAATTAATGGTAAATAAATTTGAAGGAAATAACAATTAGAAGAATGACTTTTTAATTTTGGGATTTGGATTTGTTTATGTTTATTAAATAATTATATTTATGTAATTTGCAATTATCTTATTTGATTTTCAAATTAATGTAGCCAACCAAAAAACAGAAGCTTTGATCACACAATTATTTTGATTGATATGAAAATAGGAATTGATGAAATAGGTTATAAAATTCGCAGGGAACTATAACTTTGGGTATAATGTCGGAGCTAAGATATTTAATTTAAAATCAACCATAATCTCTTGGTTAGCTTACTGTTGACAGAAGAGTAAATTGACTTTTTTTATTACACAAATATTGCATTTAAACACTCAAATATATTTTCGGATCCCAGAATTAAAGAGTGACTTTTTCTTATTGTTAAGAACTTTATATTTTCTCTAGCACACACACTTCCCAACCACTCATTTCAATGGTATTCCTTCACCTGTCTCTCTATTGATCTTTTGTTTAAAATACCTGATGATGCACAAATCGGTCTTTGTGCTAAATCAATAGTCAAGAATTCGTACGGTCGCAATCAAAGAGCAATAATCAAGCAATTAATAGAGAACAGAAAATAAATAGTCGACTCAGGGATTTATAGTAGTTTGGCTGTGGCCTACGTCCACTTTTTTGAATGGCAACGGTGGCAGACGATCTTTATTAACGTATCGAAGCATTCTGGAGAGTTTACAGTGCAGAGAGAGTGAAAGGGAGAGAGTGAGAGGTGTGTGTAGGGGATTAGTGTCCTACCTCCTCCGCGTGGAGAGGGGCTTATATTATATAGGCTAGGGTTAAGGCGGTGAAGCGGTGCCGTGAATGAGAGGAGTTTTGCTATTTTGGTAAGTATGATTTAGGTAGGAGATCTCCGTATCCTGTTTTCTTCTCCCTCGTGCTCCTATTCTTTCGAAGGAGGACCCTTTGTTTGGCCTCAGATTCGATCGTCGTAAGGGGCTCGGACTTGCATCGGAGTGGGCTTGGACTCAAATTAGAGTCAAGAGGCTGAAGCAAGAAGGAGGAGGAGACGCCCGGAGGGGCCAGCCCAGGCCAACACCCAAAGTGGCCAACCCAGGCGGCGCCCAAGGGCTGCCCTGGGTTGGCTTAGTGTCCTCCTCTTGATGCTTCCCTCTTGATGTCTTCCCTTGATGCCTTCCTTGTCTATGGGTCAGACCAGTCTGAATTTGGACTTTCTCCAATTGGTGGACTTTGATTGGACTTTCCCTTGGGCTTTCTCGGCTTATCTTGATTGGGCTCGGCCCAGCTAAATTCGGGCTCGTCATTTGCCCCCCATGCCCCAAGCCTTTAATTCTTGCAAGAGGAAGGGGTTGAGGGCATGCGTAACCTTTTGAGTAGGAGTCATCTTGCTCCCTTGCGGTGTTCCTTCGGTCTTCGGGGACTTGTCGAACTCACTGATAAGTGTAACAGTAGGCGAGGCTTCCCGGGGGCCGAGGCAATGGGGTAGGCGCCCCTGCGGCTGAGGCGAGCGCTGACGGCCATGAGGCCGGCGCCCAAGTGATGAGAGGGGCTGTTGGAGGGTCGGAACTACGGCAAATCTTCGGACAGTCATAACTTTGCGCACAAGAGTCCGTTTGAGGTGAATTTTTTTTTGATTTCGGGTGTTTTTTCGAGCTCTACGACTCGCAAACTGCCTGCCAACAAATTTTTCCAAAAAATGCTCCTATCCCTTTGAAATCGAGCTTTTAGGACAACCCCGACAAGATGATCGAAAAAAACTTTTCTTCCTTTTTTTTATATATACACCATCGTCTATAAATAGAGGTCGCTATTCCCATCTTCTTCACTTCACTCCCATTTCTCATTTTTCTAACCACAGGCTTCCTCTTCCCAGCTTCCCCAAGGAGTTGTTCAATCTTCCTCAAGAAGCTACATACCAAGCTTCCTCAAGAAGCTTTAGCAAGACTTCCTTGAGAAGTCATCCCTTCTCTATAAAAAGGGTCTTCAAGCTACTGTTCACCCCACTCTCTTCCATTTCTCTCTTCTTCTTCTTCTTTTCTAAGATCAAAGCACATGAGAACTAGGGGCTTGAGGAGTGGAGGAGACGAGGCGAGGAGAGGCGACGCCCAAGGGGCTGCCATGGGCGGCGCCCAAGGTGCCTGCCTAGGTGGCACCCAAAGGGCCAGCCCAGGCGGCTCCCCTCCGGCTTTCGGACGTCCGGGTCCTTCTCCTCGTGGTGGCTTTGGGAGTGTGATGCAGGCGGGCGCCCAAGCGTCGGGCAGAGTCCTTCTCGGCGCGGACGGGAGTCGGAGTGTCTGAACAAGGCGAGGGAAGGGACAGGTCCTCCATGGGCGGCGCCCAAGCCCCGGGTGACGCCTTGGACGGACCCAGGGGCTTGGGTGGCTCACCTTTGGCCTTCGGACGCTTAGGTGCTTCTTCTCGTGGTGGTTTTGGCGTGGTCCAGGCAACGGTTGAGAGGCCCTTCGGAATTTTTGGCCCGAGACCAGGCATGGGAAAAGAGTCTTCGTCTACTCCTTTTGGCATATCACGAGGGACCACAGAAGCATGTAGGCAGCGGAGTGGATCACAGAATGAGGTCGGAGGCGCCTGCCATGGAGTGGGCGACACCACTGGCATGGGCGACGCTCCAAGCTCCTTTGGTGCCGTGCAGACCTCTCCTCGCGAGTCCAGGAAACGGACGGGTGATACGAGTTCTCAAGGGATGTGTCTCGGTATTTACTTATCATTGTTGGTGTAATTATTTTTCTTTGCTATGGTATGAGCTTGCTTTTTACTGGTATTCATTCAGGCGAGAGGGAGACTGTCGGCGACCTCGACAGGGGTCCCGGTGGAGGAGGCGGAGGTGACCGTCGTAAGGTAGCTTTTATATTTAGCCTATTTGAGCGTGATGAGGATATCTTTGATATAGTTGCCCGATATCATATTCCGCCTTCTGTGACGTGCCGTCGTCCTGAGGCCAATGAGTTTGCGTTCTGTGACTCCACGAGTGAGATAGTTGTTTACGAGGGCATGTTGGAGGCAGGACTTCGATTCCCTATCCCCGGACCCATATGTCGGGTTCTTGGGCACTTGTCTCTTGTCCCGGGGAGGCTGGCCCCTAATGGTTGGAGGGTACTCTCTGCATTTATCGCACTGTGGCCATTGGTGCACAACGCTGCTGTTCCCCCTCCGTTTGAAGAATTTGTTGTCACATACATGCTTCTTGAGAACCCTGCTCTGTAACACCCCGCATTTTTTTTATATATGTATATAGTTATATGGTAGATAATTGTTGTGAAAATGAGAATATGTATAATGATGTAAGAATGAATCACATAGGTTAAAACATTAGAAATGAATAATTGGGAGACAAATGGATTTGGAAAGTTTAAGTTTCAAAGACGTTTGAGATTGGAATTAGTTATTAGATAAGTTTCTAAATGTTTTTAGGTCAAAATAATGTTTCCATTGAATTCGGAAGGTCGAAAAACCTTGGGAGAGGTAATATGAGGTGCATTGGAAGCTTGGAAGTACTCCGGAATAAAAACACAAATTTCGTAAATTTCGGGTAGAAAATATTTTGGACACCTCTTAGTATTTTGGCTATAACTTTTTATCATTATATCCAATTGATCTGAAATTTTGACCGTAGATAGTCGACATTAAGGGCTACAAAAGTGTCTCTAATGAAAATTTTCCAATTCAACCCCTAAAGGGGTCAAAACTGCACTTAAAGTCGAGGCAGTCAAATGGTACCGGTACCCCGAAACCAGTATCTAAATGGTACCGGTACCCAGTACCGGTACCGCTTTTCTGAAGCCTTCCGAACAATTAAAAAGTCGAGATTTTGGGTTTTAAAACCCCATTCCAAGCCCTATTTACCCCATTCTTCATCTCATTCTCACCACAAACATCCTAGAGCCCTAGGAGGAGATAAAGAAAGGGAAAAACACCAAGATCAAGATAGCTTCACACCTTATAGAAATCAAAATTAAAATTTCTCAAGAATACCATTCTTCTCCTCTCTTCTTCTATACTTTTACTACACCTTTACCCCCACCTCTTGGAACCCTAAGAGAAGACAAGAAGGAGATCTTTGGAGCTTGGGTTAGCTTAAAACTCTTGGATTCAAGGTAGGAAATTTCTTCTCTTTCTCTTACATTGAGGCTAGGTTTACTTATATGTATTCTTTACACTCTAAATTTTATATGTATGCTATAAATCATTGATTCTTGATATACTCATGAATATTAACATGCTTTAGAAAATATAAATGGTGGGCCAACCATTAAACCCTAGTTTCCAAGAGAGATGAACTTTCTTTTCTAAATTTTGATTTACCCTTGATTTCAAAACCTTAGTGTTTCATATTAAAAAATAAAATGATGTTGTTGTGATCTCTTGTATTTTACATACTTAGTTATTGAAATTGTTACATGATAAATTTGGGAATTTGGCTTATAAATTGGAGACTTGTAAAATTGTTGGGCATTTGAGAACATATTGGATAATGTATTGCTTGTGTGGTTATTTGGATAAACCTTGAGGGTGAGAGGCTCCTTGTAAGGATGCTCATGCCAAGAGAGGACAATTGGTGACATTATCAAGAGGTTCCTCATAAGGATGCTTGAATAACTCAAACCTTGAGGGTGAGAGGTTCCTTGTAAGGATGCTCATGCCAAGAGAGGACAATTTGTGACATTATCAAGAGGTTCCTTGTAAGGATGCTTGAATAACTCAAACCTTGAGGGTGAGAGGTTACTTGTAAGGATGCTCATGCCAAGAGAAGACAATTTGTGACATTATCAAGAGGTTCCTTGTAAGGATGCTTGAATAACTCAAACCTTGAGGGTGAGAGTTCCTTGTAAGGATGCTCATTCCTAAGAGAACAATAGTATATCATGTGTTGGAGAATAGTGATATTTTGGAAATGGATGTTTATGGGAATTGGTTGTTATGGTATATTTCTATTAGTATTGTTATTTAAACTTGAGATCCGTTGTTAAATGTCCTTGTTTTACTTCAAAAATTATGTATGCTATTTGTGAAATGAGACCACCCATTTTATATGTTTTTACAAACCTTGTTTGAGTTTGGGAAGATTTTGCTACAGAGCTTCGTGCTCATCCCCTACAATTACATTTTTCAGATTTGGTGCTAGAGGAGGATCTCGGCATCGACGAGCCGGGACATTGGTAGGCTCCACTCGAGGGGAACCTAGATCCCGAGGTGGATATTTAGAGTCGTAGTTTCTTTTGTACTAGACTAGAAAATTCTTTTGGACATTGTGTAGTCTAGTTTCTTTTATAATTTTCGCTGCGTTATAATAGTAAATTTTCATTGGGAATGTAAAGGCCAAAGATGGCATATTCTTTTGGGATATTGATGTAAATGTTATGAATCATTGTTATGAAGTCTTCTTTATTGATTGTTTATCTTAGTGCTCTCATGGTATGAATGGTTATTGAATGTAATGCCGTCCAGGGTGTATTTTGGGGCGTTACATGCTCCCCACCAGGGGTGGTACCGCTTTGCCCCGAGAGCGGACAAGTTTATCACTGGTCTCACTTCCAATCTTCACAAATGGAAGAGGAAATTCTTTTTTGTAGGAGGTGAGTGGGCTTCTGACTCCGATCGTGATGTGGTGCCTACTCGATGTGATATAGTCCCAAATACTAAGCTGGGTGAGGATCTTTCCTTCAATTCTTGTCTTAATTTTCATGTATGTATTTTTCATAGTGTAACTATCATCTTGCAGCCTCACCGACTCTATCTCGGGATCAGACTAGGTTTCTTGAGATGGTTCGCAACAACCCCATGACGGATGCCTCTGAGATCATGCAGGCAGCCGGTATTTCCCCGGCTCCATTGAAGCAGAAAAAGAAAGGTACTTGATACCTTAATAGTGTTCTTAAGAATGTGATGTAACAGACTTTCTTACTTACACTGGCTTTGCAGGTACCCCCATTGACAGGTCTATTGTGGAGGAGTTACTCACTTCCAGAGTGACGTCTATTCCCCCACCTCCTTCCAAGAGGGTGAAGTCCGGTGCCCCTAGCTCTTCTCAACCGGGGTCTGGTTAGCACACAACTTTGTATATTCTAAGATGCTAATCAACTCATTTTGCTTGCTTTTAAGCTTTAAATGATATAAAGTATGATAATTGAAGTCTTAACGTCAAGTTGTTGTATTTGCAGTTGAATGGAGACAATCATTGCTTTTAAAGACCCTCCACACCTCTTGGGTTTAAAGGAATTGAAAAGATAGTTTGAGGGTAGCTCGGGAGCAAAGAAATCAAGAAATTTAGATAAGGAAGCAGAACGGTACCGGTACCCAAAACCTACTGGAATTGGGGTACCTGTACCACGTTCCTGACGTGCCCAAATTCTACAGATCTGCTCAGATGTCTTGAGGGCCCCACCATTGCCACTCCACTACCTTTCTGACACACCCAGAATACTGATCAGCGTGCTCTCTCCTTCCTCTGAACCCTGGAGCTACAACATTTAATGAGGAGTGAGAAATAAGGGTGAAAAACAGCCCCTGACATGGGCCTAGCCCTAGCTACCCCCCTGACCTCTTTTGTTGACTGTCACCTCCAAAGGGTCAGCCATACTCCCTTGCACGTTTTTGGAAGGGGGTAGCTTACTTCTCCAGGAAGGGGGGTTGGAAATCATGATGACATTTTTGATTGTAATGAATATAGAGAGAGAAGCTCTCAAGGTAGAAGGGGATGAATAGTGGGTTCTAGAGAGAGAAAGTGGCGTTTTTCATGTATTCTCCATTGTTTTAGCTTTGAATGTTTTGTAAGGATCTGGAGAACTTCTTTGAATGTTATTAATGCTAGTTTCTTCATGGTGGTTCTTTGTTTTGATGTTCTCTTTTCACTTCTACCATTAATGCTCATAGGTTGTTCATGTTCTTTGATATAAAATGCATTTTTACTCATTTCACTTCTAATCTACGATTCTTGTACTTAGTTGTTCTGAATCTTCATAGTGTAATAATGTATTGTCTCTTTATTGTTATTTTGATTTCAAATATGAGTAGCTAATTTATTAGTTGGCATAACCAAGGGGAAGCTCTCCTTGGTATATGATTTCAACTCTTGTCCTCAGTTATCTCTTCAAGACCAATGGTTTGGTTTTACCGGGTTGAAGGTGGATGATTTGGTGAGTCTTTGATAAACCGTAGGCATAGTCACGGTTTATGCTTAGATTCTCATCGGACTCATCCTCAGCTTCCCGCTAATCAATCGTTCATTTATGCTTGATCGGAGGAGTAGCTTGAGTTGAGATTACATACCTAGTGGAGTGACCTCTTGGAAATGCCAACACTTGTTTTCTCATTGCATTCTCATTAGCTCACTTTACCAACCAAATCTCAAGACAAAATATTTTATATTTTCGTTTTTCACCAAATCACTCCAACCTTGACTCACTTCCTTCCCTGTGGATACAACATTGGAATACTCTTCCAAGTAACACACGACACACGAAAGTCTCCTTGTGATTGGAGAGCATTTTTGTGCATACACATCCCATTTTACATCATTCCATTTCCCTTGCCTCATTGCCCTTTCTTTTGACATTATCCCTAGGGGAAGAAATCTTTCTCCCCCGGCCATACATTGCATCATTTGAGGGAGAGTAATTAGGGGTTAGTTGAGGTTAGGTTTATCAATCAATCAGGGTCTACTGGTCTCACAGAGGCTGAGCTTGGTGATGCTCCACCCTCTTCTCTTACTGATGTCTCCTCTCCCCCGAGGGATTGTTCTAGCACAGCCGTGGGGGCTGAGGTTCCGGTGCCATCTTCTACCATAATCGTGGACCCACCAAGTCACCCTCACCCGGACGTTCGCTCGACATCTATGCTCCAGAATCTGAGTGCGACAAGGGGGAGACTCTGTGACTTTGTGAGAGGTGCTGACGTTCAAGAGATTACATCTCGGAGTCTAGAAGGCATGGTCAACGCCGCTGTTGAGGGCTTTGCTCTGGTATGCTTTCCTTTTTGTTTCGTTCTTGACTTCTTTTGTCATATCTTGGCTTAATTCCTGACTGTCCTTGTATTTTGTTTTTGAATGTCTATAGATGGCTGCTGCCTTGCCTGGCTTGTTTAATAATACCTTAAAGATCGGGGAGGCCGTTAGTGGCAAGGCAAAGGAGAGGCATGCGCGTGAGGCTGTCGAGGAGCAGCTGCGACAGGCACGAGAGGATGCCGTGAAGTACCAGAGGCTCGAGCGGCAGGCACAAGAGGATGTCGCTGAGGAGTTACGGGAGTCGCAAGGGAAGACTGCTCAACTTGAGGCTGACCTTCACGTAGTACTTGAGAGAGCTATTAGGGCGGAGGCTCAAAGGGATGCTGCTGAAAGGGCCAGGGTCGGTACCTTCATTGATGGCTACGAGAAGCTCTGGAGGAAGGCCTCTATAGCATCCCCTTACTGTGATCTTTCTGACCTTAAGCCTTCTGAAGCTCTTGAGTCCAATGATGAGGACTATGTGAATGGAGGTAGTGAGGGCCACTAGGATTGTGTTGTGTTTGTGTCTTTGTTCTGCTGACACACTATGTCCATCTTTTGTCAAGAGTTCATGTGTTTGGATGACATATCATATTTGTAAAGGTTTTTTGAATGGAATACAACTTTTTTGAGAAAAATATCGAGAAATTTTATTTTATAATTCAAAGTAAATATTTGAAGAAAAAAGACTAACATAGGAAATTGACTAACAAAATAACCTAAACAGTGGTCACCAAATCATGATTGACTGCCCCCAGCTACTGGTAGTATTTATTTAGGTTTTCTGCATTCCATGGGTTGCCTAGGACCCTTCCTTTAGAGTTTTGAATTCTGTAGGTACCCGGCCTTACTATCTCCGTAACCGTGTAGGGTCCTTCCCAGTTGGGTCCCAATTTTCCTTCCCGGGAGTCTTTGGGGGACAGGATGACCTTCTTGAGGACCAGATCCCCAGGTAAGAAGGCACGAAGCTTCACCCTCGAATTGTAGTACTTGGTCATGCGACGCTTGTACTCTGCATTCCTGAGCATGACTATCTCTCTCTCCTCCTCCACCAAGTCGAGGTTAATGCGGAGGCCTTCTTCATTACTGGTAGGGTCATGGCTTTGGACCCTAAGAGAGTGTACCCTGATTTCAACGGGTATCACTGCCTCTGTTCCATAGGCTAGAGAGAATGGGGTCTCACCCGTAGGACCTCTTGGTGTGGTCCGATATGCCCATAGTACTCCTGAAAGTTCGTCTACCCACTTCCCTTTTGTGGTCTTCAATCTGGCTTTCAAGTTACGGAGTATAGTCCTGACAGTGAACTCCGCTTGTCCGTTCGCCTGTGGATGGGCGGGGATAGAGTGGGGTTGCTTAATCTGGAGGTCCGCACAGAAAGTGTTGAGGAGCTTGTTATCAAACTACTTGGCGTTGTCGCTCACGATGGCATGAGGTACCCTGAAGCGGCAGACTAGACTCCTCCATATGAAGTCTTTTATCTTCTGGTCTATGATTCTGGCTAGAGCTTCGACTTCTACCCATTTTGTGAAGTAATCGATAGCTATGACTACGAACTTGCATTGGCCTCGACTCACAGGGAGGGGACCTAGAATGTCAATCCCCCACAAGGAGAAGGGCCACGGGCTCTAAATTGTGGTGAGTTCCTCGGGCGGCTGTCTGGGTACAGTCGCAAAACACTGGCACTTATCACACCTCCTGACAAAGTCTCGGGTGTCTCTGATCATGGTGGACCAATAGTATCCCTGTCTAACTGCCTTATGAGCCAATGCACGTCCTTTTGAGTGGTTCCCATATATCCCCTCATGGATCTCCTTCATTGCATAGTCCGCCTCTTCTGGGGTGAGACAACGGAGTAGTGGGAGAGAATGACTCTTTTTGTAAAAGGTGTTTTGTAATATAACATACCTGGATGCCCTCATCCTCAATTTTTTGGCTTCCACTGGGTTGTCTGGAAGAGTGCCTCCCTCTAGGTAGCTTCTGATAGGATTCATCCAATTGGACTTCGGTGATACACAGTGAGTCTCGACCTCCTCTAACTTGGTGGTGCTAGGCTCAAACTGGTGACCTGTCAACGCCGGTCCCATGAGTATGTTGGCGGATGCAAACTTGGCAAGAACGTCCGCCATGATATTCTCTTCTCGAGGTATATGGTGGATCTCAAAGCATGCAAACTTTGCGAGGAGTGCTTGGACCACCGAGAGGTATTCCTGCATCCTTTTTTCTTTGGCTTCAAAACCTCCCCTTACCTGATTGACTACGAGCTTAGAGTCACTGTAAGTCACGAGACGAAGTGCTTCCATCTCTAAGGCTAACCTTAGACCCGATACGAGGGCCTCATACTCTACTCGATTATTGGACGTGTTGAAGTGGAGGGAGACAGCGTACTTTAACGGAGTGCCATGGGGACTGATTAGTACGAGTCCAGCTCCACCGTCCTCATTGGTAGAGGACCCATCCACATAGAGTTTCTAACATGGCAGAGAGGATGATGGGGGTGACGTCGGGAGAGGACGTGAAGATGGGAGTGAGGGAGCCTGAGAAGGCAGCGCCCAAGGTAGGGTGGGCGGCGCCTTGGCTTGCCCGATCGATGGCTCTGCCCCCTGTTCCTCCTCCGGGTTGGCGGGTCTTTGTATGGCAACTGGTCCAACTTCCTGGTTGAGAGAGTCAGTATGTACTGAACAAGTGCGCGCAGAGGCACCTAGTTCTTCATTTTGGGACTCCTGGGGAGGTGTGGACTCTGTTACAAAGTCTGCGAGCGCCTGTGCTTTGATGGCAGCCCTCGGTTTGTACTGCACGTCAAATTCGCTCAACTCCATGGCCTACTTGAGCAGTCTCCCAGAGACATCAGGCTTCCCTAAGATTCTTTTGAGTGGCTGATCGGTGACCATTGTGATGGTGTGACCTTGGAAGTAATGGCGTAGACATCTGGCGACAGTGACAAGCGCGAGAGCTAATTTTTCTAACTCTGAGTATCTCACCTCTGCTCCTCGGTAGGCTCTATTTACATAGTAGATAGGCTTCTGGATGCCCCCATCCTCTCTGATAAGTACGGAGCTTACGGCGGAGGGAGAAGATGAGAGGTAGAGTTAGAGGGTTTCTCCCGGCATAGTATGGGAGAGCAGTGGAGGTGTGGAGAGGTAAGCTTTGAGCTTCTGGAAGGCCTCCTCAGCGTCTGAGCCCCATTGGAAGGACCTGTGGAGGATCTTAAAAAAGGAAGACATTTATCAGCAAATTTTGAAACAAACCTGTTAAGTGCTGCTATTCTCCTATTAAGGCGCTGAACCTCCTTGGTTGAGGCAGGGGACTTCATCTCAACGATCGCTCTGATTTTATCTGGGTTGGCTTCGATGCCCCTTTTATGGACAATGAAGCTTAAGAACTTCCCTGAGCCTACGCTGAAGGCGTATTTTTCAGGGTTTAATTTCATCTTGTAGGCTCTTAGCACATCGAAGGTCTCCTGTAGGTGTGCGATATGATCTGTGGTTGCTACACTCTTTACTAACATATCATCCACATAGGCCTCCATCGTCTTCCCAATCTGGGCCTTGAACATTCTATTAACGAGACACTGATATGTGGTACCGGCATTCTTGAGCCCGAAAGGCATCACCCTATAGCAGTAAGTACCTCTGGGGGTGATGAATGAGGTCTTCTCTTAGTCTGGAGGGAACATGCTGATCTGGTTATAACCGGAGTAGGCATCAAGAAAACTCAAGAGCTCGTGTCCTGCCGTGGCATCAATGAGCAGGTCGATTCGTGGGAGAGGATAACTATCCTTGGGGTAGGCCTTGTTGAGCTCCGTAAAATCTACGTAGAGGCGCCACTTTTCATTGGCCTTTGTCACCATTACCACATTGAATAGCCATTCTGGGTAGGCTACCTCCCTCACTGACCCATTAGTCAGCAACTTGTCTACCTCTTCTCCCATGACTTGCCCTCTCTCAGTGCTCACACTCCTCAACTTGTGATGGACAGGCTTGTATCTGGGGTCAACATTCAGTCGGTGGGAGGCTACCTCTGGATCGTTGCCCTCTAAGTCCTCATGGGACCAGGCGAAGACGTCTGTATTTCTCCTGAGGAAGTCTACCAAAGCAGATGCTAGCTCCTGGGAGAGTGAGGAGCCTAGATAGACTTTCCTCTCTGGAAGGTTGTCATCTAGTATTATTGGGCGAAGCTCCTCTACTGGTTCACCCCTCTCTAAGGTACTGTCGTCCTTAGGTCAAAGACCTCGGCTTAGAGTGTCTCATTCGGTCTCCTAGCCCTCATAGAGGCCACATAGCACTCTTTGGTTGAGACCTGGTCTCCTCTAATCTCCCCAACCCCATTGGAAGTAGGGAAGCGGAGGAAAAGGTGGTAAGTAGAGGGTACTGCCCTTAAGGCATTGAGGGTAGGACGTCCAAGTATTATATTATAAGCAGAAGGGCAAACAAGTACAAGAAAATTTACCATGACAGTAGAGCTCTTTGGTGCAGTCCCTGCTATGACAGACAGGGTGATGGATCCCAAAGGTTGGACTCTCTCTCCCGAGAAACCAACTAAGGGAGTCCTGACTGGCTGTAATCTTTCTCTTCCGAGGTGAAGGCTGTCCTAGGCTGGGGCAAATAGGATGTCGGCAGAGCTTCCACTGCAACTAGGATCCTTCTGACTTGGTAGTTGGCCACCATCAGAGTCAAAACTAAAGGGTCGTCATGAGGGGTCTGGACTCCTACCAGGTCTCTGTCTGAGAAGGTGATGACCTCCTCCTTCCCGTGTCGTGGGGTCTTCATTGGGCAAGAGTCATGAGACTCTGCCTGTCTAGCTTTACAAGCGTGCGCCTTCCTGGCGGAGTTGGAGTCACCTCCTCCTCCTAGTCATCCGGCGATGGTCTGAATCTCATCGAGGGGTTGCTGGTGTTCTCGTTCTTCGTGCGAAGGGGCAGGTCCTCGACCAGCCATATATTGTCTGAGATGACCTCGTTGGATAGGCTCCTCAATTTGCTTCTTCACCTAGAAGTAGTTGTCTGTGTCATGTCCATGGTCGCGGTGGAAACGACAATACTTATTGTGATTTTGGCGCTTGGGGTCAGACTTCATCTTTTCGGGCTAGCGGATGGCTGGGTCATCCTGTATCTGGAGTAGGATGTGCTCCACCGAAGCATTGAGTGGAGTGAATGGCTGTCGGTCCCTCGGGGGTAGTGATCCGAGGCGGTCCTTTACGGGGACCCTCTCGGCTTTCTTTCTCTTGTTCTCAGTCGCCCATCGGTCTTCTCGACTGTCTTTCCTTTTCTCCCCTCGGGAGGACTCACCTCTACGGGTTTTGGTGACGTCCTCGGCGTTCATATATTTTTGGGCCTTAGATAGTAACTTGGGCATGCTAGAGGGCAGATTTTTGATGACTGAGAACATGAAGCTGGAGGTGCGAAGTCCAGCGATAAAGGTGGCTAAGGCTACCTTGTCATCTAGTTCTTTGACTTGAAGGACCGCCTCATTGAAGCTGGCAAGGTAGCTACGGAGGCTTTTGTCCTTATCCTGCTTGATAGTGAGCATATGAGTTACTGGCTTTTGATGGCGGCGTCCCCCTATGAAATGGGAGACGAAAGACTTACTTAGTTCTGCGAAGGATCGGATGGAAGAGGGCCTCAGCTTGGAGAACCACTGGCGGGCGGACCCCTTCAAGATGGTAGGGAACGCCCTGCACATGATCTCCTCAAGCACATTGTGGAGCTACATGAGGGACTTGTAGGTATCCAGATGGTCGAGGGGATCTCTGTTACCGTCGAAGGTCTCGATGTTGGGCATCTTGAACTTCGGAGGTAGTGTGGGTAGTTGACAATATCAGTGATAAAGGGCATGTCAGTGCATCTCACCAGGTAGTCCATGGTCGTAGGCGCCTGTGCCTTGATGGCATTGAGGGCGTCGCCAAGTTGGTTTTGCACCTCCCTTATCTTCTCGTCCCACTGGTTGGGGACATTCTCGGTTGGATGGCGGTACTGGCTCTCATGGTCTCCGTATTGACTCTCTCCTTCATCCTCCTGCGTATGCACATGAGAAGGGGGGATACGAGAGCTCCCTGTGTGTTGAGGAGGGACTGTTAGGCGAGGGGCGCCTTGTGGTCACAGGGCATTCTAGCGAGGGGCCCCATGGTGAGGGGCTGCTTGACACTCGTGAGGTGCAGGTTGCTGTTTCTCCCCAATCGGAGGGATTGGGACTACTCCTTCTGGATGAGGGGTAGCACCTCCTTAGGTGAGCATCAGTTGGATGATCTGCTGATTTTGTTTCACCAGCAATTATATAGTCTGGAGAAGTTATTTTTGCTGACCAGTAGGAGTCGCAATAGTGGATGGTTCAGATGGTGCGAAAGGAGGTAGAGCTTCCTCCCCCTGGTGGGCCGGGTTGTGGTCTCCCGGCTGTTGGCTCATTGATCGGGTGGTAATCGCCATGGATTGCGAAGGGGATTGAAAGGTAGTAGAAACTATGTCGTTCCCACAGACGGTGCCAAACTGATGATGAACAAATCGGTCTTTGTGCAAGATCAATAGTCAAGAATTCGTACGTTCGCAATCAAAGAGCAATAACCAAGCAATTAATAGAGAACAGAAAATAAATAGTCGACTCAGGGATTTATAGTGGTTCGGCCGTGGCCTAAGTCCACTTTCTTGAATGGCAACAGTGGCCGGCGATCTTTATTAACGTGTCGAAGTACTCCGGAGAGTTTACAGTGCAGAGAGAGTGAGACGGAGAGAGAGATAGGTGTGTGTAGGGGATCTGTGTCCTACCCCTCCGTATGGAGAGGGGCTTACATTATATAGGCTAGGGTTAAGGCGGTGCCGTGAATGAGAGGAGTTTTGCTATTTTGGTAAGTATGATTTAGGTAAGAGATCTCCGTATCCCGTTTTACTCTCCCTTGTGCTCCTATTCTTTTGGAGGAGAACTCCTTGTTTGGCCTCAAATTTGATCGTCGTATGGGGCTCGGACTTGCATCGGAGTGGGCTTGGAATCAAATTAGAGTCAAGAGGCCGAAGCAAGAAGGAGGAGGAGACGCTCGGAGGGGCCAGCCCAGGCCAATGCCCAAGGGGGCCAACCTGGGCGGCACCCAAGGGGTCCTGGGTTGGCTTGGTGTCCTCCTCTTGATGTCTCCCTCTTGATGTCTTCCCTTGATGCCTTCCTTGTCCATGAGTCGGACCAGTCTGGATTTGGACTTTCTCCAATTGATGGACTTTGATTGGACTTTCCCTTGGGATTTCTCGGTTTATCTTGATTGGGCTTGGCCCAGCTAAATTCGGGCTCGTCAATACCCACACTAGTTCCCTGTATATTCGGTCTCGGACTTAATTGAGTTATTATTATAACTTGATCGCTTATACTTGGATGTGCATATCTTTAGTCGAGTCGGGGGGCATATCGGACAGAACACCCTACTTAGCCAGTCAAAGGTTGTGATTCTAGACTTCATTTCCACTGCAAATGACAACAATGGTGATAGCCGCTGATTATGGCAAAAGGGCCAATCTTGATCAGGGAAAAATGCAAGTGATTATCTTCGTCTTTATCTTGGTTGACTGTGAAACCTAGTGTAAAGATGGTCTGTTTCATTAGAAGGAAGAAAGGGAATCAAGCTACAGAAGACAATGTTCCCTATTATAGTATGTACTGATTTTTTATAGGTTTGGATTTGAGCTTCACGGGTACAACTGAATATAAAAAGTCTTCATGTTGTCAAACGGATTTGTTTATGTAATTTTTTTTTCTTTTTTTGTGAAAATTGGGGCTCAGTCCTCCTTTAGGGACTTAAATAAGTTTAGTTTGTTAAAGAAATTTATTTGGGGATAAGTCATTTTTTAATCTTACTAATAAGTAGTTAAGTCCATTTCTTTTAAACTCAAAAAATATATTTACTTGAAAGCAACTTTAAATTAGTTTCTTGGGAATTGTTATCCCTTAAATTCACTATCAATGAAATGCCACTAATTTTTTTTGACATGAATTTGAAATTCAAATTTAAAGAACATTTGATACACACTCTCTCTCTCTCTCTCTCTCTCTCTATATATATATATA
>CM042189.1:20710106-20725114 GCA_023539305.1 Ilex asprella | reverse complement strand
TATATATATATATATATATATATATATATATATAGGACTCATATGAGTAGACTATTTGTTTTTGGTTTAAATGTTACTATTTTTGTTTTTGAATGTTACTATTTTTTTTGTTTAAATATTTTTTATTTGCTATTGAATTTTATTATTTTTTAAATATTGTTGTTTTCGATGTTGAATGTTACCATTTTTTTCTGAATATTCTATGTTAGTGTTTTTATTTGATATTGTTACTATTCATATTGCTCTTTTTATTTGCATGTTACTATTTTTGTCAGATATGTTACTGTTCATATTACCGTTTTTATTAAGTATGTTACTATTGTAATTTTTTCAAATATTAATATTGAATGTTATTATTATTTTTTGAATATTATTATTATTTTTGTATTTAAATTTTACTATTTTTTGTGTTTAAATTATATTATTTTTCGTGTTTGAATATTACTATATATATATATATATATATATATATATATATGAGAAATAAATAAATAGTTTTATTGTATTTATGGATATAGACAGATATGAGAGAGATAATTTTAATGTTAGTTAACTTTTAAAATTTAGGAGTTGTTACTTTTCAAATTTGTTTTAATTAAACATAACTATTAGGAGTATTTTTGATAATGAAAATCAAAATGGACTTAATATTAAACAAATTTTCTTGATGGACTAATTACCAAATAAGTCTACAAAGGAGGACCGACCTCCAAATTTTTTTTTGTTTTGCAATTTTTTTATTGTTTATGTGGTAGCTGGAAACTAGTTGTTTCTGCAATTTGAATTTTATATGTTATATTTTACAAATTATGTGTTTGTTGGTGAAGGAGCATAAAATGATTGCGCAAGTCTGGAGAAACATGCACCGACCTTCAAAGACAACTGGACCGAGCAACCATCGTGACTCGGTAGAAGTAATGCTCGGGCAAACGAAGAACAATCCCAAAGAATCAAAGGAGAAACATAGGGAAAGAGTCCAACAGATTTATAGGGATACAATGTAAACGTGGAAGGAAAAACTAGAGATAAAGGCTAACAGAAGGGGAAAATTACAACTGTTATGGTAGACATACCCTCTAATTTGGCTAAAAGAAAGGAAAAGACATAGACACTACAAATACAGGGCCAAGGCGGTAACGTCCCAGAATCTATCTTAGAAGGCATTAGCTATCTACCAAATATTCAACCATGAGAGCATCTACAAACAACCATCAATACATGAAATTAAACCAAAACATCCATCCATTGAATAAATAAACAAAACCAACTCCAACAAAACGCAGTTAAACCTTAAATTATATCTCAAAACCCAAATAATACCTCGTAGCAGAAAAGATAAAATTTTACTCTTAACATTATCTCATAATCACATAAGAAATTAAAACTAGTATAAAGAATTAGCTCTAAACATATACTTCCGGATCCACATCATGATCCGCTCTAAAATCTCAGTCAACTTGCTCACCTATCTCAATATTTTCTTCAATCCCGAAATCTAAAAAATTTTATTCATGTAGGATAAGCATGTAACGCCCCAAATTCCCCCTTGGACGACATTACTATTTAAAACCATTCACATCATGAGAGCAACTAATAGACTCATAAATACAGAAAGTATCATTCATCATATATAATATCTACAACATCATCCAAAAAAATAGGCTAAATCATTACCATTACATCCTAAAAAATATGTCAACCATGATAATTACACCCAAAAGAATATGTCAAACTATTATCTTGTAGTGGAATACGAAAAATATTAACAAAAACATTATCTCAAAATAAATCTCCTAGTCTAGAATATAAACAGTGCAACTCTAGACATTCCCATCCAGATCCACATGTCCATCCACTTGAGCTTCCTAAAGCACCTGTTTGTCCACTTCGAGCTCTTCCTCTAAACCAAAATTTGAAATGAATGTTGTTTGTAGAGGGGTGAGCTCTAAGCTCTGCAGGGAAATTCTCTCAAATTCGAACAAGGTTTAAAATATATATAAAATAGGTCGGTCTCATTTTATAAATATTATATATAAATTTTGACATAAAATAGTGACATTTCAACAGATCTGCAGTTTACACAACAACAATAAATTTAATGAAGCAGTAAAACCAATTCCTAACAATAAACCATTTTTAACCATAAAATATTTCCAGCATTCTTGTAATAAATAATTTCCACAACAATAAATATTAACCCATAATTTGCACTATTATCCACAATGTATATCAAGCCACAACTTGTATATCAGGTATAATGTATGACATCGCATGAATAAACATGAATAGTACTTAAAATTTGCATTTTACTATGCCTTTTTGAGACTAATTGTACTTTAATGGAGTTTAAGTGATGACATTTCAGGTCCTAAAGTGAACAAAGGCTCAAGAACAACAAATATCACACTTGAGTGTAACACTTGTACATTAGGGAACAAAATTGGAGAAGCTTGGAACAAAGCATGAACGTTTAAATGCCAACTCATGTTCGAACGTCCACTTGAACTCTGAGAAGATCAGATTGCTGAGACATGACATGATGCAGTCAAGAAGAAAGAACCTGAAGTACTTAAGTATCACGCTCGAACGTCAACTCACATTCAAACGTCCACTTGAATTTATTGAAGACCAGAGTGATGAGTGCAAAACGCCAAGATGTGCATGGAGTGTGGAAATAGGATTCCACAGAAGACCACATGCCATTTGAGCGAGAAGGTCAGACCCCATCTGGTGTTCAAACGCCCATAAAGCAAAGACAGAAGAAACGTTCGAACGCAATCCAACGTTCGAATGCCCATAAATTTTTAGTTGTGCATTGTTCTTATGCTTAAAGTTTTATATTCCCCTTGTTTATTGAATGATTGATTGCATCTAGAAAAGCTAAGGTACTTTGTATAACTGTGGGTTCTTTCTATAACATGGATGACTCTTGCATAGAAAGACTCATTAGTTAAAGACAAGTACCCCAACTAGATTTTCTTGACTACCCTTTAATCCTCACCATTACTGTGCTTTAATTAAAGAATTGAATATTAATGTTATGGTTGAATGTCTTGTAGAAACACTGGCAGCATTCACTATTCCTTCACCCCTTTTTGTCTCCTCCTGCTTGCCTATAAATACTCCTATTTTTTGTGAGAGAAGGGAACTTAGTAGAGAGTTTGATGGAGGCTTAGACTCCCACTCATATAGTTGTAGAATTGCTTTATATTTGCTTCTAATCAAGGAAGATAGTTCATTTCTTGGTTGAGGAAGCAACCCTCCAAATGTGACTAGCTTTCTTCTACTTTTATTTTTCATGTCTTTCACTTCCATTGCTTAAGCTTCTTTTTTTTATCTTAGAGGAGTGACAATCTTCCACTTTTTTAGAGCTTACCAAAGCCATGAAGAGTAAAATGTGATTCACTCATTCTTCGTTAAAGATCGGCTCCTTGTTCATTGTTCTTTCATTTTGTAAGTCCTATCCTCGGAGGGATGAGCATTACTCACTTTTTTAGCTTTACCAAGCCATGAAGAATGAGTAGTTTCTCATTCACTCTTTAGTAAGAGGTGAAGGACATGTATAAATTATCAGAAAATTATATTTGTGAATTGTTCTTATGCTTAAAGTTTTATATTCCCCTTGCTTATTGAATGATTGATTGTATCAAGCAAAGCTAAGGTACTTTGTATAACTGTGGGTTCTTTTTAAGGTAAAAGGTAAAAAAACCTTTATTTTTGTATAGATTCTTTAGTTTATTGTGAATAATTTTTGATTATTTTATTTATGAGGATGCTCCTCACTATCAAAATTTGTCAACAAAATATTCTTGGTCTGTGAATCAACCTGAACCAAATTTACCTAGATCAATAACAGACTCTTGTGAGAGTAATATGACAAATAATGACAGAAACAGAGAAGTTCCAATGAGAGAGGGGGAAGTGCCTAACATTCGAACTCTGCGGGATTACTTAAATCCCACAAGAAATAATGTCTCCTCTTGCTTTGTATTTGCTGAAAATGCTCCCCTCTTTACTGTAAAGTCGAAGACAGTGCAGGTATTACTTGTTTTCCATGGACTTGATGTAGAAAATCCATATTTGCATATAAAATATTTTGAGGAAGTGTGTGAAACATTTCAAGACAATTTTGAATTGGCCAAGATGAAACTTTTCCCTTTCTCTTTAAGAGACAAAGCTAAATAATGACTAAATTCTTTAAAAGCTCTTTCAATACCTAACTAGCAAGCATTGCAAAATGATTTTTCAGAAAAATTTTCCCTCTACATCACACGAATTCACTAAAAAAGCAAATCATGAATTTTTCGATGAAAGAAGGAGAAACCTTTTACCAAAGTTGGGAGAGATTCAAAGATCTTCTTCAATCCTGCCCACACCATGCTTTTGAGAATTGGACTTTGGTAGAATTTTTCTATGACTCTTTGCCCACTAGACTAAGTAGGTCCATCAAGATGATTGCTCAAGGAGAATTTATGAAAAAATGTTCAGAGGAGACAATCACTTTTTTGGACACCATCTCTGATAGTTTTCAAATGTGGGACTCAGCCTCTCCTACCACTGTTGAAGCCAGACCATCCACTACCCAAGGAAAAAAATATGTCTTGAAAGATGATGATGACCTAAGAGCAAAAGTATCCACCTTATCTCGAAAACTTGAAGCTTTAGAGATGAAAAAGATTCGTCAAGTCAATGTTGGCCCTCCCACAGAACAAGTGTGTGAGATCTTTGCATTGACAGGACACTCTACTGGGGAGTGTCCTACCATTCCAGTGTTCAAAGAGGTCTTGTTGGAACAAACAAATGTAATCTCCAACTTCAACAAGCCTTACTCCAACAAATACTCTAAAACATATAATCCAAGGTGGCAGAACTACCCGAACTTCAGTTTGAGGCACACACAACCAATTCCTATGAACCAACCACAAGGTTCACAGCCACCACCTCAAGGACCTCCCCGCATATCAACCCTACCAAACACAACAAAAGAGGAGCCTTGAGGACACATTAAATCAGTTCATGCAAAGCCAAATGAACTACAATAATAGTTCCACTCAGGATTTCTCTGATTTCAAGACCCAGACCACTCAATCTTTTGAGGATCTTAAAAGTCACATCCAAAAGCTGACCCAATCCTTGGCTACACATGAGAAGGGCAAGTTCCCTGCCTAACCAAAACAACAGCAAGACCAATTCCATGTGGGGAACCCTTTGATCATGGAACACCCACAAGACCAAGCTTAAGTTGTCACTACACTGAGAAGTGGCAAGGTGATTGACAAGACTATTAGGGACATGCTCATTCCAAAGTCAAAACCTGAATCAATCCCAACCAACTCATCATTTGAGCCTAAACCAATTGAGCTTGAACTTGTAATTGAAAAAAGAACAAGAACTAGAACCTTTTGAGGAAAGAGAACCTTCGCGTTCCATTGCTATTCCTTTTTATCATAGACTCAAAACCATACAGAAGTTGAATAATTAGCCTAAAATTTACAAGCTTTTTAAGCAAGTAAAAATTAACATCCCACTTCTAGATGCAATCAAACAAGTTTCGTCTTATGTCAAGTTTCTAAAAGACTTGTGCACAGTCAAGAGAAGCCAAAATGTCTAAAAAATAGCCTTCCTGATAGAACAAGCAAGTGCCTTGCTTCAACACAAAACCCCTCCAAAATACAAAAACCTTGGATGTCCGATTGTATCATGTGTCATTGAAAACTTTAGAATAGAACAATCACTGTTAGACCTTGGAGCTAGTGTCAATCTGCTACCCTTCTCTATCTACCAACAATTGGTCTGGGTGAACTCAAACTCACTTGTGTTGCACTTCAGTTGGTCGATAGATCTGTCAAAATTCCTAGGGGCATTGTTGAAGATGTACTGGTCCAAGTGGACAACTTTGTTTCCCAGTTGACTTCATTGTTCTAGATACTCAACTAGCAATACATTCGAAGAATCAAATTTCCATCATTCTTGGTTTCCTTCTTAGTAACTTCCAATGCACTAATCAATTGCAGGAATGGAGTCATTAAATTAAATTTTAGGAGTATGACTCTAGAGTTAAACATTTTCAATATTGCTAAGCACCCGGGAGAAGACAAAGAAGAAGGGAAAATAAACTCTATTGAATCTTTAATATAAGAACATCTGAATGACTCATTCTGTGAGAGTCCTACTGGATCATCTCTGTTGGAGCCTCTCACCTCTGAATTGACAGATGAATGCCCCACTCATACTCTTAGGACATGGATCCCCAAATTCAAAGAGATCTCACCAAATGGCACAAAACCATTCTCATCAAGTGACATTCCACCAAAGCCTGAATTGAAACCTCTCTTATTAGACCTCAAATATGTATTCTTGGGAGAGGAGGGTCATACCCAGTGGTAATTTCATCTAAGCTCACAGACTTACAAGAGTCTAAACTAATTGAAGTTCTTAAAAGCCACAAAAGCACCATTGGGGGGACCATCATAGATTTGAAAGGTATACGCCCGTTAATCTGCAATCACGCTATATACCTTGAAGAGGATTCAAAAACCTCTCAACAAATACAGTGACGAATGAACCCTCACATGAAGAAAGTTGTGAGAACTGAGGTGCTTAAGCTATTAGATGCAGGGATAATCTTTACGATCTCAGATAGCAAATGGGTTAGTCCAACCCAAGTAACACCCAAAAAGTCTGGGGTCACAGTGGTAAAAAATGATACCAATAAACTAGTGCTAACTCGAGTCGTCACAGGATGGTGAATGTGTATTGACTACAAAAAACTCAATTTGGTAACTAGAAAAGACCATTTCTCCTTCCCTTTCTTGATCAGGTTCTAGAGAGAGTTACAGGCCATGAATTTTACTGGTTCGTGGATGGGTGATGAGTACATAATATTACATATGTAAAGGCCTCATTACATGCATTTTATCTCAACTTTTGCATAAGTACTTGGAGTTAGCCGATTTTATGAATAATGTTGAATTTTCAATGTTGCATGTATTTATAGCTTAAATGATGAAGTTTAGGACCCTTGCAACTATGATGGATGTATGGTGAAGGCATGGACACAACACATGAAGATTTAGAGGCCTAAAAGTGAAGAAATCAAGGAGGTTTTGGTGTTTGGGAACAAAGGCACCAGCTACCACATCTTTTGGAAGCATAGCCTCGGTTTTCCTCCATTTTAATCATGATTCACTTAGAATAGGAAAAGTTCAAAACATGAAAGTTGTAGATATGGATGTCTTTTATATCTTGTCAAAATTTCAGCTCAATCTAATGGTTGGATCAAAAGTTATGACGATTCTAAAAAAGGTGGTCCAAAGTAGAAAAACAGTACTTGTACCCCGTACCGGTACGGCGTACTTGTACGCCCGACTCCAGTAGCTTCGAAGTACCGGTACGCTCCTGAAGCCATGCCCGAACCTCTTGTAACTCAGCTCCACTTGCTTGGGGGTCCCACCTACACTTCTCCCACTTGCTCCCCAACATTTTCTTACACATTTCCATGCCTCTCTTACACATTTTGAAGACTTTGAAGGCCATTGCATTAATGAAGATGGGAGAGAAAGTGGGCTGCCAGGGAGTTGCTGGGTAGGCTGTCATAGCCTGTCAAGACCCTTCCATTCAACCTTCTATTGATGGGAAGCCTGCACACTTGCTTGGGGGACCACCATGCACTAAAATTGAAGGCTAACACTCCATTATATTCAACATTACACAACCTATTGAGGGTGGCTACCTAAGCTTAGGAAATCCAAGTAAGAAGATGATGAATAGTGCTATAGTGTGAGAAATTTATGTTTTTGCATTTTCTTCCATATTTTCACTTTTAGTTTATTGTAAGACTCTTGTAATCCTTAACTCTTGCACTTTAATGCCATTCATTTCAAGTATATTGCAAGTTTAATTACATGTTCTTCATTTCACCATTGTTGTTCATGTTTTTCTTCATTTCCTAGCTTTAAAATGGGTATTGTATATTTTTCTTCATAGCTTAAGATTTATTGCTTTAAGTTAAGTTCCATGCTTCATTTCTTCATTATGTCCATTTATATTATGTATTTCTTTCTTGCTTTCATGAGTAGCTAGATTTTAGTTGACTAATCCAAGGGAGATTTCCTCTTGGGTGTGCTACTTCAACTCATTTTCTCTCCTCCCCTCGGTGTACGATGGTTTGGTTTGACTGGGTTGAGAGTGGACATGGTTGTGAGTCTTTGATATCCCGTAGGCCTAGTCATGGGTTATTCTTGGATCCTTACCTCCATTTGGTTGTGAGTTTTTGATATACCGTAGGCATTGTCACGGTGTATGTTTGAATCCTCACTTCCATCTCGTCCTTAGCTTTCTACGAATCAATCGTTCATCTATGTACCATTAGAGGAAGCTTTCGAGTTAAGTTTGGATTCCCATTGGAATGAACTCTTTGGATTAGTCAACACTTGTTTTGTTGCATTTTCATTAATAACACAACTCTCCAAAACACAAACAAAAGATTTTACACTTTCTCTTTTTGACAAAATCACCTTCACACAACTTGAACTTTCCTTCCCTGAGGAGACGACCTTGGAATACTTTTTCAAGTAAAACACCGACATTCAAAAGACTCCTTGCGATTGGGGAGCACTTTTGTTCACATTTCACATTTCACACATTTTGTTTATTTCATTTCCACCATTTTGTTGTCCTATCTCTTGCATGAATCCGAGTGAGAGTGACACTCACCCACACACATAAGCCATATACATATTTCAGGGTTTATGTTAAGAGCTTAGGAACAACAACTTTTTCCAATCAATCAATGGGTATTTTGGATACAATCAAATTGAGATAGCAGTAAATGGCCAAGAAAAAACCACATTCACATGCCCTTTTGGTACCTTTGAGCTCAAAAGGATGCCATTTGGACTTTGTAACACTCCTGCAACATTTCAAAGATACATGACAAGTTTGTTCAATGACATGGTTAAATTTTTTTTGGAAGTGTTCATGGATGATTTCTCTGTCTATGACAACTCATTTGATTTGTATCTAGCCAACCTAGAAAAGGTGTTGATAAGGTGTAAGGAAGCCAATCTAGTGCTCAATTGGAAAAGATTCCATTTTAGGGTAACACAAGATATTGTCTTAGGTTACATTGTGTCGTCTGAGGATATGAAAATTGACAAGGCAAAATTAGATCTGACTGAAAATTTTTCAGCCCCCAAGACTGTGAAGGATGTCTAATCATTTCTAGGGCATGCAGGCTTTTACAGGAGATTCATTAAAGATTTCAGTATTATAGCCAAACCCATGTGTCATTTTCTGAGTTAGGACGTAAATTTTGTGTGGAATGAAGCATGCCAGAAAGCTTTTGAAAAGCTTAAATGAATGTTAATTTTTGCCCCTATCATGCACCCCCTGACTGGACTCTACTCTTCGAATTAATGTACGATGCAAGTGACTATGCTGTAGGTGTTGTGTTGGGACAAAGAAAGGGTAAGAAACCACATGTGATTTACTATGCAAGTAAAAATTTGAATAATGCTAAAATGAATTATTGAACGACTGAAAAAGAGCTGCTTGCTGTAATTTTTGCTTTGGAAAAATTTCGTTCATATCTTGTTGGTTTTTTTGTTACTGTATTCACTGACCACGCAGCCCTAAAATTCTTGCTCATAAAGAAGGATGCCTAACCAAGGCTCTTAAGATGGATACTCTTGCTCTAAGAGTTTGATATGATCATTAATGACAAAAAGGGTGTTGAGAATGTGGTGGCAGATCATCTATCTAGATTAACTTTTGAATTTTACTAGGATGGACTGCCAATTAATGTGAAATTCTTCGATGAACAACTGTTCATGATTGATGAGACACCAAGGTATGATGATGTTGCTAATTTCCTTGTTACTAGTACGCTCCCTCCATCCTTTACCATGATGGACAAAAAGAAATTTCTGAGGGAAGTTCGTAACTTATTTTGGAAAGATCCATTCGTATTTAAGTACTGTAAGGATCAAATCATAAGATGTTGCATTCCTGCTCATGAAAGCAGCCAGGTAATAACATTTCGTTATTCTGAAGCTTGTGGTGGCCATTTCTCATCAAGAAAAACCACAGCAAAAATCTTGCAGTGTAGATTTTACTGGCCCATACTTTTTAAAGATGTTCATGTCTTTTGTTTAACTTGCGATAGATGTCAAAGGTTAGAGAGCATTTCTAAAAGAAACATGATGCCCTTAAACCCCATTATGGTGATTGAAATTTTTGACTGTTGGGACATATATTTTATGGGACCATTTCCCCTTCTTTTGGCTATCTATACATTTTAGTGGTTGTAGACTATGTATCCAAATGTGTTGAAGCAATTTCATGCTGAAATAATGATCACCGCACAGTGATCAAGTTTTTTAAAGAAAATATTTTGTCCTGATTTAGAATTCCTAAATCAATCATAAGTGATGGGGGTGCTCATTTTTGCTATCGTCTTTTCTAGAATTTAATGAAAAAATACTTGATTTTTCACAAAATTGCAACCCCTTATCACCCACAGACTAGTGGAAAGGCATAATTGGCTAATCGAGAGATCAAATTGATTTTAGAAAAAATAGTAAATTCATACCACAAAGATTGGTCATCAAGACTAACTGACGCACTCTGGACATATCACACTATTTTTAAAATAATTTTGGGCATGTCTCCTTATCGATTAGTCTATGGAAAGTTGTGTCACCTACATGTGGAATTGGAACATAGGGCATATTGAGCCATTAAAACAATGAACTTTGACCTGGATAAGTTTGAGCTCTCAAGGAAACTTATGATAAATGAATTGGAGGAATTGAGAAATGAAGCATATGAGAATGCTAAGATTGCTAAAACTAGGATGAAAATTTTCTATGACAAGGACATTGTGCGGAAGTCTTTTGAACCTTCTAAAAAAGTCCTATTTTTTAATTCAAGTCTCCGCCTCTTTCCTGGTAAGTTGAAGTCCAGATAGACTAGACCTTACATTGTCAAAATGGTGTTTAGACATGGAGTAGTAGAAGTGGAAAACCCATAGAATGGTAATATCTTTACTATTAATGGTCAGAGGTTGAAACCATTTTAGAGGATTTTGTTAAAAAACTGGAAACCATTCTTTTAATGGATCCAGAATATTCCTCCGAGATTCATGCTTGTCGACACTTGAACGGATCGGGTTAGGAAAAATTTGAGCCAACCCAACCTGATGGGATGCCTTTATAAGGCCCTCACCCCTTTTTCTCCCTTTTTCCCACATCCACCATTGTTGGCCCCCTCTTTCCTTTCCTTTTCTTTTCTTTTCATCTTCATCTTCTTCTTTTTCTTTTTCCTTCTCTGTTTTCTATAACATGACCCAGAACTCAAGCGAACCTATGTCTATATACCCCAAAGACCCAGTCATTTGTCTCATGATTACCATTTGCTTACTTTATTTGTACATGACTGTTCTGCTTCTGTACGCACTCACATTAAAGGGCTACCAACCCATCCAAAACCCAAATCTGCGTAAAGATGATTAAATCTATGTATTTGCTTGTAGGTTTTGACAGATGAACAAATCTCTACATTTCAACCTCATCTCCAAGATACATATACTGGTAAATTCGAAACATTGGGGACAATGTTTAGTTTAGGTTGAGGGTGAGAACTATAGTTCATATTTTGTACGCCATGCTATTTCGGTACTTTGCTTAACCGGTTTGTGAGGTAGAAAATTGGGAGAGTCACTGGTTGTTCGAATGACACAGAGGATGACTCGGATTAGAGTGCTTTCTAAATTGAGAAAAATTGTGTGTTGGGATGAAAGCCAAGGGTTCGAATTTTGTGTAAAAAGTGTAAAAATCCTTTCTTGTTTTGTACAAACTCTTTTGACTGAAATGAAAACACGGGCCAAGTACGGAACGTCCTTAAATAACAACCTAAAGCGTGGGTAGGGACTTGTCCAGAGACGACTTGAAATTTTTGGTTCAAACTTATGTGGATAAACCTCTCTGATTGTGCATAGTGTAGTACAATTTTTTTTTAATTTTTGATTCAATGTTCAAACGCTAAGTGACATTCGAACGTCACCTGCTTATTGTACTCAACCTTTGATGAAGCTTCTATTGGAAACAAAAAGTATTGGGAGTTCAGCACGTTCGAACGAGAAGAGCTTACAACACTTTGGTCTTTGTCACCATGTTCGAACGACACTCTTGTTCGAACGATCCTTTAAAAATCATTCTATACACATTCGAATGTCAGTAACGTTCAAACGTTTCTTCTCTGACTATAAATACCTAGATCATCTTCCCCATTTCATAACCCCCAAAACCCTTTCAAAAAATCCAAACCCTAGGCTGAATTTTCGGTACCCAGACCTCATAACACCCATCATTCCCCATTTTTACCTAAAATCGATCACCCCAGAGCCATTCCCACATAAAAACTTCTCTTTTCACCAAGAAATTCAAGAGTTCCAAACTCAAAAAAGCTCAAAACCGAAAACACCATTCCTCTAAGAGTCAAAATGCCTGCAAGGTGCAACCCAAACAATCATGAGCCTAATTTCATGGAGGAGGTGATCAAAGTGAGAGAATGGAGGCCACCCATTGGCCGTTGGTATGACAAAACTCGCTTTCCCTCGGCTCTCAAGGTAGACATGTATGAGAACTATTTTCAAAATCACGCTGTTGTTTGTGAGCGAGATGTTAACTTGAGTGATTTTGTTGAGTTGGGTATATTTGCGGAGATGGAGCAAAGAGGTTGGGCATTGTACTTGAGAAACAGTGGAGAGGCCATAATTGACTTGGTGTGGGAGTTTTACTCCAACACCGAAATAGTCAATGAAGCACTAAAGAGCTATGTGAGGGAAATTCATATTGACGTGGATGAGGATTACATAAGAGAAATTAGGCAAGAGGTAACTCGAGTCCCAAATCCCACCAATCCCCCTAGAAAGACTGTGGCAATGAATGTTGTGGGGAAGGAGCTGATGTGGGTGCCTGACTTTTCTTGAACTGAAAAGAGATTTTTTAGACAAGGGGAGCTCACCGACAAATAAAAAATGTTAAATTTGATTGTAGTGTCGAATTTTACTCCAATAGGAAGGAAAAATAAAATCCTCCCTGACATGGTCCGGTTGCTTTACGCACTTGGGAAGGGCCAAAGCATTGACCTCCCCTACCTGATTTTGAAAGAAATGAAGAAAGGGTGCGATGTGAAGCAGAATTCCCTCCTGTTTGGCGCTCTAGTGATACAAATGTGCAAGGATTATGGGGTTAGGGTAAGGTCTAAAAGGGAAATCCAAAAGCCAATGGGGCCACTGAACAAGACACCTTTTAGGAGGAGCCAAAGTCATAGTGGCACCTCGGCAGCAAGACAAGAGGTGCCCCCGATACTAGAAGTTGATGAGGTGCAAGATGAGCTTTACCAGGAGAAGGAGAGAGAGTTGGATGCAGAGAGAGAGCAGGCACAAACTCTGGAGGAGCTAAGACCAGTTCTAGCACCAGCATCCGACGCTCTCTATGAGATATCATGCTTAGCATTGAAGCTAAGCAGGATGAGATTCTTCGCCTAAGGGGTGGACTTGGTGAACCTGACAGAGATGGTGGATCTGGAGGAGAGTAGAGAGAGATGCATGTTCTGAAGGGGAGCGTTTGTTTCTTCTTTTCATGGATGAGTTTCGTCTTTGATAGTGGTTGCGGATATTTTAAGTGTAACACCCCGCATTTTCTTTTATAAATGTATATAGTTATATGATAGATAATTATTGTGAAAATGAGGATATGTATAATGATATAAGAACGAATCCCATAAGTTAAAACATTAGAAATGAACAATTGGGAGACAAATGGATTTGGCAAGTTTAAGTTTCAAAGACGTTTGAGATTGAAATTAGTTATTAGATAAGTTTCTAAATGTTTTAAGGTTAAAATAATGTTTCCATTGAATCCGGAAGGTCGAAAAACCTTGGGAGAGGTAATATGAGGTGCATTGGAAGCTTAGAAGTACTCCGGAATAAAAACACAAATTTCCTCTCAGTATTTTGGCCATAAATTTTTATCCTTATATCCAATTGATCTGAAATTTTGACAGTAGATAGTAGACATCTAGGGATACAAAAATGTATCTCATGAAAATTTTCCAATTCGACCTCAAAATGGGTCAAAACTGCCTTGAAAGTTGGAGGAAAAATCTGTTTGCAGAATAGTACCGGTACCCCGTTTTCAGAAAGTTTTTGGTATCGGTACCGGGTACCGGTAAACCCAATAAAAAGTCTAAATGTTTAATGTCGCGATCTCGGTCCGATTTTTGGGCCTAAAAATACTTTAGGCCGCCTCCTTAGTCGTCCATACACCTTTCTAAACCCTAGATAGCTTGGAAGAGAAAGAGAGGAAGATCAAAGCACCTAGATCAAGATAGATTTACACTCCATAGAAATCAAAACCGAAAATTCTCAAGAACTCCATTCTTCTCCTCTTTTCTTCTACACTTTTACTACACCTTTACCCACACCTCTTAGAATCCTAAGAGAAGACAAGAAGGAGAAGGAGAAGGGAGGAAGAAGATCTTTGGAGCTTGGGTTAGCTTAAATCTCTTGGATTCAAGGTAGGGGGTTTTCTCTCATTCACTTACATTGAGGCTAGGGCCTATATATATGTAATCTTTTCACCTTAAATTATACATGTATGCTAAATAATCATTGTTTCTTAATACCTTGTGACTATTACCATGATTTAAACAATATTATTGTTTGATTAACCCTTGAATCCTTTTTCTTGCCTAAAAACCCTAAATTCTAAGAGAGATGAACTTTTCTTTAAATTGTTCTAAATTCTTGATTTCAAAACTTTAGTGTTGAATACTGTACAACAAAATAATATAGATTATGATCTCTTGCATATTTTCTTGGATTATTTGATTATATGACACATGTGAGAAAAATTGGGGATTTTACTATAATTGTGAAATTGTTGTGAATTAAGCATATTCTCGGTTTTCTCATTGTATGGGTGTTGTGATGGACTTGGATT
>CM042189.1:20617249-20693802 GCA_023539305.1 Ilex asprella | reverse complement strand
AATGGAGATTAAAACTTAACTACATGCAAGAAATCTTAAACTAAGAAGAGAAATCAACAATACCCATTTTAAACTAAGAAATGAAGAACTTGAAAGCATAAATGGTGAAATCTAAGTTACACAACTAAACTTGAAATAGACTTGAAGTAAATGACATTAAGGTAATAAAATGAAGATTACAAGAGTATGAAAGCTTACTACAACAATAGCAAGTGAAATGGGAGAAGAAAATGCAAAACAAAATTTACTCTTCATCATCTTCAACCTTGGAACTCTCTCTATATATCTACTCCTAAGCTTAGGTAGCCACACTTCTCAAATGCTGAATATTGTTGAGATATATGGAGTGTATGCCTTGCAAAAAACGTCCATGAGGGTCCCTAGGGTCTGTGTGAAAATTCATCCATCAATAGGGGGCTGAATAGATGGGTTGCACAGGCTAGGACAGAGCTAGCCTGCAACTCACATGGCTGCCCACTTCTCTCACATCCTCATTAAATGTCAAGCCTTCAAAGTCTTCCTAATGTGTAAGGGAGGCATGCTCTTGTGTCAGGAAATGTTAGGGGGCAAGTGGGAGAAGTGTAAGTGGGACCCCCAAGCCTCAAAGTTGAGTTATAGGCTGTTTTTCGGCCAGAAGGTTCGTGGTACCGGTACCGAGTACCGGTACTGTTTTTCTGCACTGGACCACCTTCGGTAGAAATGACATAACTCTTGATCTAACCGTTGGATTGAGCTGAAATTTTGACACGACACAGAAGACATACATATCTACAACTTTTATGTTTTTAACTTTTCCAGATTATGAGTATATCATGGTCAAAATGGAGGATAATCGAGAAAGTGCTTCCCAGTGATGTGGCAGCTGGTGCCTTTGTTCCAAAACACCAATACCTCCTTGATTTCTTCACTTTTAAGCCTCCAATTCTTCATGTATTGTGTCCATGCCATTACCACACATCCAACATAGTTGCAAGGTCCTAAAATCCAACATTTAAGCTATCAAAACAAGCAACATCGAGAATTCAACATTATTCATAAAATAGGCTAACACTAAGTAATTAAATGCAAAAGTTGAGTTATAATGAATGTAATGAGACCATGAAATGTGCAATATTATGTGCTCATCAGCTACTCATGCTTAAATTAAAACTAACAATGTAATGGAAAGACATTATGAAGATGTGACTATTTAAACTAAGTTAATGCATGACAACATGAGTTAAAATAGTGTACATTCAATACCCATTTACAACTAAGAAATTGAAGAACATAGAAGCATTAATGGTGAAGGCATTAAAAGAAGATTATAGCTAAAAAAAACTTGAAATAAATGACATTCAAAGCATTGAAGGATGCTTAATAGGTTCTTACATTCAAATGGACGACAATGCTTGGAAGAAAATGTAAAAATCTCAACTTCTCTCTCTACACACTATTCATCATCATCTTTGACTATCTCTGTCCATATTACAATGTGTCCTGCATAATGCCTGAACAATGGAGTCTTTCCTTGCCAAAAAAGTGCATGTAGTGATGGTCTAGCCTACAGATGTGATTTCCTTCCATAGGCTGCTAAGAGGAATGGGTTGGACACAGAGCTAGCCTGCACACCCAACAACATTCTTCTTCTCTCTCCTCATTTATCATCCAAGCTCCCAAAAGTCAATTGAAGGGTGTAGGAAGGTTGGTCAGTGTGATGGAGGAGTCAGAGACAAGTGGGAGTGTGATTGGTAAGACCCTAAAAAATGGCAGAGCTTGAGATGCAGAGATGAAGCTGATTCAGCAGACAGTATCGGTACCCTGAACTCCAGAGGCAGAATTGTACTAGTACTGCGTACTGGTACTGTTTCTGCTACTTTGTCTGATTTTCTGATTTCTTCACTTCAGAGCTATCATCCAGCCACCCTTTTCATCCTCATTTACCTCAATTCATATGGGAAGACCTTTAGAAGCATCATTTATCGCCTTTTATCTACGAACACCAAATATCTTAATAGCTCTTGTAATGCAATTCCTATCATTTAATCACCAAAAGTAAGTGAAAATAGAATGATTAGCACATGAAATATGCAATGTTTTTGTGCTAATCACACCCCCAACTTGTGTTTTGCTAGTCCCTTAACAAAATTTAATTTCCAAAACAGGAAAACAAGTGTAGCACACAAAAATCCATTTAAATAACCAGTTCATCCAATCAATCATAATGCAATTAGCAAAATAAACATGGGAAAGATTGAACTAAAACTATAGTTTTCCATTAATGTGTTAAAAAGTTGGAGTACATGGAGTAGGACTTCCAAAAGAAACAAAATAGCCTACGACTCCATCCTAACTAAGTACAATCCAACACCAAAGGTTGGGCAGCAACTACAACAACCTACTGCACATCACCCTCTCCATCATCCCCATCACCTTTATCATCCTCATCATCCTTAGACTCTTCATCTTCACCTCCCTTATCAGTTTCTTCATCGTCCTCATCCTCCTCCTCCTTAACCATTGTGAAGGCAGAAGGGGCAGTAGCTGGCGGAGTGGGTCCTTTTGGGATGGACCTCCTAGGGAAGGTATACATGAACATCTCTCTTAGCTTGGTTGTCATCCCCTGCACTGATTCCTCAATCCCATGCACTGTTACCTCTAGTGCATCAAGACTCTGGGTCGTTGAGCGTGTTAGGGTAGTGTAGATGGTCCAGCGGATGAAGATGGTTTAGGAGCCTCAAAATCAGAACCCAACGTCTTAGCTTGCTCTCCCTTACTCATGGCTTTTCTCTTCTTACTACTGGCCTCGCCAATAGCCCCGGTCTCGAGAGGAATGAGCTTGTCAAACGCATAGGACTTCACTTTGAAGTGCATGCACTTCCGGATTATCAAATTCCCGTATGGCAAATTGGTCATCGGCTTCATTGTCACGGCAAAGTTTTTCATCACCTTCCATATAAAAAGAGCAAAATCAACCATTTTCCCTGACATGACAACATCTAAAAGGGCTAACTTCTCCATATTTGGCTTCTTTCTACAGCCCTAGGGAGTAAATTGTAATGGAGAAGTTTATTCAGAAGACCGTACACTTGCTTTAACCTTCCACTTTGAAATAGTCCCTTGAATTAAGTAGGATCCTTATACATAAGAGCCACGAACTCGGCCCTGGTCTTGGCTTTAGTGACATTGTAAGGATAGACTGGTGGGAAGGAGGGTGGTCTCTTATAGTCCCCAAAGAGAGTGGCAATGACATCGGGGGTTACTTCGAACATTTTACCCCGAACATTTGTTCTCAAAACTTCCTCACCGTTCACCTCAGCCACCTTAACTGTTTGGTAGAACTCCGTACACATTGACAAATTATACCCCTCAACGGGCTCAAACCAAAATCTCATCCCATGTGCTTCGATGATCTTCACAACCATGTGCCTTGGGGTATGTGTGAGGTGATCTAGATGTCGCTCACAAGTCACACTAATCTCCTGAATCCACAGGAGTCGTGCCTCATTCCTAGCCTTTTTCCTTTGCTCATTTGGGTCCTCACTTGACCTTTCACCACTTCTCTTGCGGCTACTGGGATCCACGGGTGGAGAGGAATTGGATCTAGGTTGTTTGGTCCAGGCCATGCAGTGCAACAGTGCCCCCATTGATAGAAATACAAAAAAGATCAAGAAAAGACCCTCAATCGGGTCTATGGCCTTATGAA
The DNA here is from genome assembly GCA_023539305.1 of Ilex asprella. Lineage (NCBI taxonomy): Eukaryota > Viridiplantae > Streptophyta > Magnoliopsida > Aquifoliales > Aquifoliaceae > Ilex > Ilex asprella. The sequence goes on along the minus strand of CM042189.1, from coordinate 20,690,117 downwards.
CAAGCTCCAAGTGATGATGCATTTAGAATTTTGGCACTTAGGGTTTGAACAGGGGTGGGTTACATCAAATCAAGGCTCAAAGAAGCGAGGATTTAGGATTTGGAGGAGAAAGAGAGGGATTTCGAGGCCTGGGAGGTTTTCGAGTGAGAGAGAGAGGTTCTAGGGTCTGTGATTAAAGGGGGAAAGTGAAGGGTTCCTCAAAGAAATTAAATTTAAAAGCCCAAATTTTTTTTTATTTTAGCAGACCGTACATGTACTGTGTACCGGAACCTCGCACCCCAGTGGCCAAACTGTACCGGTATGCAATATCGATACACTATGCTCTAGAGGCCAAACTATACCGGTTCTCCCTGCCTTGTTTGCCAAAATTCTTCTGCTGAGCAACACATCTCCACTCCACTCCAACTCTGGACCTCCCTAGACATTCTACCAGACTATTTGTGACCTCGACTTCATCTTAAAAATGTACTACACTTATAAACCACAATCCGAACCATCATGCCCAATTTATTACTGAAATTGCAGAATGATTTAAACTTTTGAAGCATTCAATGTACATGGAATGGATTTCAATCTTTAACTATCAAAATGAACACCTAAAATGCAACTCACATAATTAATAACCCAGGCATTCCTAATTCATTTCAAATATCAAAACTTTGAGCACTATTTCTTATTCTGCAAGCATGGAACTATTTAACACATTTCTCAGATGATTGAACTAAGCACACATGAGACATACCATAGTCTTAAATACTAGTTTAAACTATGCACTTGTACATTTATTTTTGAACTCGTGTGTGTGTGAGTTGAACAAATAATTTGAGCATTTACACAACATAATTCACATTCGTATGGCTAGTCAAACATAGCTTCAATGCAAACCTCACCAAAGGTCACTCATAATGAAATACACTTGAGTTATCGTGACATGCACTCCATGTGTACATGTGAGATCGATTTTTGTGCACAAAAACTAAGTATGCTCACATGTAATCCAAAAATGAAGTTTATGTATGAGAATGAAGTGACTTTGGCATAATCTCATGAAAATAATGTTAGGGCATTGGGTAGCAAAACTAACTCATCATTCTATTGAAAATTATGCATCTCCCATGCTTCTCTAGTTCACTTAGGTCTTTGAAGGTTATAATGGGGTCTTGGGGTGATATTAAGGAAAAAGAAACGAAAGATATAGGGTAACAAAGAGGGTTATTCCTAGTGAAAGAGTTTTATTAAAAAAACATCTCCCTTTTCTGGGATTTTCATTCTTTACACCATTCCAACACTCTTTGCTTCTCTTCTTTCTTTTTCTTAACATTTTCTTTTTCTTTTGATCATTCTTTCTTTTTCTCACCCTTTTCCCTCATTTTCTTGAATTATCATTCTTTTTTTTTCAAACTCTTTGAGTTTCACAACAATCAACATTTGCTTGAATTTTCACACCACACTTTTTTTTTGTTTTTCAATCACTCATTTTCAGTTTTAGGAACAACCAAGGTAAGGTAAATATTTCTCATTTTCATCAGTTTCGTCAACTGTGTGGCATAGAAATGAATTTCACTTAGGCTCAATCATGACACTAGGGATAATATTTTCACAAGAATGAGACAAAGACTCAAAATATTCAAAGATGAACTAAAATCACTTCCAGATACGCATAGGAGAGCAGCGTACATTTCAGATAAGTTAATCGACTACTCTAATGCACCTAACCAAAACAAGCATAATAAGACTATTGAATAATTTGGAAATTTAAGAATTGTTCCCTGAGTAAATGTAAGTCCCCTCCAAAAAGAATTGGACCTAAAGCTCCCATGGGTCCTTACTCATCTCCACTACTTATGTCAAGCCTCAAATATGAATCCAATTCGTAAATTGCTGAAATTACACATTCAAAAGAGCACATACAGTTGGGTTCAAAAATCAATACATGTGTGATACTCACGCATAGTATTCACTTCTATAGTATGCTCATGTGCTCAAGGTTCAAAACAAAGATCAACATATCATCTAATCCAAACACTCTTAATAAGGGAATACTGATCAACATTCAAATATTTTTTTCACAAAATTTTTAGAATTTTTACATAAATACCCTAATACAAGCAAAAATCTATATCACAAAATTTTTTCAATAACATTGGTGTATCATGCAAATGGTGCACCTCACCCCCAACTTGAACCATGCATTGACGGACAATAAAAGATATGATATGCAATGACGAACAATAAAAAGATGAGTAGGGTTAGATAACACCTCGCAATTGAGCTTCAACAAAAGTACCAATATCGGAAACTAAGAAAAATAATACTATACACCAAAGAAAGTAAGTGACATTAAATAAAAATAACATAAGTAAATAAAAGCAATTGTACACTAGAAAACATAAACACCAGCTACTCCTGCACCAAATTCGGATACACCGGATCAATTAAATTCTCCTCCACCATCTGTCCTTTAAAACCCTCAAAGAATGGTTTAAGTCTTTGATCATTGACCATGAATGTTTGGCCATTCTCGGGGTTTGTGACATCCACAGCTCCGTTGGGGTAGGTGCTTGGTGAAAAACCTTGTTGTTTCCTTAGCCCCTAAATACTATCCCTTAGAATATGTAGTGTATGGATGAAGGGAGTGTCACTCTCCCTTGGAATAGTGTCAAAAGGAAGGGCAAGGAGATGGGGAAAATGGTAAGAACAAAATATGTTAGAAATGAAATGTGTGAACAAAAGTGCTCCCCAAGCGCAATGAGTCTTTTGTTTGTCGTGTTTTGCTTGGAAGAGTATTCCAAAGTCGTCTCCTCAGGGAAGGAAAGTTCAAGTGTGTGAAGGTGATTTTTCAAAAAGTAAAGAAAGTGTAAAATCATGTAGTTGATTTTGATGAGTTTTGTTCTTCATGAAAATGCAAGAGAACAAGTGTTGGCCAATCCAAAATGTTCACTCCAATGAGAATTCTCAATCAACTTGAAACCTTCCTCCGAGTGTTTATAGATGAACGATTGATTCGTGGGAAGCTATAGACGAGATGGTGAGGATCCAAGCATAAACCGTGACCAGGCCTATGGAATATCAAAGACTCACACTCTCATCCACCCTCAACCCAGTCAAATCGAACCATCGTACACCAAGAGAGGAAAGAAAATGAGTTGAAATGAAAAACTCAAGGGGAGGTCTCCCTTGAATTAGCCAACTAAAAATTTAGCTACTCATAATAAAAGACAAGATATACATAATGTAAAGAGACATGTAAAGAAAATGGAGCTTAAAACTTAACTTAAAACAAGAAAACTTGAACTACAAAGAAAAATATGCAATACACAATTGAAAAGCTTGAAATGTAAAACTTGAAACAACAATGGTAGAAACTAGAACATGTAATTAAACTTGAAATAAATGACATTCAAAGTAATAAAGGAAGCTTACAAAAGTCTTAATGAAGACTATAAGAGAAAGGGGTGAAGACAATGCAAAAAAATTAACTTCTAGCACTATTCATCAGCTTCCTCACTAAAACTACTCCTAAGCTTAGGTAGCCACCACTTGCAATGTTGAAGAATGCTGAATATATGGAGTGTTTGCCCTTTATTTTCGTGCAATGTGGTTGATTTCAAGAACAAAATTTATCTAAAGCAAATACTATCGCTAGCTGTTCTTTTTCTGTGGTAGTGTAATTCATTTGGGATTCATTGAGTGTTTTGCTAGCGTGGTGTATTACATATAGTCTATTTTCCTCCCTTTGACCGAGCACTGTGCAACTGCATAATCAGCTGCGTTGCACATCAGCTCAAAAAGTAGATTCCACTTGGGTGGTCGCATGATCGGAGGTGTGACTAGTATGCTTTTAAGTTTTTTAAAGGATGCCTCACAATCATCCGACCACTTGAATGGGACCTCCTTAGACAATAGGTTGGTCAAGGGTTGGGCCAACGCACTAAAATTTCTTATAAAGCGACGATAAAACCCAGCATGGCCTAGAAACAACTGAATGTCCTTGATTGCTCTTGGCCTGGGGAGGTTAGAGATGGCCTCCACCTTGGATCTGTCGACTTTAAACCCCTTGCCAAAACTATATGACCAAGCACAATTCCCTCTGGCACCATGAAGTGACACTTTTCCAAGTTCAAGATTAAATTCTTTTCCTCATAACGTGCTAGAACTTTATCCAAAATTTTCAAACATCCATCAAATGAGTCCCCAAATACTGAAAAGTCATTCACGAAGACCTCTACTATCTTTTCCACCATGTCATTGAAAATCTCCATCATGCAGCGTTGAAAAAACCCTGAAGCATTGCATAGTCTGAACGGAATTCGGCGGTATGCGAAGGTACCATAGGGGCAAGTGAGAGTGGCTTTCTCTTGGTCTTCTAACACGATCTCAATTTGATTGTAGCTGGAGTACCCATCTAAAAGTAATAGAATAGATGTCCCGCTACTCTTTCCAAAACTTGATCAAGGAACGACATTGGGAAGTGGTCTTTCCTTATGCATAAGTTTAGTTTCCGGTAATTGATGCACACCCTCCATCTAGTGATTACCGATGTTGGGATCAGCTCATTATTCTCATTTTCTACCATCGTGATCCCGGACTTCTTGGGTACTACTTACATGGGGCTAACCCACTTACTATCGACAATAGAAAAAATGATGTCCACGTCAAGTAGTTTCAACACTTCATCCCGCACCACTTCCTTTATGATAGGTTTCAACCTTCTTTGTGATTGTTGGGATGATTTGGTGTCCTTCTCAAGATAGATACGGTGTGTGCAAATAAGGGGGCTTATTCCTTTTATGTCGGCAATTGTCCAACCAAGCCCCCTTATGTTTTCTCCACATTTTCAAAAGATCTTTTGCTTGTTTGGTCTCCAAGATTGAGCTAATCACCAAGGGAAAAGTCTTGTCCTCTCTAAGATATGCATATTTCCAATGGATCGGAAGTGGCTTCAATTCCAAAATGGCCTTTTTCTCTTTTGACAAAAAAATCTTCTTGTCATGCATTGAGAGCTTCTCAAATGCAGGAGTCCATCTGTCTACCCCTTCCACACTTTCCAATTCTTTTGGCCCGTCAATCTCTTCCCTATCAACAAATCCCTCCTCTTCCATCTTAAAAGTGCTCATTAACTCTAAATGTTCCTCTACCAAGGTGTCAATCCGGTTAACCTTATGTACCTCCTTATTAGCACCCGATTGCTTGGCCAAGTTGAATACATTGAACTCCATTGTTATATTCCCAAATGCTAGCTTCATGAAACTATTCATGCAATTTATCATGGCATTAGATGTAGCAAGGAAAGGTCTACTAAGTATAACAAGGATTTTAGAGCAAGGGTTAGCAACAGGGTGAGTTTCAAGTACAATGAAATCAATAGGAAAATAAAAGTTGTCCACTTGAACCAAAACATCCTCAACCACTCCTTTTGATGTTCGAATGCTTCGATCAACCAACTGAAGAATGATTGAGGTTGGCTTTAACTCTTCAAGTTAGAGTTGCTTGTACACTGAGTAAAAGAGGAGATTGACAATAGGCCTCAAGTCAAGTAATGCTTGCTCGACTCGACAATTTTCTATTGTGATGGCAATGGTCGAGCAGCCAGGGTTTTTGAATTTTGGAGGAGCGTTTGTCCTCAAAATTGAGCTCACTTGCTCGATGAGGAATGTCTTTTTGTGGACATTGAGTTTTCTTTTCACTGCGCACAAGTCCTTCAAAATTTTGGCACAAGATGGAATTTGCTTGATGACGTTGAGGAGTGGTATGTTGATCTTCACATGCTTAAACATTTCCAGAATATCAACATAATTAGCCACCTTAACAGGTGGCTTCAAACAATTAGGGAACGGAGCAGGCATGGGAGAAATAATCACTTTCATTAATCAATTTCTCTTTCTCACCCACCTCATCACTCACCTTACCCCTCTCGGTGTCACCCATGGTCTCTTTTTCTTTTGGCAATGTGGCCTTAGGTGAGTCCTTTGGCACAATAGTTTTATCAATTTTCTTACCACTTCCATGCCTTGTTATGAGGTGAGACTCACAAATGCAATGCAACTCGAGCCATCACCGGTTCCCATAACACATGCAATGTTATGCATATAAATCTAGGCAGTCCAAGCCCCCACCATTGATGTTCACATCCAATGACCATTTATAAATCCTGGATCTTTCTTTAGGGTGGGTATTTATGGACTTTCACTAATCGGCACCCAACCAACACGACACCTATGGACTTCCACCAACGGCTCTGTGTACGTTGACACACTTAATAAACTCGATACCATTGGAATGTGTACCTAAATCACTGTGTCTTGCACCCAATGGACAATCTATCCCTTCTTGCTAACCCTGACCCTATTTTTAATGTAATCCGTGTGACTTAGTCGAATCTTAGTCCAACTTTCTTGGGCCCACGAGTAATCCACTAAGAATGGTGTTTGATCAAAACTATGCACACACCCGCACCCATGTCACATGCCCATGAATGTGATGCTTCCTATGCATATGCAACGAAGATTTTAATTGTAATTACAACATCATGTTGAACATGTCATTAGCAGAATAGGAACGACATTCCATCTCAAACAACATTCCCAGTTATATCATAAGCATATAATTACAATCGCATTCTCACCAAACATGTTAGAACAAGTAAAACCCGAGAAAATTTAAACTTTTTTTGAAAAATAAGTATTTCTCTAGAGCTCGGATGACGCAATGGACTTCGCCGTTGGATTTGGATCGTGAAATCGAGTTGCCCAATAAATTTTCATCAAATTCTGAGATAGTCAGACTTTTCATGTTTTATGAGACGATCGTGTGTCGAATGACTTCACGAATGTCCCCCAAAATGAAAATTATAAAAAAAAATTATAATTGAATTAAAGTTCAAATAAAATTAATTTAAACTTAAACCAGGATAAAATTAATTGTTCCGGGGTAAAAACGAACCCGAAAAAATGGGGGACATGTGGTGCGATGCGGGCCATGTTTTAAAATTATAAATAAGGCCTAAATATCTAAATTTGGGCAGAATATCTTCACAATTCTGCTGGTTTTAACGTTTCAGGGAGAAGGGAGAAGACAAGGGAAAATTATAATTTTCTTTCTTCAATTAACAAAGTTTCGTTGGTCAGAATTCGTCGAACCAAGAATCAAAGTCGTTCAAATTAACGAGGGCTATACAACCATTGTAATGCCCCAAAACCTACCTTGGATGGCATTACAAACTAAAAATCATTCACATCATGAGAGCAACTAATAAAATTCATCGATAAGTCAATTTCTTTCATCATATACAAAATCAATAACATCATCCCCAAAAGAATATGCTAAACCATGACAATTACATCCAAAAGAATTAAACATAATCTTGCAGTGGAATCACAAAAATAATGCTAGATTTTAAATTGCCTCAAAAGGAATTTCCTAGTCTATTACAAAAGAGAATATGACTATAAATTTTCACCTCGGGATCTAGGTTCTCCTTTATTGAAGCTTTCCAATGTCCTGGCTTGTCAATTCTAAGCTCCTCCTCTAGGCCATAATCTGAAAATGTATTGTATGTAGGGGGTGAGCACTAAGCTCTGTAGCTACATTCCTCCCAAACTCGAACAAAGTTTTGAACATATAAAATGGGTTGGTCTCATTTTTACAAATATCATGCATAACTTTGAAATAAAACACTGACATTTAAACAGATCTTAAGTTAATGCATTAACAATAAATTCAAGGAAGAGTAAAATCAAGTTCCCAATAATCAGTCATTTACAATGATAAACCATTTCTAACAAGTTCAGGTGGAGTCCCATACTTCCAACCAATTATTGTAGAAACTATTTACCAATAATCATCATCAATAAACTCACGTGTAAATTCATATTTTCAAATGTATCTATATCTCAGGTATGTTGGTCGCTTCTCAGGAATCTGCACAACGACTTTACCTCATTCACCCTTCACAACCAAATCATAAACTATTTTTTAGGAAGAGTGTGTACCATCCCAATGGCATTGAAGAATCCTCCCAAGAAACTAGTAAACTAACACTTTTTCTCGACTTTCGTGAACAATAGTGGTTGTGTAATACCCCGTTCCATTTTGAAAATGAATTACTTAGAGAATATTATATTTAAAGGACTAAGAAAAATTTTAAAGAAGAATTTAGAATAGTCTAGAAGAATATAGAATATTGGACAAGTTTCTAGAATAATCTAGAAGAATCTAGAATGTTGGAAAATTTTTTAGAAAGTTCTAGATGATTCTAGAGAGTTCAAGAATAACCTAGAATAGTATAGAACAATCTAGAATGTTGAAAAAAATTCTAGAAAGAATCTGAAAAGTTCTAGAACAATCTAGAGAAGTCTAGAATAATTTATAAGGTTCTAGGAAGTACTAGAAGGTTCTAGAGAGATTTAGAATGTCCCAGAAAAATTTGGAAGGACTTAAAATGTCTGAGAAGACTTTAGAATATTATAGAAAAATCTAGATACTTGTGAAATTGACATGTGCAAAATAAGCTTGAAACCTAAAAGGATCTAGGAGAGGAGAGGTGGTAGAATATTCTAGGGAATCTCCCCTAACAATGTCACATGTCAATATTCTAGAATAATTCTAGGATGCCTATAAATAGGGCATTTGAGATTGGATTAAGATAGGAGGCAAGTAGTCTTCCACTTTCAAGAAAGAATAGAGAGTAAAAGAGAGAAAAGAATGAAGGAAGAGCACGACATCAAAGGAGAAAAGAAATTGTGAGAAAAGAAGAAAGGCATCAATAACGTCTCAATCCACTTCGGGTAACAAACAACACTTAAGAAGCATATCATTTGCACTTGAGGTGAGTGGTTTGACATGCTATGTAATTTTTAAAATTTTTTGTATCTCTAAACATTTGAAAATAAAATACGATATGTTTGTTTATTACTACCTTTACAAAATATTTTCTAAGTGCCTAAATATTTGTGACATACTATGAATTCTTTGGTGAAGTATTGCGACTCAACCACTTGTTTATATGATGAGACTTTGTGATAGTGAATGGGACCATGATTGAAAGTCCATGAAAATTATTCCTCTGTGTGCGGTGACCTTGGCCACTAGGGAACAAACCCGGGGGAGGCTGAGGTGACCTTAGTGCTCAACGGTTGCAGGAATAGTGCCTGGTGCGTCCTGCTGACCTTCACCGGATCGTCTCAGGGAACAGACCTGGGTGAGGCTGTGGTGATCCTAAGTACGATGTTGGATCCAACCTTGAAATCTTTTCGTATTTTACATTGGTTCCCAACGATATCGTACAGTCTCCACCATTATTATATGATTCATAGTTGCGGTATGATTTCTTGTTGAAACCCGATTGTGTTATTCTTGAGAAAATTGGTTATCTTGATGAAGTTATTTTTCTAAACCTTTGATTTACATGTCATATACCAAATATGTTTTTCAGCCACTTTAAATATGCATGCCTTTCCATTCACTGGGCTTTTTAGCTCATGTTTTCAAAGTAAATTTTTTCCAGGTAAAAGATTGGAGCGTCAATAGCGGACTCAGAGAATTTATTGTGGACTAATAGTGTTGTGACCTCCGTAGCATATATTGTATAGTCATCTTTACTTGTTTGGATAATTGGGACAAATAAGTTTAGGTATGTTGACTTTGACATGTTGACACGAGATCAATTTAGTGTTAATGTTGTTTTACACTCCTATATTATTAGGTTATTGTTAGGCTTACGTGTTCCATAGGTTATAGATCTATGGTTCACGGCCGGTCATGCCCTTGGAGCTGGAGTATGACAATAGTTATATCAGAGCTTAGGTTGTGGTACACATATTGGCATTTATAGCTGTGTCATTTTTATTGAGGGGGTTGAGGTTCCTAGAATCCTTTTGGACATATAAGTTGGAAAAAGTATACTTGATGGTATGGAATGAAGATGTTATGAGATAATATGTTTATTGGAGTGTTAAGGATGAGCATTGGTACTGGCATCCAATAGAGACTTTTCTCCTAAGTACCGATGCAATAAAGTGCACTAGTTCTTTATGATGATTTTTTAGAGAAAAAGGTATTGGGATGATTCTTGAGTTTCCAACTTTGACCTTTTAGGTTAGAGTACCAGCTTATATATTAGGGAGCCACCCCTTTAGTATAATGATTCACTAAAGTTGAGATTGGTAGATTGCTTAAAGGAACAATTGGTGATGGTTGACCATGCTTACTTTTGTGGACCTTAGGCGATACATATGGTGATTTTGAAGTTAAGATAACATCATGGTTTTAATAGAGTATGTTATTGGATGAAACAAGAATTGGGGTGACTTTATGTGAGTAGATTTTTTTGAAGTAAACAAGTTGGGTGTTTTTAGTTCATTTTAATGGTTATACTTATATTGGGGGAAAATTTAATTTTGTGGTTGGGTATCTATTATGCAATCTATTGTATTTCGAAGAGTCAGATATTTTTACGTAAAAGTATTTATTAGTCCCATTCAGTGTCTTGGTGTAAGTACTTCACCGTGAAGGGTTAACTAGATCACTGTTTTTGTAGAACACCAAAACTTTACAGTTTATTGTCATGGCCAGTGGAATGGAATAATGACTTGTAGAGCTGTAAAAGTTAATAATCCAAAAGGTTGAGAATAGTTACATATGATATGGTCAATGGTGATTATCCAAAGGACGGATGTCAGTAAATAGATGAAGTAGTGAAAGGTGATAATCCCAAATAAAGTAAGACAGTTAGAGAGAAAATGTGAATACAAATGTTAAAGGATAGTAATAGATGCAGAGGTAAAGGGAGATGGTCTAAATTATTGAGGACAATGATTGATAAAGTGATGATAATCCAAATGTTGGAAGATAGTGATAGATGATATAAATGATGGTGATACTCGACTTTTAAAAATTTTGTTGGATTTATTGGAGTTTTTCTTATGGTTAAGAAAGTGACTCAACTATTGAAGATAATACCTTTAGTGACTATCCTTAGATTTGATTGAAGTCACTATGAAGACTAGACTATTCAATCAAACGATGATTTGTGGCGTTGCAACATCATTTAGGATGACATGATTGGTAAAAATTTTCAATATCTAGAGCGTTATCTTAAAGGATGTGGTGCTAGACATAAATTTAGGAATAAGTCATTTGGATGATATTGAGTAATGTGTATTAAATTAGTAAAACTGATCAAAAGTTTGTATCTTAATCCCTTGCATTTGGAAATTAACCTATTGATATGAGATCAAGGGGATTGTTTTAGTCAATTGTTGAAGTCCAATCGTTAGAACTTTGGGTACTTGGGCTAAGTATGGGATTAACGGTGGGTCTTTGACCATTAGAGTAATTCTTTATTTGGCTAGTAAGTTTTGTTGATTCTGACTCACTACAAATGAGTAAGTTCTTTATGGTGAGCTTGGAATGCATAAGAGATAACTTTGCGGAGTTGTTCTTGATTCTTGACGAAGAATGGTAGCAAAGTGAAAAATAGAATTTTCTTTTGGATAACATTTACTATCAAGATAGGTGTGAAGAGAAAAATCATATTTGATTGATATAAAGAAGAATCAAGCCTAGAGGTGTCCAAGTTAGTGTTATTCATGGAGACTTGTTGGTATAACTTAAGGATGTGATGTTTGACTTGGTTGAGGAGTTTGGCTAATTCTTTTCATTTACAGATTGAGTGAAATTTTTATTAAGGTTGGGTTTATACTCTAAGAAGATATATTTTTAGATTTGCTTTTGATTCTTGAAGACAAGTGGTAGTAAAATGTCACAAGGAGTTTCACTTCAGGAAGACTTATTGAGATTGAACTATCTTATAGTTAGGCATTTATGGAAAATTTGATAGTTATGAAGTAAAAAGTTAACAATATGGATTATTTCCATAGAATTGGTGGATGAAAAGTCTAATTTGTTCATGAGTTTTTGTTGTATCAATCATCAGTGAAGTCATAGTTTTGATTAATAGCAAGTTAGCACAGTAGTTTTTGAACATGTGGTAGTGAAGAAAGTCATACTTATGAATAAAATATGGAAACTTGGAATTTTCTGATGTTATTGTTAGAGTACCAAGAAATCAAAAGTTTTAAGATACGCTGTTATATCTTAAATTGATGGTTTTGTGGGTACATTTGGAAAAGTGATATTTAAGAGTAAAATGTGATTTAATGGTCGATCATTGATTATCGAATGGTTAGAGAATTTTGAGACTACTGAAATTTTATTTCAGAGAGATTCATAGTAATTGGAGGAAAATAATACGTTGATTCTTACTAGTATAAAATGAAAATCATTTTCTTTTGACAATATTTGAGTGATTGTGATAGGTGCTAAATTATCATATTATAGAAGAACTTCTTAATTGATTGGGTCATAAGGTTTGAATAGACAAGGAATGGAGCAAACTTCAGAGTCTATATATTAATTGGTTATCTTTAGAGATTAATGTATTGATTTGACCAAATGATTCGATTAATGTAATCAATATTTAGATCCTCTAAGATGACTACGGTAACTTAGGATGATATTGGTGATTTTGGTTATTTCTTTCTGAATTCTTAGCTCTGTAAAAGGAACAAGTCTTGTGGTAATATCAAATGTTAGGGTGGAGGTCCTGAGTCTTTAGAGTTGATCTTTTAAATCCGCTTTAAGTAATTAATCAAACAATCCTGAGGAAATAGATATTAAATTGGCTCACATGGCTGCAATTACATAAATATTAATATTTTGACAGTGTGCACATCAAAAGTTGCAAAGATGGACTACTTAATTTCAGTAAGAGGAGAAAAGATATTATGAATTTTGAAGAATAAAGTATTTTTAAGGAAGAAAGATTTTGGTCTTGGGAGACAGATATGGGTCAAGTTTTATACATAAATGAGTTGGTAAAGGAAGAGAACAACTTTAATGGAAGACAATCGAAGAAAGAGATATATAAGATAATAGATGCTAGTGGTTTTATGGTCGCAACTTGTAATGGTCAATTATATAAAACCTGGGAAAATTTGAACTTTTTCTGAAAAGAGCAAAATGGTCATTTTGTCACTATAATGCGTATTTAAAATACTCATGTTCTAGACCTTGGATGAGGAAACAGAGTTCGCCATTTGACTCGTATCACAAAATCTAGTCACCCTGTTGAATTTCATCAAATTTCAAGATAGTCAGACGTTTGTGCACGTTGTTCGAGGCAACTGGATGGTGAATGACCCCACAAAGGTCTCCAAATACAATTATCTTAAAATTTAAGTGTAATTGGATTTAAGTATCATTAAAATTAATTTGAGGTAAACACGGAATGTAATAAATCGTTTCGGGGCAAAATCGGACCCGAATAAGCGGGGGACACTTGGCACGATCTGAGCCAAATCTTGAAAAATATAAATAGGGCCTTAAATGGGATATTTCAGCAGAAATATCCCATTGTTCACCCATTTCAGCCGTCTAAGAGAGAGAAGAGAGTTCTTCAAGTTTCTCTTTCGATTTCTCGGACTTCCGACGCTCGGATTCCATCGAGCCAAGAGAGGAAATCGATCTCCTCAACGAGGGCTACGTCTACGTACCAAAAACAAGAGATTTCACTAAAGATCCAAAGGAGGAGAATTGGAAAATCAAGGTATGTATTGACTTGTATATATGTCTATGGTTATGGAAGTGGAAAGTGAGCATGAAAATGATTTAGGCTAGCTTATAGCTTAATTTTGATATATGGAAGTTACACGTGATTGTTCTTGTAAAGCAGTAAATCTTGAGGCATGCTATGTGTTTATAAATTGTGCCTTTAAGGTGTTTGATGAAATGCCTTGATTTTTTTAAATGATTGTTTGATGCCATTGGAATAACATGTTGAAGGTGTTGTTAACATATGCATATTGATATGTTGTTTATGATGATTATGGAAATTTATGCAAGAAATATCAGTTTCCATGGAATATTAGGATATGTGGAAAATATTTCTCATGTAGTATTCAGTACATATTGTGCATGATCATGGCATCACATTCATGGGCTATATGCATGAGTGTGGGTGTTTGTGGGTGCATGGTTGATCAACACCAAACTTGGTGCTTGATGGGTGGGCTCGAGAAAATTGGATTGAAGGTCTAATTGAGTCGCACGGTTGCATGTATGGAAAACTTATGTTGGGTATAGGAGGAAGGGCTAGATACTCCCTCGGGTGCAAGACCCGGTTACTTGGTTCACACACTCCCCTGAGGTGAAATTTCGAAAAAGTGTGATGGCGTACGGAGCCGGCGGTGTGATTCCAAAATCCGTTGTCTAACAAGACACAAGATTTTATTTTATAAAACACCCATTCAATGGGTGACATCCAACAATGATTTGGTTTTACAAATATATGATTTTTATTTACAAACAATCATTGGATGGATTTTTGTCAATTGACGGTTTAATTGCACAAGTGCATTGCATTGCGTCGTGGGAGCCAGTAAGGGCTCAGGTTGAGTTGCATGATTGAGTCTCACGTCATTTCATGGCATAACATGTTAAATAACATCACTTGGTTCCAAATACTTGATTGGAATTGGGTGAATTGGTTATATGTTGCATATGACTATTGCATGAGCATTAGCAACTAGGAGCCATCCACCAGTGTATGACCCGTACATGAAATGTGTTCCTGTATAGCATCATGGTTGAAGGGGGCCGACTTGTGGCCTTTATATGGTTTTTAAGTGTCATTGTAAAACATTATGTTTTGGGCTTGTAAATTCATGGGAGTGAATATAAAAGAACTCATATGAACTATATTAGGAATGTAAATATCATGTTATATGAGTTTGAGTTTGGTTGTACATGTGTTGGTTGGTTTTGAAATGGATTGAAAAGGAAAAACTATTGAAATTGGCAAAATCTGGGCTTAACTACTGGTAGTCGTGGCCTAGAAGACATTAGCTACCGATAGTCAACAGGTAGTCGTGGCCCAGTAGTTATCAACTACCGATAGTCAACCCCGTAGTCGTGGCCCAGAGGGTGACAGCTACCGGTAGTCAACAAGTAGTATTTTCCAATGAGCCCAAGCTACTGGTAGCCGATAAACACCTGCCAGTATCTCTTCTAAAAATTTGAAAATTTTTAATTGTTTTGCCAAGCTTTGGGCTTTGAATTTTTTTCCTTTTTATGACCAAATTGGACCCTAATGAGGTATGAATCATGGTGTTTTGAACTTGGATTGGATTAAATGAATGTCGGAATCTGAGTTACATTGAAGGCTATAATCAAGATTAAGGGATGTTTTTAATATGTTGTCGGCTTATGCGACATCCACGGGCATTTCCGCGGGTTGACGGGTTGTCAACGGTTAATAAATGACCCCCAGAATTTGGGGTGTCACAAATTATCAGTTTATTCTCTTCATCAGATAAGTTTGCTTTTCTGAGGTGCACAAGAATTATTAGGTTACTCATGGATGAGTTGTTGTGCGAGGCTGAGG
This sequence comes from Ilex asprella, assembly GCA_023539305.1. Classification (NCBI taxonomy): domain Eukaryota; kingdom Viridiplantae; phylum Streptophyta; class Magnoliopsida; order Aquifoliales; family Aquifoliaceae; genus Ilex; species Ilex asprella. Next base: position 20,674,675 of record CM042189.1, on the reverse strand, counting down.
GTAGACAATAAAATAATGGATTGAAAGCCATGAGTTATTCTATGATATGGCGAGGTGCTTCATCATAACAATATATTCGAAAGGTAATAAGTGGAGACTAGCAACACTATTATGAGAGTTTTGGAAAGAGAAAATATAAAAATGATTAAGAACAAATTGTGAACCTTAGTTCTAGACATCCTAGACATGTAATGTTGCTCCCAAAAGGTGTTATCATTAACGAGGTCAAATCCATTCTACTTTGGATTCCCAGAGGTTGCCTTGGGTATATGGAGTAACCGTTTAACCTCGGAAACTACCCATGCCTTAATTCTTTGATGTGTGAAATTTGAAATGGGCACTATTTTTAATCAAGTTTTGGTTCTATAATGTCAATCTAAAGAGCTTGGTGGAGTGAAGGCTTAGATAGCTTGTCGAAATCAACGATAAAACTTGACAAGATTATGGAACTGGATGGTTTTGCTTTGAGTTTTGATCGGCTAGTTAAGGAATGAGAAGTGATAATAATTTGGTGATTGGATTTTACAATGCCTTGAGAGGTTATTCAATTTAAAGAAAGGTCAAGTCTAGTAGCATTAGACACTTCAAAGTCCCGAATAAAGTTGGTGTGGTAGTCTATTGAGAGGATTTATCTCCTCGACTTGTTGCGAGTGTAAAATATTCCATGTGTCTACGTTAAGTAAGAATATTTATAGCTCATTGCATGTGATTTACAATGAACCATTCAATGTTCATAGTGGCTTGACCTAAGAGCAACAATAATACAGGCTCTGGACAAAAAACAAATCAATTGTTTAACTGATTACAAAGAATCATGCAGTTGAAGCCATTCTTTTAAGGGGCAAATGAATTAGGAATACCACACTATTCGGTTGAGATAACTAACATAATTTCGAGGACGGAATTATTTTAAGGGGGGAAGAATGTAATACCCCATTTCATTTTTACAATGAACTAGTTAGAGAATATTATTTTGAAAGGAATAAGAAAAATTTTAAAGAAGAATTTAGAATAGTGTAGAAGAATATAGAATATTGGAGAAGTTTCTAAAAAAATTTAGAATAGTCTAGAAGAATCTAGAATGTTGGAGAAGTTTCTAGAAAGTTCTAGTAGATTCTAGAGAGTTCAAGAATAACCTAGAATAGTCTAGAACAATCTAGAATGTTGAAAAAATTTCTATAAAGAATCCGAAATGTTCTAGAACAATCTAGAGAAGTCTAGAATATTTTACAAGGTTCTAGGAAATACTAAAAGGTTCTAGAGAGATTTAGAATGTCCCGAAAAGTTTCGAAAGGACTTAAAAAGTTGGAGAAGACTTCAGAATATTATAGAAGAATCTAGATACTTGTGAAATTGACATGTGCAAAATAAACTTGAAACCTAGAAGGATCTAGGAGAGGAGAGGTGGTAGAATATTCTAGGGAATCTCCCCTAATAATGTCACATGTCAATATTCTAGAATAATCCTAGGATGCCTATAAATAGGGCATTTGGGATTAGATTAAGATAGAAGGACACAAGTAGTCTTCCACTTTCAAGAAAGAATAGAGAGTAAAAGAGAGAAAAGAATGAAGGAAGAGCAGCTCATCAAAGGAGAAAAGAAATTGTGAGAAAAGAAGAAAGGCATCAATAACGCCTCACTCTACTTTTGGTAACAAGCAACACTTAAGAAACATATCATTTGGACTTGAGGTGAGTGGTTAGACGTGCTACGTATTTTTAAAAATTCTCCGTATCTGTAAACATTTGAAAATAAAATACGATATGTTTGTTTATTACTACCTTTACAAAATGTTTTCTAAGTATCTAAATACTTGTGGCATACGATGAATTCTTTTGTGAAGTATTACGACTCAATCACTTGTTTATATGATGAGACTTTGTGATAGTGAATGGGACCATGATTGAAAGTCCAGAAAAATTATTCTTTTGTGTGCGGTGACCCTGGCCTCTAGAGAACAAACCCGGGGGAGGCTAAGGTGACCCTAGTGCTCAACGGTTAAAGGAACAGTTCCTGTTGCATCCTGGTGACCTTCACCGGATCATCTAAGGGAACATACCCAGGTGAGGCTGTGGTGACCCTAAGTACGATGTTGGATCCAACCTTGAAATATTTTGGTATTTGGTATTGGTTCCCAACGATATCGTACAGTCTCCACCATTATTATATGATTCACCGCTGAGGTATGATTTCTTGTTGAAACCCGATTGTGTTATTCTTGAGAAAATTGGTTATCTTGATGAAGTTATTTTTCCAAACATTTGAATTACATGTCGTATGCCAGATATATTTTTTAGCCACTTTAAATATGCATGCCTTTCCATTTACTGGGCTTTTTAGCTCATGTTTTCAAAATAAATTTTTTTCAGGTAAAAGATTGGAGTGTCAATAACGAACTCAGAGAATTGATTGGGGACTAATAGTGTTGTGACCTCCGTAGCATATATCATATAGCCATCTTTACTTGTTTGGATAATTGTGACAAACAGATTTAGGTATGATGACTTTGACATATTGACACGAGATCAATTTAGTGCTAATGTTGTTTTTCACTCCTATATTATTAGGTTATTGTTAGGCTTATGTGTTCCATAGTTTATGGATCTATGGTTCACGACCGGTCATGCCCTTGGAGTTGGGGTGTGACAGGTTGTGTTCTCAAACAATAATCCACTACAAGTGTTAGGAAACCATCCCACTCCCACTGGGATAGATTAATCTCTAACACTCCATGGCAGTTTCTCGAAGGTAATTCAAGTCCATCACAACAAACCATACAAGAGATGTACATACCCACAAATTATCTCAATTTATAAGCAATTCCAAAAACTCCCAATTTCATGGACATTTGCCCAATGGTGAAATTCAAGAAAAGTGAACAAGTGATCATCTAAAAATGTCATTTTTGTTGTTCAATATAAAGTCCTAAAGTTTTGAAATCAAGAACAAAGGAAGAATCAAAAGAAAAGTCTATTCTGCTTGAAAACTAGAGTTTGAGACAAGAAAATGCAGTTTAAGGGTTATTCAACTATGCATGGTTATTCAACTATGGGTTATTCAACCATATACACATTTTGAGGGTGATGCTCAGAGGCTAGGGAATACTACAATGGTTTTCATCAAGCAACAGCTTGGTATAAGAGCATAGGAATATAAATTACCTGGGGCTCGATTGGGCCTGGGTCTAAACCATTGCATTCATTGTGTATTTCATGTTATGTGCCATGTGTTATGTGAATAATATGTATGGTAGAATGTATATGGAAGGGGAAACACTAGGGTTAGAGAACATAACCTTGGGTTCGGAGAAAGGGATGAACGGTATAGTTCAATCTCTAGATGTCTACTAGTAGGTGGCACAAGCACTACTAATGAGACAATGAGAAAAATCTCATATGTTCAGCTTAGATCCCTACTTTGGGATACTAAGTTAGTGCTCTATTATTATTTGACTTGTGTGAGGGATTTGGGCTTAGAGGTTGAAACCTTGGAAGAGCCATTGCATGTGAGTTCATCCCTAGGAGCTAGGGTGAGTATTGATCAGATATGTCGAGATTGTGAGTTAAAAATCTCGGGAATTCTACTAACCGTGGACCTTAGGGTCATGAACATGTTAGAGTTTGATGTCATCCTTGGGATGGACTGGTTGGCGACACACCGAGTAGTCATTGATTGTGGTCATAAGAGGGTCACTCCCTACACACTGGACAGTGTTTGTTTCAAGTTCCAAGGGGAAAAGCATGATACTTTACCCCAAGTAGTGTATAACTCCCATTGGCATGGGCAATTGATGGGTTGGCTAGCAAGCCTTACCCTGACGGACGAGGCGATACATGAGTTAGTACTACCTAGGGTGGTTTATGAGTATGAGAATGTTTTTTTAGATGAACTATTGGGATTACCTCCACATAGGGATGTAGACTTCATCATTGAGTTACACCCCGGTACATCGCCCATTTCTACGACTCTACATAGGATGGCACCTGCTGAGTTGCAAGAACTCAAGGTTCAATTGTAAGAATTGATGGACAATCATTAGGCTGAGAACCTCACTTTGGGGCGGTCCGGTGTTGTTTGCCAAGAAAAAGGACAAGACACTTCGACTATGCATAGACTACCGATAGTTAAATAGGGTTACTGTCAAGAATAAATACCCTTTGCAGCAGATTGATGATTTGTTTGATCAACTAAAAGGAGTGCGGGTCTACTCTAAGATATATCTCCGCACCAGTTACCATCCGTTGAGGGTTAAGGAGGCAGATATCCCTAAGACAACGCTTAAGACGTGATATGGGCATTTCGAGTTTACCGTCATGCCTTTTGGATTGACGAATATCCTGACGACATTCATGGATCCCATGCACAGGGTGTTCCAACTCTACCTAGATCAGTTTGTCGTGGTCTTTGTCAACGATATCTTGATCTACTCCAAGTCTGAAGGAGCATTAAGGTCACTTGAGGGTTGTTCTCCAAACCTTGAGAGACCATCAGTTGTACGCTAAAGTTAGTAAGTGTGAATTTTGGCTTACTAAGGTGAAATTTTTAGGACAAGTGGTGCCGACTTTGGGTGTATCCGTGGACCTTGAGAAGATTGAGGCAGTTATAAATTGGGAGAGGCCAAAGTTAGTCTTTAAGATACACAGTTTCTTGGGATTGGCAGTGTATTATAGGAAGTTCATTGATGACTTCTCTCGATTAGCTGCACCTATGACCAAGTTGGCCTAGAAAGAAGTCAAGTTTGAGTGGAATGACTCGTGTGAGAAGGCATTCTAGGAGTTGAAAACGAGGCTTACTTCAGCTCTTATTTTGATGTACACAGTGTATTGTGATACCTCTAAGGACAGACTTGGATGCATTTTGGCGCAGTTTGGGAGGGTAGTGGCTTATGGTTCACGGCAGTTAAAGAACTACAAGCAGAATTACCCCACACATGACATGAAATTGGCGACTATAGTTTTTGCCTTGAAGGCTTGGTGCCGCTATCTATACGGTGTGCAGTTCAAGGTGCTTTTGGACCACAAATGTTTGAAATACACCTTTACATAGCGAGACCTCAACATGAGGCAACACAGGTGGATGGAGTATCTGACAGACTATGGCTTCACTGTACATTACCATCCTGGTAAGGAAAATATGGTGGCTGATGCACTCAGTCGGAAGTCATAGGAAGTGTTAGCTAGTGTGGCTTCTCGGGTGTGGAAGATGCTCAAGACTGTGAGACAGTTTGGGCTACGCTATATAGGTCAGGCTCAAGACACTTAGAGGAGTTTGGTGGGTACGCCTTCCCTACTGAGCAGAGTGATCAAGTCCCAAGGACAGGATACATAGAAATTGTCCATTAAGGACCAAGTACGGTTGGGTACAGGTGACGAGGGCAGGACCATTCATACAGATGGTAGTTGATGAGCACATAATATTGCATATTTAACGGTCTCATTACATGCATTTTAACTCAACTTTTGAATATAAGCACTTAAAGTTCGCCGAAATTACGAATAATGTTGAATTTTTTATGTTGCAGGTAATTATTATTTGAATGATGGATATTAGGACCTTGCAAATAAGTATGGATGTGTGGTGAAGGCGTGGACACATTACATGAGAATTTGGAGGCTTAAAAGTGAAGAACTCAAGGAGGCATTGGTGTTTGGTAACAAAGGCACCAACACCCACACCATTTGGTTGCATAGCCTCGGTTTTCCTCCATTTTGACTATGATCCACTTCAAATCTGAAAATGTTAAAGCATAAAAGTTGTAGATTTTGATGTCTTATATATTGTGTCAAAATATCAGCTCAATCGGACTATTTGATCAAAAGTTATGACAATTCTACCAAAACTAGTCTAGATCCGAAAAAGTGTACCGGTAAGCAGTACTGGTACCCCGAACTCCAAAAGGTTTAGTGTACCGGTACTGCGTATCTGTATGCTCTGCTATGTGCCCAGAATGACTATTTTTCATGCTTCACTTGCTTGGGGGTCCCACCTACACTTCTCCCACTTGCCCCCCAACATTTTCTACACATCTTCATGCCTTTACACCCTTGATGAAGACATTGGAGGCTTAGCATTCAATGTGGAAAGAGAGAAAGGGGTGAAGCCTGGGTGTACAGGCTAAGCCTATGCTAGCCTGTCATACCCATCTCTTCAGCCCCTATTGATGGGAGGCCTTTCATACAATGCACGAAACTGAAGGCTCTCACACTTTATATACTCAGCATTCTTCGGCATTGCTAAGGGTGGCTACCTAAGTTTAAAAAATCCTAGGAAGAAGAAGATGATGAATAGTGTAATAAAAATTTATGTTTTTTCATTTTCTTCTCCATTTTAGTTGTAATTAGCTTTAAATATCTTGTAATCTTTATTTCTTACACTTTAATCTTAGCTATGTCAAGTTCATTGCAAGTTTAGTTGTGTAACTTAGAATCTACCATTGTTGTATGAATTTTTTCACTTGAAGCTTTTCTTAAAATTGGTATTGAATATTTTTCTTATTAGTTTAAGTTTCCTTTCTTTAAGTTAAGTTCCATGTTTCATTTCTTCATTATGTCTATTTACATTATGCATGTCTTGTCCTTTATTATGAGTAGCTAGAGTTTTAGTTGGCCAATCTAAGGGAGACCTTCACTTGGATATGCAATTTCAACTCTCTTTCATTCCTCCTCTCGGTGCACAATGGCTCGATTTGATTGGGTTGGGGTGAGGACATGGTTGTGAGTTCTTGATACACCGTAGGCATTTTCACGGGGTACACTTGATCCTCACCTCCATTTTAGTCTCAAGCTTCCCACGAATCAATCGTACATTTAACCACCATTGGAGGAAGGGTTTGAGTTGGTTTGACATTCCCATTGGAATGACCTCTTTGGATTAGCAAACACTTGTTTTCTTGCATTTTCATCAAGAAAAAAACTCACCAGAACCACCTTCAAGATTTTACACTTTCCTTTTTCACAAAATCACCTTCACCACACTTGAACTTTCCTTTCCTGAGGAGGCGACATTGGAATACTTTTTCAAGTAAAACAACGACACACAAAAAACTCCTTACGCTTGGGGAACACTTTTGTTCACATACATATTTCATTCCACACACATATTTTGTTAATTTCATTCAATTCCATGCACCATTCTATTGCCCCATCTCTTGCATCATTTAAAGGGAGAGTGACACTCCCTTATACACATAAGCCATAGACACATTGAGGGATGATGATTAGAGGTTAGGAACAACAACATAAACAATCAAGTACAGGGGCGGAGCCAGACATCTTTTCCAGTGGGGGCAACTTATACTATATTAATATTAAAATTTAAAATATTCACAAAAGTATAGTTTTATTAATAGAATACCAATTCAAGACGCAATTCATATATAGGAGTGATATACAAAAAGAGCCAACAAAAACAACTTATTATAGATTTATCTATAAGACCTAACAAAAAAAATTTAAACCGCAAAAGTGGGCTCAATCATATATTAAATTTTAAGAAATAAAATTCATAACTAATTCAAAATTTAAAATTTTCAATCACAAACTTAATATTCATCATTAAATTTTAACAAACAATCAAAATTAACTTAAACTGTAATTATTCTAGTAAGCTAAACCTAAGTATATGAAGCACTTAACTTATCACAATAAAACTATTCAAACTACCAAATCAAAATAATTTAGTCTAAATATAATTGAGGACTGCAAGTCCCAATTCTAATTCCACAAATAAAAATAAAACAAATGAGACGACTGCAAGTCCTAATTCCAATTCAACTTATAAAAACAAAACAATAGAGAGGACTACAAACCCAAATATCAATTAAGTATATATAAAAAATAAATCATAGAAGAGGACTACAAGTCCTAATTTTATTTTAATATAGAAAAATAAATACAGGACTACAAATCTTAGTTTCAATTTTTTTTTGAACACATCCTAGTTTCAATTCAATACATAAAAAATAAAACATAAAAGATGATTACAAGCCCTAATTTCATATTTTCAATTCAACATGTAACAAATAAAATACAACAGAGAGCTACATGCACTAATTTCAATTCAACATTTAAAAAATAAACCACAAAAGAGAACTACAAACTTTAATTTTCAATTCTAACATATAAATATAAAACAAAGAAGATGACTATAAGGCCCAAATTTAGTTCATTGTATAAACAAAAAACAAAAGAGATAACTAACTTATTTCATAGCATATTAGTTAATCTTTAAATGCTCAAATTTTTGATATCATCTTCCATTGATATTTACAATGAGACTCATATAATTGTCAAAATAACATAACTACCCTTAAATTTTTTTAAAAAAATTCAATAGGGACAAATCTCTAATAAATTCTAAGTTTTTTAAAATTATACTTGGTCCCCAAAAATTTTTAAAATTCCAGTGGGGGCAGCTGCCCCCACTGTGGATCCGCCCCTAATCAAGTAGTAGTCTTTAGTTTAGGAAAAGGATTGTGGTTCCCTAATTTGCGGAGTTAAGAGAAGAGATCCTTAGGGAGTTCCATTGCTCTGATTTTACTGTGCATCCAGGTGGCACGAAGATGTTCCATGATCTTTGTCGCCATCATTATTAGAGTGGAATGAAGAAACACGTTGGAGATTTTATTAGTCGATGTCTCACGTGTCAACAAGTGAAGGCTGAGCACCAGAAGTCAGTAGGGTTACTCTAGCCTTTGGAGGTAGCTGAGTGAAAGTGGGAGCATGTCACGATAGATTTTGTGATCCACTTGGCACAAACATCATGAGGGCATGACGTGGTATGGGTGATAGTGGACCGGCTTACTAAGTCAGCACATTTTTTGGCGGTGCAGATGACCTTCACACTGGAGGAATTCTGCAAGTTGTATATATGGGAGATTGTCTAGTTTGCATTGGGTGCCCATATCTATAACATCGGATCATGATCTCAAGTTTATGACTCATTTTTGGGAGAGTTTTCAGTGAGCCATGGGGACACAGTTGATGATGAGCACTGCTTTTCATCAGAAGATCGACGGTCAATCGGAAAGGACCATCTAGACTTTAGAGGACATGCTACGGGCATGTGTCCTAGATCTCAAGGGTAGTTAGGAAGAGCACTAACCCTTAGTGGAGTTCATCTACAATAACATTTTTCAGGCGAGCATATAGATGGCACCTTATGAGGCACTATATGGGAGGCGCTGTCGTTCTCCGATTTGTTGGATGGAGGTAAGTGATAGACCCTCTACGGGTCCGAAATTGGTTAAAGACACCTCAGAAAAGGTGGTCTTGATACGAAAATATCTTTTCATGGCTCAGAGCCGATAAAAGAGCTATGCCGACAAACGACGACGACCTCTAGAGATTGAGGTGGGAGATCATGTCTTCTTGAAGGTGATGCCTAAAAGAGGAGTGGTCAGGTTCGACAAGCAGGAAAATCTATTGTTGAGGTGTATCGAGCTCTTTGAGATACTTGAGAGGGAGGGTATAGCTGCTTACTGGTTGGCGTTATTGTCAAACCTATCTGGTGTTCACTCAGTATTCCATATCTCTATGCTCTCGAAATACACCCCAAATTCGACTCATGTGGTCGATTGGGATGAGTTGATTGTGGATGCGGGTGGGACCTTCGAGGAGGGTCTAGTGCGTATCCTAGATAGCCAGAATTATGTTTTGTGAGGCAAGACTGTAAGACTAGTAAATGTGTTGTGGCTGCACTAGGGAGTGAAGGAGGCAACATGGGAGCGTGAGGACACTATATGTACTAGCTATCCCTTCTTATTCGAGGATGGAGGTGTATTATTAGAGTTATTTATTATTATATGACTATTGCATATGCATGCGATTGTATGTGCATGAGCATGTGAATTTTGGGGACGAAATTCTTTTAAGAAGAGAAGAATGTAAAACCCGAAAATTTTTTAACTTTTTCGAAAAGGAGCAAAATGATAATTTACCACTAGAATATGGATTTAAAATACGTATTTCTCTAGAGCTCAGATGATGCAACATACTTTACCGTTGGATTCGTATCGCGAAACCGAGTTGCCTAGTAAATTTTTATCGAATTCTGAGATAATTGAACTTTTTACGTTTTACGAGACGACCGTGTGTCGAATGACCTCACGAATGTCCCCAAAAATTAAAATTATAAAATTTTCATTTAAATGAATTAAAGTTCAAATAAAGTAATTTTGAACTTAAACTAGGATGAAATTAATCGTTTCAGGGCGAAAACGGACCCGAATAAGTGGAGGACATAAGGCACGATGTGGGCCAAGTTTTAAAATTTTAAATATGGCCTAAATATCTGATTTTTGGCTGAATATCTTCACAATTCTTCTGGTTTTAACGTGTGAGGGAGAAGGGAGAAGACAAGGGAAAATCCGATTTTCTTTCTTCGATTCACGAAGTTCCATCGGTTAGAATTCGTCGAGCCAAGAATCAAAGTCGATCACATTGATTAGGTCTAGGAAACCAAACCAACAATGAAGTATTTCACCTAATATCCAAAGATGAGATTTGGAAAACTCAAATTTTTTGAGCTTGGGAGGTGTTCTTGAAGTTCTCCACACTTCACAATAGGTAGGGTTCTCTCCTACTTTAGTTTATTCCAACCCTATGGTGTCCATAGGAAAAGGGTTAGTTGTATAAAATGACCTATAACTTGTCTATGGTTATGGAAATGAAGAAATGGGTATCGAAATGGCTCAATCCAAATTCTAGTCTGAATTTGATATGCGGAAGTTATATGTGTAATTTCTTGACACTTGGTGTTATGTGAACAATGATGTGTGATAACATGATTTGGTGCATAAGGTATTGTTAAATGCCTATGTGTGAATTAAGTGTGTTATGACATACTTGAGCATGTTGACGTTATATGAATGTGTTGATTTATGTTGTTAATGTATTGGCATCTAGATAAATTTTGGTGATTATATACATATGACATAAATTGCTATGGAGTATGACTCATGGGTGAGAGTGCGTGTTCATGGTTGATCAAGCACCATACTTGGTGATTGATGTGTGGACTCGGGAAGGTTGGATCGAAGATCCCTTTTGAGTCGCATGGTTGCATGAAAAACTTGTGTTTAGCAATGAGGGTTATATTCTCCCTTGGCAAGACTCGTCAAAATGGTTCAGACACATATCGACGATGAAATTTTAAAAAAGTGTCATAGTGTACGGAACTGGTGGTTGTGATACCAAAAACTGTTCCCCAAAAAAGACACAAGATTTTAATTTTATAAAACACCCATTCAATGGGTAACATCCAACAATGATTTGATTTTATAAATACACAACTTTTATTTCAAACAATCATTGAATGTATTTTCGTCAAATGACGAATTCATTGCACACTTGCATTGCGTTGTGTTGTGAGAGTCGGTGAGGACTTGGGTTAAAGTGCATGAGTGAGTATCACCTCATATCATGACATGACATAGTAGAATTCCACTCTTGAATCACATGTTCTTTTTGGAATAGATAAATGTTGTTGATTGTTGCATGTGAACATATGAATCTAGGTCGGGGAGTAGCCTCTGTAGGGGATACTCTATTAAGCGTGGCTCACCCTATACAAAAAAACATTTTAGTTCTGGGCTACATGCCAGTGGAGGGTTCTCATTTGGGCCATCAAGGTTGAAGAATAGTCGTGATGTGGCTTTACTTTGAGGTTTTGTAAAACTATTCTGAAAGCTTAGTTGTGGCATGTAAATATATGGAATCGTATGTAATAGAACTTGTATGTATCAAGTTTTATGTTAGAAATGGTATTAAACATGTATTGCATGATTGTGGGAAGGTTTGAAATAGATTGGAAATGAAAAACAGGTCAAACCAGCAAATTTGGGCAGAGAGTACTGGTACTGTGTACCGGTGCCACTTTTCCAGTAGGCGAACAGTACCGATACTCTTTCCAAAATTTTCAAATTTTAAAACTACTTTGCCATGTTTTCAGGATATGTGTTCCTCACTTCAAATGATATAAATGGAATATATTATGGAATATTGGACCTTGGTTGTATCCAATGGATAATTGAACACGAGGTATATTTTTTGGGTTATTGTCCCGGTTAAAGGGATACTATCACGTGGTGTCGGGTCATACGGTATTCAGGAGTATTTTTTTCGAGTTGATGGGTGATCAACGGACCCTCAGATTTTTGGGTGGCACATAACATCTTCAATAAAAAAACCAAGCTAAATAAACCGAGGCATTTTATCAAAACCCCCAAAAGGCACAAAATCATATAAACACATAAATTTATCACATTCTCCTGAAATCACGCAATGAGCAATTCTCAACAAACCCAATTCATGAAAAATTGGTTTTATTCCTTCTTATATCATTCCTCATACACTAGTTACACTAGAAATACATTTAGACAAGATATTTCCTCTCAATTCATGCTACCCATTTCATACGAAATCCTAGGTTGAAAATAAACCTAGGCAAGAGAAGAATCCTACCTCTTGAAACATAATACAAGCAGTAGAAAAACTCCCAAGAACACAAATCCAGTTTCAACCCTTAATTTCTAAAAATCCCGTCTTTGAGATTTCGATGAAATCTCTATTTTTTGGTATGTAGTCATAACTCTCGTTACGTAGATCAACTTTAGTCCTTGGCGCGAGTTGATTCGAAAAACGGTTGGCCTTAGATCGTAGAAAGAAGCTTGAAGAAACTTTGGTTTTCTCTTTCCTCTCTCCCTTCTATCTTTTTTGGTAAAGCCCAGCTCTAATAGAGAAGAAATCTGATTTTTCTTCCCTTTTTATACTTTCCAAATACTTGGCCCATGTTACGTCACATGTCTCGTCTTTTCCGGATCTGATTTCATCCTGAATCAGTTAAATCTCGTCTCATGTTATGTTCAACATATTTTATTTGAACTAAATTTAAATTATTTTTTGTATTTTGTAAATAAAACCCGATCACGTTTATTTTGGTCACTTGATGCTCGATTGAATTGTAAAATGCAAAAAAATCTGACTGTCTCGAAATTCGATGAAAATTGACTAGGTAACTAGATTTCAAGAGAAATACAGGTTTTCAACCTGTACTGCAATGGCTAATTACTATTTTGCATTTTTTCATAAAAATTCATTTTTTTTTGTTTTACATTAATTTAATTGACACCGAGTATTCTCAACAATAGTGACCATAGTAACTTGAAATATTTTTCCCCTAAGAAATGCCTTAAACTTCCCATTTTCAACAATTTGTGCATTACTATAAAATTCCCTAACCAAGCATTTATATGCATCATCCACCGTTCTCGTGTATTTAGTCTAACCCCTTGCTTTTAAATTTTGCCTAATGTTCAAATGCACAAAATCTTCATAAATCACAGCTCGTTTAACAATAATAGATTTGTTTTTATAATAATGTTCATACTAGAGTTGTTGATCAAGATTTTGAAACATACTGTCAACATATTCTAGCTGAACCTAGGGTTGTTCCTTAGGAATCTGCAGTTCTAGAATCACTAGGGGTGGTGAAGGTGCTGCTCCTTGCCTAGCCCGACTTGATGAAGACTCTCATTTATGAGCAATATACTTGTTTCTTGGCCGTATAGATTTTCTACAAAAATCTTGATGAAAAAGGGGTTTGGATTGATTTCAATTGGCGAAACTACTCAAAAACCTTTGGCCTTCTATTTGATTTGCTTAAAATCAAAGAAAACTTGTTGGGTATTGATGATCTGAGGCTTATGAGAAGTTTGAAGATTAAGTTTTTCAAAAAACCTGATGCAAGGGGAGCTGAATATTCTAATTTTCATGAACCAACTTTTTATAATGGGCGGTATCATCCGGATGGTGAGACTGGCGCTCAAACGCTACGATCTTTCTAGAATTTGATTTTGCTTCGCTTTTTGGCTTCCTTGCATGTTGATTTCTTCCTTTCATTGTATCCTAAATCCTACAATTTAAAATTAGCCATTAGTTTTTAATTTTTTTCTTAAAATACAAATTAAGCATCCTAATTAAATTAACAAATCTACCAAAATACAAAATCAGGCATAAAATACACTAAATTAAAAATAACACAACAATTTAAAAAGAGAACAAAATCTCTAAAAATTTTCATCCTGTCTTATGATAAAAGAGAAATTTCAATCTAATCCTCTAAATCCAATGAATTAGTGAATCAATCAATCTCACGTTGCACATATCTTGTAAGTATTGAACTGGAATAAGATGGCGTCTCAGTGCTCTGCCTATACTTATTCCAGTTAAGACGACCTAATGCACGACTCGAGATTAGTCTAGAGCACTAATTAAATTCTCTCATATGCATTAATCGACCACACTTCACATAACCACCAAGTCATTTTGCTTGGCAGAATTTGACGTATGAAATTTTTTTGCACAAAGGTCTTGCTTGATTCTCTAGCAATTCTAGTTTTCTCACAACCCTAGTTTTAGTTATTATCAAGGAATTTACATCCATCGGGAATGTGCATAACACTCCTAATCTAAACCAAATTTGTTTTTCATCCTTTTTTGATTATTTTTTAAATTAACAAACTCACTATCCAGTTCTTTAATGGCTGCCAGTCACAAAGACTATTTTTTTTAAAAAAAAATTGAAGAGATCTTTCAACAAATCAAAAACATGTGAATCTATTCCCAACCCAACCTAAACTTAGCATTGTCCTAAGTGTGAAAAATATATAAGTAAAAAAATTAAGAGGAGTAGATGTATAAATAGGTGACAGGAAGGAACATGATTCACAATGTAAACTAATCTACAAAATTAACAGACCATCAGTACAACTATTTACAAATATTCTACAAAAGAAATGTATTCAAAGAGAGTATTGTGGTTCCATTAAGACAATGGAATCCACATTCCTAACAAATGCATCATGAAATGGTTTGAGTCTCTAGCCATTCACTTTAAAAATGTTCTCATTTGATGGATTTTCAAAGTCAACTGCCCCATGTCCAAATACTTATTTTACAATGTACGACCATGTCCACCTAGATCTTAACTTGCTAGAAAACAGGTGGAGCCTTGAGTTGAATAACATAACTTTTTGGGATGGTACAAAAGACTTTTTGAGAGCCTCGAGTTGTATACTCATTCTAGCCTTCATGATTTTGGTATTTTCATATGTCTCATTTTTCAGTTCTTCCAATTCATCAATCTGGAGCTTTCAGGATGCACTTGATTTATTATTTGTATCAAAATCCATCATTTTGATTGTCCAATATACTCGATGTTCCAATTCTATAGGCAAGTGATATTTTTTTGCCACAAACCAGCCAATAAGGAGACATTCTCAAAATTATTTTGTAAGCAGTGCAACATGCCCAAATACATCAGTCAGTCTCAAGGACCAATCTTTGTTGTCTAAGTTCATCGTTTTTTTTCTAAATTATGTTTTATCTCCTGATTGACTAATTTAGCTTGTCCACTTGTTTGAGGATGATATGAGGCAGAAACTTTATGTGAAATCAAATATTTTTTTATGATATTTTCAAAAGATTTTTTTGTAAAAATGTGCACCCCATCACTTATAAAAATATTTTCTATTAAAATTTTGACCACAATGTGGTGATTATTATTTCGACACCGAATTTTATTAACCCATTAGGAAACATAATTAATAACAACAAAAATGTACAGATACCCAAAGGAGGGAGGGAATGGGTCTAATAAACTCAATCTCCTAACAATAAAAAATTTTAATAATTAAAATAGAGTTTAAAATGGCAAAAAGAAATAACTTGACCAATTTCATGGTTATGTACACAACGCCTTATTATTTTATCCTTATAATATTTGAATACATAGGGATCTTCTCAAAAGAACTTTTGTGTACTTCAAAAACTTTTGCTTTTCAGTCAAGGTGTAGTGAAAAGGAAGCGTACCTACGGCCTACCCAACTCAGAGATCTACCTTTCCTTCAAGTAAATAAGTGGCCAACCCAACTTAGAGTTCTGTAGCTATCTCCATGCAGTCACACATCTTCCTCACCCTATGAATTTACTTGTCTCATCCATAGGATTAGATCTTCCTTGGAAGGTAGGTGGGCATTGTCACATAAACTCTCTAAGAACCACCATCCTTCTGTTCTCGTCCCTCTTGCCCGGTGCCTGAGCTACCTGCTGAGCCACCCCTATTGTAGTCGTTGTTTCCATTCTGGAGTTGTACATGTGTGGTTAACTCCTTGAGGCATTGATAAATGCCATTCACAGCATCTAGTGGTGGTGGCGCCGGTTTACTTGACCTCCACATCCTTGTCCTAGACCTCGTTTGCCATCCATTCTACACATTAAGTTACAATTTAGTTTACTTAACATACCTAAAATCCAAATTCACACTTTCATACAAAGCATACAATTTGTATAAGATTCAAGTCTACAATTTCATTCAACCTAGTCCTAACTCTCTAGTGGTCATCCACAATCTATAGCTCTCATGTAAGGCATAATTTCTAGGCTCTGATATCACTTTGTAACCCCTTAAAATCTACTCTAGAAGACATCAACTATCTACCAAACATTTAACCATGAGAACATCTACAAACAACCATTAATACAAGAAATTCAACCAAAACATCCACCCATTGAATAAAGAAACTGAACCAAGTCCAACAAAATGTAGTCAAACCTTCAATTATATCTCAAAACCCAAATAATACCTTGTAGTAGAAAAGATAAAATATCAATCTTAAGATTGTATCATAATGACTTAAGAAATTTAAACTAGTACATAGAATTAGTTCTAAACATCTACTTTTGGATCCACTTCATGATTTGCTCCAAAATCCCAGTCAGCTTGCTCTCCTATCTCAAGATTTTCCTTAATCCCAAAATCTGAAAAATATTATTCACGTAGGATGAGCAAAAAACCCAATAGAGAAACCCTCTTAAACCCAACAAGATCTTGAAAACATAAAACAGGTAAGTTTTGTTTAGCAACATAACATGTATAATTTGAATTAAAACATGATAACTAACAAGATCTCCAGTTTACGGTAAGCATGATAATAATTCATGAATAAATAATATCATTTCTCAACAAAAAAAACTCTACACAATCAAGATATATGTCATGTATATCTATAGGTTGGTTAACATGAATCCTCACATTGAGAATATCCTGGCCCACACGCATACCCATTCGACCATATAATCCTCGCAAGGATGACACGTTTTCATGAAGCGAGTATACTGATGCATCAACATTAACATAACTTTCCAGAAATAATATACTAACCCGTGACCTCGATCACCATGTAAAACCCAGGCAAAATTGAACTTTTTCTAGAAAAAGTGCAAAACAGTAATTTGTCACTATAATGGGGATTAAAATACATATTTCTCTAGAGCTCGGATGACGCAACAGACTTCATCGTTGGATTCGTATTGTAAAATCGAGTTGCCCAAAAAAAATTCGTCAAATTCCTAGATAGTCGAATTTTTTACGTTTTATAAGACAATAGGATGTTGGGTGACTTCACTAATGTCCCCACAAATAAAATTTATAAAATTTTCTTATAATTTAAGGAAAGTTCAAATAAAAATAATTTGAATTTAAACCGAGATGAAATTAATCCTTTCAGGGTGAAAATGGACCCAGACAAGGTGGCGTGTGGTGCGACGTGCACCAAGCCTCAAGGGTTATAAATATCCACAAAAATCTGATTTTCTAGCAAAATGTTCTGCTAAAACCAGCGTGTAAACATTGGAGAGAAGAGGAGAGAAAAAAAGAGAACTTCAAGACTTGTTTCTCAGATCTACGAAGTTCCGCTGGTTGGAATTCTTTGGGCTAAGAATCAAAGTCGATCTCCTCGACGAGGGCAACGCAACCATACCAAGAAAGAAGTATTTCACCAAAGATCCAAAGAATAAATTTTAGGAAATTAAAAGTTTAGATTTGTGGTTGGTGTTCTTGAAGGTTCTACCCTTCGTTTTACGCTTCAAGAGGTAAGGTTCCCTCTTAATTTAGTTTATTTCTAACATATGGTGTCTATAGGAAATGGTTATGTGTATAGAACTTGCCTGTTGTTATGGAAATGAGGAAATTGGTATAAAAATGGCTTGAATCAATTTCTAACTTGAATTTGAGGTGTAGAAGTTACTTGTATAATTTCTTAGAATTTGGTATTACATGGGCATGCTATGTGTTTATATTGTGCCTTTGGGAATGAAATGTGTTAGTGACATTAATTATGTAATAACATGCTTTTGATATTGTTATTGATATATGCTTAGTGATATATTGGCGGTGTGATAAATTATGGTGATTATATGTATATGATGTAAGTCGCCATGGAATATGATGATATGCGCTTAAATTGCTCATTTGGCATTCATTACATAGTGGGCATGATGTTGGCTTCACATTCATGGGCATTGGGCATGAGTGTAGGTGTGTGTGAATGGTTGATCAAATATCATACTTGGTGGTTGATAAGTGGACTCGGGAAGGTTAGATCGAAGATCCAGTTGAGTCAGATGGTTGCATGAAAAAAACATATGACGGGTATAGCTAGAAGGGATAGATTCCCCCTCTATTGAAAAATCCAGCCACTTGGTTCGTACACTCCCCTATGGTGAAATTTGACAAAAGTGGAATGGTGTACGGAGCCAGCGGTGTGATTCCAAAATTCGATATCCAATAAAGACACATGATTTTATTTTATAAAGTACTCATTCGATGGGTAACATCCAACAATGATTTTATTTATAAACACTCTTTTATTTCAAGCAATTATTAGATGTATTTCATCAATGACAGAAATATTACACAAGTGCATTGCAATGTGTTGTGGAAGTCGGTGAGGACTCGGGTTAAAGTGCATGAGTGAGTATCATCTCATACCATGACATGACATGACATGGTAGAATTCCCATCTTGGATTACATGTTCTTGTTGGAATGGATAATGGTTGTTAATTGTTACATGTGTACATTTCATATGCTTCTAGGTTGGGTAGTAGCCTTTGTAGAAGATACTATATTGAGCGTAGCTCACCCTATACGGAAAAATATTTCAGGTGAGGGATACACACTATTGGACGGTGCTTATTCGGGGGCCAAGTGAAGAATAAAGACCGACTTATGGCTTTTAGTCCATTTTTGTAAAGTTAGTTTTTGGGCATGTAATGTATGTAAAAAATTGAAAATTTGAACTTGTATTAACTATGTTTAATGCATAAATTCATGTTGTGGGAGTATGAATGAATGTATATTGGACCTCGACTAAGTCATGTGATTAAATGTTGTTATATAAGTATGGATAAATGGACCCGTTGTGGTCAATATTATATATTAAACATCGGATGGGTCATGTGACTCTATATGGCACAGGTTAAGTTTTGGGTAGAGCTCCCCGTACAAAGGAGACTTTGTCTGATTTTTTTAAAATTAAGGACCTTCGGTTTTTGGGGCATCACTGCTTGGTATCAGAGCTTAAGAATACGATTTGCCTAGGGCTTGATGGTCAAGGGTCTAAACCATTGCATTCATGGTGTATTTCATGTTATGTGCTTAAATTGCTACATGTTATGTGTTATGTGGATTATATGTATGGTGAAATGTATATGTAAAGGAGAAACACTAAGGTTAGAAAACGTAACTTTGGGGTTCGAAGAAAGGAATGAACGAGATAGTTCAGAGTGTAAATGCCTACTAGTGGTGGCATACGCTCTACTAGTGAGACAAGTAGAGAAATATCAAAGTTTATACCTGATTCTTATCTTGTGATACTATGTGATGCTTTATTGCTATCTTACACGTGTGTAGATGGAAAATCGAGGAAGAGGATGCCGTGGAGGTGGGTGGAACAACAACCAACCACCACTGGCCTTTGACCAACAAGTCTTCGTGGAGGCTATTAGTGCTACGATTGCTACCATTGCACAGACTAGCATTGCGGCTACTACCATTGCACAGGCTAGTGCAAATATGGGCCAAGGAGGCTCAAGTAATCTCCAGAAGTTTAAGGCACACAAGCCTCCGACTTTCGTGGAAGGGGTGGATCCGATGGTAGCTGATCATTAGGTTCAACAAGTCGACAAGATCTTAGGGGCTATAAAGGTCACCTCTGATACAACTAAGATAACTCTAGATACATTCTAGCTAGAGGGAGAATCCCAATTGTTGTGGGATTAAGTAAAGGCCTTGAGGAACTTGGAGGCGAAGACATAGGGAGAGTTCTGAGAGCTCTTCATAGGAAAATATTTCCCAACGTCTGTCCCGCAAGCTAAGGCTTGGGAGTTCCTGGACTTTAGGAAAAGGAACTATGACAATATTAGAATACATGGCTAATTTCATGAAATTAGCCCATTTCGCCTATGATTATGTGGCGACAGACATAGCCAAGGTGAGGAAGTTTGAGGATGACCTGAAATTTTCCATTCGAGAAAAAATTATAGGCCTCCGCCTGTAAGACTTGAACTCGATGGTTGAGACATCTATGGCCATTGAGAAAGAGATTGAGGATACATGTAACAGTTGGGAAGTGGGTGTTAAAGACATGAAGAATAAGGGCCAATCTTTTTCTTCAAGTTCGTGGAAGAGGTAAAGGACTTCGACTCCACAAGATCGCGATTATCAAGGCCAAGGCCAAGGCCAATCCTCCCAAGGTTGGAGAAATAAGAGGTCTTCCTACCAGGCAGGCCAAAAGACTTGCTATCATTCCAACCAACTGGGCATATGAAACGTGATTGTCCTTAGCGATAGGGATCTCAGAGCTATGAAGCATCCCAGTCTCAGCCTTCGGTAGGGCATACACAGACGCACTTTGTTCCTCCCTACCCGACCATGGGCCAGGGGAGCCAGTATTAGTTCCAGGGTGCTGCACAGGGCCCTATTACTTCATGTGTGGGAATCCCACAGTTAGGCCAGATGGGCTAGAGCATAGGTCAGGGTCGAGGTCAAGGACAAGGCTCACAAGCCGGGGCTTAAGGGACCTAGGGGCGTGTCTATGCCATTATGCCTCAGACTGAGCCAACAGATGAGACGGTTATTCAGGATACATTTCTACTCTCTCACTTATGAGAAAGGGTATTATTTGACTTTGGTGCATCTCATTCTTTTATTGCTGCATCATGTGTGAAAGATTTGGGCTTAGAGGTCGAAACCTTGGAAGAGTCATTGCATGTGAGTTCTCCCCTAGGAGCTAAGGTGAGTATTGATCAAATATGTCGGGTTTGTGAGTTAGAAATCTTGGGGATACTACTCACCATGGACCTTATGGTCATGGACATCTTGGAGTTTGATGTCATCCTTGAGATGGATTGGTTGGCGACACACCGAGTCGTCATTGATTATAATCGTAAGAGGGTCACTACCTACACACCAGAGGGTGTTTGTTTCAAGTTTCAGGGGAAAAACATGACGCTTTACCCCAAGTAGTGTATGACTCCCATTGGCATTGGTAATTAATGGGTTAACTAGCAAGCCTTACCCTAGAGGACGAGAGGAGACAGGAGTTGGGTCTACCTGGGGTGGTTTGTGAGTATAAGGATGTTTTTTTGGATGAACTATCGAGATTACCTCTACATAGGGATGTAGACTTCACCATTGAGTTACACCCCGATGCATTGCCTATTTCTATGACCCCACATAGGATGGCGCCTGCTGAGTTGCCAAAACTCATGGTTCAATAATAGGAATTGTTGGACAGGGGCTTTATTAGACCGAGCACATCACATTGGGGTGCTCCGGTGTTGCTTGTCAAGAAGAAAGAAAAGACTCTTCGACTATGCATAGACTACCCACAGTTAAATAGGGTCACTATTAAGACTAGATACCCTTCGCCGAAGATTGATGATTTGTTAAATCAGCTGAGAGGGACACGGGTCTACTCTAAGATAGATCTCCACACCGGCTACCATTAGTTGAGGTTTAGAAGGCAGATATCTCTAAAACGACATTTAGGACGTGATATGGACATTTTGAGTTTATAGTGATGTCATTCGGGTTGACGAATGCCCGACGGCATTCATGGATCTCATGCATAGGGTGTTCTAATCCTACTTAAAGCAGTTCATCATAGTCTTTGTTGACAACATTTTGATCTACTCCAAGTCTGAGGAGGAGCATGAGGGTCACTTGAGGGTTGTTCTCCAGACCTTAAGAGACCATCAGTTGTGCACCAAGTTCAACAAGTGTGAATTTTGTCTTACAGAGATAAAATTTTAGGACACGTGGTGTCGGCTTCGGGTGTGTCCATTGACCCAAAGAAGGTTGTGGCAGTCATAAATTGGGAGAGGCCAAAGTCAGTCTTCAAGATTCGTAGTTTCTTGGGATTA
Source organism: Ilex asprella (assembly GCA_023539305.1). NCBI lineage: Eukaryota > Viridiplantae > Streptophyta > Magnoliopsida > Aquifoliales > Aquifoliaceae > Ilex > Ilex asprella. The sequence continues at coordinate 20,652,410 of CM042189.1, read as the reverse complement.
ACAGGGTACTACCTGAGGTTCGTTGAAGACTTCTTTTGATTAGCTGCACCTATGACCAAGTTGACCAGAAAAAAGGGTCAAGTTTGAGTAGAATGATTCGTGTGATAAGGTATTCTAGGAGTTGAAGAGGAGGCTTACTTCTGCCCCTATTTTGATATTTTCATAAAGGGCATAGAAGTACATAGTGTATTGTGATGCCTCGAAGGATGGACTTGGTTGTGTTTTGATGCAATTAAGAAAGGTGGTGGCTTATGGTTCTCGACAGTTAAAGAATCACGAGCAGAACTATCCTATGCACGACTGACTTGATTCGAAATGTGTACACCCAATTGCAGGCGGTCAAGTTGTAGTAATAATCCGGTTTGAGTCTGGAGTCGAATCCACAGGGAACTAGCAGTTTTGGTATTTCAAAGTAATCGGTGAAGGAGACCAATTGATCGTAACCTTTGAGATTTTAGGATTGTGAGATGTGGGTGAGTTCCTTGAACAGAATATTAAATTCTTTCAAAGAAATTTTCTAGACAAAATATACGATTGATTCAAATGGCAGAGAAGTCACTCTTTAGTTCGAGGATCAAGATATGTGGTCAACTATCCAGAATATTATATTTTTGCTTGATAACTCAATTAACTCCCGTGTCAGCTGCAAGTTAATCGGAAGATAAAGATGGATTATGAGAATTAAAATTATGGATCCAATGTCTTATAGAATTTTACAAGAATTGTTTGTACCGAGAGTTATCGCGTCCACAAACAAGCAAGTGTTCCCACGTGACATCCAACCATGATTTTAATGTTCCATCCTTTTAAATGAAGCTTGATAATGGTGATGATTAAAGGGTAGTCATGAAGATCTAGCCGGGGTACTTGCCTTGAACCGAGGAGCCTTTCCATGCAAGAGTCATTCGTGTCATAGAAAGACCTTCGATTATACAAAGTACCTTACATATGCTAGATGCAATCAATCATCCAATAAGCAAGGGGATACAAACATTAAGCATTAGGACAAAGCATCATATAATATCCGAATAATTACTACATGTCCTTCACCTCTTACTAAAGAGTGAATGAGAAACTGCTCACTCTTCATAGCTTTGATAAAGCTAGAAACGTGAGTGATGTTCATCCCTCTAAGTAGAGGACTTCGCAAAGTAAAAGTATAATTAATAAGGAGCTAATCTTCAACGAAGAATGAGTGAATCACGTTCCACCCTTCACAGCATTGGTAAAGCTTTGAAAAAGTGGAAGAGTTTCACTCTTCTAAGCAAGAATGGAGCTCAAATAATGAAAGTGCAAAACATAATTAAAAGCATGTGTGTAAAAGCATAAATGTAAAGACTAGAAGTAAATAAAGACATAAATGTAAAGACTAAATGTAAATCAAGTACATAAACATAAATACTAAATGTAAATAAAAGAATTACAACTCTTAAGCAATTGTAAATGTAAGCATTAACGGAAAGAAAAGGAATGGGGATTTAACTTCCCCACTCTCTAGCAAAGAAATAATACTAAAACAAAATAGAAGAACTACAAATGAGAAATGTTGGCTACCAAGTGTTTTGTGCCAAGTTCTCTTCTCCCTTCCCAAACTAAGGGTATATAAAGGCAAGGAGAAGGCAGGGGAGGGGGTAAAAGAATAGAGCTGGGCGTCAAAGTCAAAGTGAAAGGCCAACCACTCTGCAGGTAGTCTGTCCACACCGTTCAAACGGTTTAGGCGTTTGAACGGTTTTTCTGTCTTTGCTCTACATCGTTCAACGACAGATGCTATCATTGTCTGTCATTCAGGTCAGAAGACGCGTGGTTTTCTTGTACAAATCTTCCACCAGGTCTTTTGTGCAAATCTTCCTCCAGGTCCCTTGTACAAAGCTCCCTTAAAGTCCAAGCAAAGTCTGATGGCTTTGTCTTTCCAATAATTCCAGGGAGCGTTCGAACGGTTTGGGCGTTCGAACATGGCACTCAAGTGCCTGGGCCTTCCAACTGCAAGTCTGTAAGTCTGTAACACGCCATGTCTTCAATCAGTCTGATCTTGTCCTTGCTCCAGTGGTCGTTCGAACGGTGGTTACAAACGTTCGAACGGTTTCTCTGTTCCTTAGGACTTTGGTTCTTGGCTGCTTCGTGGTCTGTAACAGCTGGCTTGGTTTCTTACCATCGTTTGAACGGTTATGACGTTCAAACGTTGGTTCTTTCTTCAAAGCTTTTGCATTTTGTTCTCTAATGAGCTATTTTTGCCTTCAATGGCTCTTTTCGATGAGCTTGAATCCTTGTTCATTTTATGACCTGAAACCTCATCAATTAAACTCCATCAAAGTACAATTAGTCCAAAAAGAGGTATAGAAATATGCTATATTTGAGTATTAATCAACGACATAAAGTTGGCGACCATAGTCATTGCCTTGAAGGCTTGGCGCCACTATCTATACGATGAGAAATTCGAGGTGTTTTCGGACCACAAGAGTTTGAAGTACATCTTTATACAACGGGACCTTAACATGAGGCAACGCATGTGGATGGAGTATCTGGAGGACTATGACTTCACTTTGCATTACCATCCCGATAAGGCAAATGTGATGGTTGATAAACTCAGTCGGATGTCATGGGGAGTCTTGGCTAGTGTTGCTTCCCGAGAGTGGCAGATGCTCGAGACTGTGGGACTGTTCGAGCAACGCTACATGGGTCAGGCTTAAGGCACATTGGAGAGTTTGGTGCTACGCCTTCCGTACTAAGCAGAGTGATCGAGTCCCAGGGGTAGGATACAGAGATTTTATCCATTCGGGACCGAGTATAGTCAGGTATGGGTGACGAGGGATAAACCATTCATACGAATGGTAGTCCTTAGTTTAGGGGAAGGATTGTGGTTCCCCAATCTGCGAAGCAAATAAAGGAGATCCTTAGGGAGTTCCATTACTCCCGTTTTGCTGTGCATCCAGGTGGCACGAAGATGTATCAAGATCTTCTTCACTAGTACTATTGGAGTGGAATGAAGAAACACATTGGAGATTTTGTTAGCCGATGTCTAACGTGTCAGTAGGTGAAGGTTGAACACTAAAGACTGGCAGGGTTACCCTAGCCTTTGGAGGTAGTTGAGTAGAAGTGAGAGCATGTCATGATAGATTTTGCGACCCACTTGTCATGAATATTGCGAGGGCATAATGCGGTGTGGGTGATAGTGGACCGGCATACGAAGTCGGCTTACCAGTTGTATATGCGGGAGATTATTTGGTTACTTGGGGTGGCCACATCTATAGTATTAGATCCGAATCCCAGGTATATAGCTCATTTTTGGGAAAGTTTCAAGCGAGCCATGGGGACACAGTTGATGATGAGCATTGTTTTTCATCCGCTGACGAAAGGTCAGTTAGATAGGACCATCTAGACTTTAGAGGACATGCTATGGGCATACGTCCTACATCTCAAGGGTAGCTAGAAAGATCACTTACCTTTAGTGGAGTTCGCTTACAAATAATAGTTATCATACGAGCATACAGATGACACCCTATAAGGCATTATATGTAAGGCCTTGTCGTTCTTCAGTTTGTTGGACGGAAGTAGGGGTGAGACCTTTAAGGGTCCATAATTGGTTAGAGACACCACGTAGAAGGTGGACTTGATATGGAGATATCTTCTCACGGCTTAGAGCCGACAGAAGAGCTACGCCAACAGACGATGGCGACCTCTAGAGTTTGAGGGGAGAGACCATGTCTTCTTAAAGGTGATACCTAAAAGAGGAGTGGTCTGGTTCAAAAAGCGAGGATGGAGGTACATTTTTGTAATTATGAGTATGATATACTTGTCGCATATGCATGTGGTTTAATGAACGTGTGTGTGTGTGAATTTCGAGGATAAAATTCTTTTAAGGGGAGAAGAATGTAAAACTCGGGTAAAATTAAACTTTTTTTAAAAAGGGTAAAATAGTAATTTACCACTACAACATAGATTTTAAATATGTATTTCTCTAGAGCTCGAAAGATGCAACGGACTTCACTGTTGATTTGTATTGCGAAACCGAGTTGCCCAAAAAAATTTAGTCGAATTCCGAGATAGTTGAATTTTTTACGTTTTTGAAACAACAGGGTGTCGAGTGACCTGCTTCACACAAATCTTTGTATATTTTGTTGTGCCAATCATCATAGTTATTTGATTTTGGAGATTAAAATGAGGAGTGTTGTTTTGATTAAGCGTATATTGATAATATTTGATTTTATGTAGATAAACAATACAAACTTTGATAGTAGTCATGAGGAGTTCTTGAAGAATGAGGAATCTGGATTCTGCTGGCCACTGGAATAGCAACTACCGCTCGAATACTGGTAGTCGCAAGCCACTAGAATGACAACTACTGCTCGAATACCGGTAGTCGCTGGCTTCTGGAGTTTCTGCTACCGCACGACTACCGGTAGTTGATGGCCTCTGCTGCTGCTGCTGCTACCGCATGAATACCGGTAGTCGTTGGTTTATACAATGGCTGATACCTGATGGCTACCGGTAGTCACACCCGAGCTACCGGTAGTCGATACTGATTTTCCCCAAATTCTGTATACACTCTCCAGTTGCTTTGTGGATCCCACCATACTCCCTCCTGCCCTACTCCTGCTAGCCCACAACACTATTCATGGTGTTCACACCTTATCTTGGACCTTGGGGTGCATAAACCATTAATGGCATGAGAGAGAAGAGGTGTTGCTGGGTATTAAAGTCTCCGCTGCACCACCTTGTCCAGCCCACCATATTTTATGCTGCAATGATAGAAATCATATCAAGGATTGATAGGGGTCTTGGGGCACGTTTTTGCTAAGAAGATGGGCTAGATTATATGTATCACTTAGTAAAAAAGGATTTATTTTTTGATGAGAGTGTAAGGTTTTTAGGGAGAGAAGCTCAAAAACGTAGAGATGGTGAATAGTGACTTCTAGAGAGAGAAAGTAAAATTTTAGTATTTCTTCTACTACATTTGTCTTGTAATCATGAGGAAGGATCTGAGTAGTTTATTGAATGCCATTGATGTTGTTTTACCTTCATGTTTGGTTAGTTGAATGCTTATTTAATATTTCACCATTAATGCTTTTAGTTCTTCATTTTTCATAGATAAGAATTAGTTTATCATCTCTTCCATTCCTAGCTTGTAAGTTATTGTAGCTAATTATTCTAGAACTTCATTTCATTGCAATGCGCCTTCATCTCATTGTTGTTTCCATTTCAAATATGACTAGCTAATTTATTAGTTGGCATGATCAAGGGGAACCTCTACTTAGGCATATGACTTCAACTCATTTCTATTCCTCCTTTCAAAAACCAATGGTTCGATTTAACCGAGTTGAAGGTGGATGATTAGGTGAGTTTTTGATAAACCATAGGCCTAGTCACGGTTTATGCTTAGATACTCACCGGCCTCATCCTCGGCTTCCTGGAAATCATTCGTTCATTTATGCTTGATCAGAGGATGTGTTCGAGTTGAGTTTGTATACCTAGTAGAGTGACCTCTTAGAAATGCCAACACTTGTTTTCTCATTAGCACATACTTTGTAAACCAAACACAAACCAACTCTCAAGACAAAAGATTTTGCATTTTCGTTTTTCACCAAATCAATTCAATCTTGATTCGCTTCCTTCCCTGTGGATACGACATTGAAATACTCTTCCAAGTAACTCACAACACACGAAAGTCTCCTTGAGATTGGGGAGCATTTTTGTGCATACACATCCCATAATTACACATTCCCATTTTCCTTTTCTCATTGCCCTTTCTTTTGACACTATCCCTAGGGGAAGAAATTCTTCTCCCCCGTCCATACATTGCATCAATTGAGGGATAGTAATTAGGGGTTAGCGAGGTTAGGTATTTTCAATCAATCATGACCTCACGAACATCCCCACGAATAAAATTTATAAAATTTTCTTATAATTGAAGGAAAGTTCAAATAAAAATAATTTGAACTTAAACCAGAATAAAATTAATCGTTTCGGGGTAAAAACGGACACAGACAAGGGGTCGTGTGGCGCGACGTGCACCAAGCATCAAGGGTTATAAAAATCCATAAAATTTTGATTTTCTAGTAGAATATTCTGCTAAAACCAGTGTGTAAACGTTGGATATAGGAGGAGAGGAAAAAAAAGAATTTCAAGACTTGTTTCTCAAATCTATGGAGTTCTATCGGTCGGAATTCTTCGAGCCAAGAATCAAAGTCGATCTCTTCAACGAGGGCTACATAACCATACCAAGAATAGAGGATTTTACAAAAGATCCAAAGAAGAGATTTTGGGAAATCAAAAGTTTAGAGTTGTGGTTGGTGTTCTTGAAGGTTCTACCCTTCGTTTTACGCTTCAAGACGTAGGGTTCCCTCATACTTTGGTTTATTTCTAACCTATGGTGTTCATAGGGAATTGTTAGGTGTATAGAACTTGCCTATTGTTATGGAAATGAGAAAATGGGTATAGAAATTTCTAGCTTGAATTTGAGGTGTGGAAGTAACTTGTGTAATTTTTTGGAATTTGGTATTACATGGGTATGCTATATGTTTATATTGTGTCTTTGTGAAGGAAATGTGTTAGTGTCATAGATTATGTAACACATGTTTGTGATATTGTTTTTGATATATGCATAGTGATATATTGACGGTGTGATAAATTTTGGTGATTATATGCATATGATGTAAGTCGTCATGGAATATGATGATATGTGGTTAAATTGCTCATTTGACATTCATTACATAGTGGACATGATGTTCGCATCACATTCATCGGCATTGGGCTTGACTGTAGATGTGTGTGAATGGTTGATCAAATACCATACTTGGTGGTTGATAAGCGGACTCAGGAAGGTTAGATCAAAGATCCTGTTGAGTCACATGGTTGCATGAAAAAAAACTTGTGTCGGGTATAGAAAGAAGGAATAGATTCTCACTCGCCGGGTATAGAAAGAAGGAATAGATTCTCACTCGGGTGAAAAATCCGGCCACTTGATTCATACACTCCCCTCTGGTGAAATTCCAAAAAAGTGTAATGGCGTACGGAGCCATCGAAGTGATTCCAAAATCTGATACCCAATAAAGACACATAATTTTGTTTTATAAAGTACTCATTCGATGGGTAACATCCAACAATGATTTGGTTTATAAACACATGACTTTTATTTCAAGCAATCATTAGATGTATTTCATCAATGACGGAAGTATTACACAAGTGCATTGCATTGTGTTGTGGGCGTCGGTGAGGACTCGGGTTAAAGTGCATAAGTGAGTATCATCTCATATCATAACATGACTAGGTAGAATTCCCGTCTTGAGTAACATGTTCTTGTTGGCATGGATAATGGTTGTTGATTGTTACACGTGCACATTTCATATGAATCTAAGTTGGGGAGTAGCCTCTGTAGGAGATACTCTATTGAGCGTAGCTCACCCTATACGGGACAACATTTCAGGTGAGGGATACACGCCGTTCGACGGTGCTTATTTGGGGCCCCAGTGACGAAGAAAGGTCGACTTGTGGCATTTAGTCTATTTTTGTAAAACTTTTACTAAGTTAGTTTTTGGGCATGTAATGTATGTAAAAGAATTAAAATTGTGAACTTGTATTAATTATGTTTAATGCATAAAATCATGATGTGGGAGTATGAATGGATTTTTATTGACCTCGGATGGGTCATGTGATTAAATGTTGTTATATGAATATGAATAAATGGACATGGTGTGGTTAATGTTATATATTAGACCTCAGATGGGTCATGTGACTGTATATGGCACAGGTTGAGTTTTGGGTAGACCTCCCCGTATAAAAGAGACTCTGCCCGAATTTTGTTAAATTAAGGACCCCCGATTTTTTGGGCGTCACGCACCATGGGTGAATAGTGATTTTATCCTTACAAGACACGAACTCCACTACAAGTGTTAGAAAACCTTCAAACCCCTAAAGGTAAGAAACTTATCTAAGCCCACTACAATAGTCAGTCGATTGCAACCCACATTAATCTTACGCACCATACAAGTGATACTTTCAACAAATTTCCATGAAACCCAACACTCATCAAGAACCATAGTTTCATATCCTCTCAAAAAGAATAATTCAAGAAAGCATGCAGGAGATCTTAAAAAAAAAAAATTCACAAGGTTCATAGCAAAAGCCCAGAGTTTTAGAAATCAATAACATGCAAGTTTAGGTATAAAAATCAATGTTGAATTTGAAAAGGAAATCCTACCTTTAATACGTAGTTTTGGTGGAAACCCTACTGTTTGATATGTCTCCTACGTGTAAATCCGTCCAAATCATTGTATCTTCTCCTTTTCCCTCACATTGTAGGGATTTCTAGGCTTCTAAACTGATAAAATACGGATAAGAAAGTGTCATTTGGTATTCATAAGGTCATCATCTGATATCAAAGTACTGGAACTAACTGGCATTCGAACGAAAGCTTCATTCGAACGTGAATCCAAATTTCTACATTCACTTCCAATACAATTTTGACTTACCTACAAGTATTTTCATAGAACTCTCATTAGATACACTTTTGTAGATCTTGATATCTAGTTTCTGCTATCAAAATTTCAATTCAATCCAAGTTCTAAATAAAAATTTACGAATGAAACAATAAGCCAACATCTTATTATCCTTAACTAATTTTAACTAAAATATGTCACCCAAATAGAAAACACTTCTAATACACCATATTTTCTAATTCTTACCTCATCTTATACTTTGTGGAACAAAATATGCATTATTATAAGTACACGGGGGTTACAATTATGAATGAAACACTAAGGTAACATTTTGCTATCGTCAACAAATTTTAACCTAAATATGCCACCCAAACACAAAACATTTCTAATGCACCATGTTTTCTTATTCTTACGTCATCTTATACTCATTCCACTAAGGTGCAAAATATATATTATTATAAATACGAGGGGGGTTTACAAAGGCTTAAGTCTAATGTACACACTTCGTCCTTGTAATTGAATACACATACTGCTAGAGCTTGAACTAACTTGAGCATTGGAGTGCCTCCGACCGGCCCAACCCTGATCTCTGATCTTTAACAGTTTGTGTGACGCCTCTAAAACCGGGGTCCTTTGTCAACCCATTTATCACCCATCAACCTGTAGAAATACCCATGAATGCCGCATAACTCGACACCACGTTACAACATCCCCTTTATCGGGATCACAACAGCTCAAAGTTTGGGCAGAGTCTCCATTGTACCGGGTACTCCCAAATGCATACATTGTATACACTTCAATCACATGACCCATCAGAGATCCAATATACAACAATTCACACTCATTTAATGTCCATTTATATCATTTGAACAAAAGGACACAAGACCCAAAGGCTTGGCAAAATATTTCAAAATTTGAGATCTGAACCAAATCTACTAGTAGATAATGAACAAGTTCTATCGGTAGAACTATCTACTGGAAAAATTCTACCGATAGGTTTATCATCGTTCTATTAGTAAAAAAACTCATTGGAAAATTTCTACCACTAAACTTGGAGTTTTTCCAGTAGGTTTAGCCTACTGGACAAGTTCTACAAGTAGAAGAGCTCTTCGTTCTACTAGTAGGCCTTACCAGTTTTCGCCCGTTTCCATCTTTTTTCAATTTAAATCCATTTCAACCCTTTACAACATCAATCCAAACTCATACAATAGACAATTTTACATAAAATTATAGTTTTTATAGTCTGATTACAATCTTTTGCTTACATTACATGCTCAAAAACTAAATAACATGTTAGTTTTACAAAACATGAATCTAAAAGCCACATCTCAGCCTTTCTTCAATCATGAGGGCCCGATTGAGAGCTTTCCACCGGCGCATATCCCGCACCTGAAATGTTGTTCCCATAAAGGGTGAGGCACGCTCAATAGGGTATCTTCTAAAGAGGCTACTCCCCAACCTAGATGCATATGAAATGTTCACTTACAAATTTAACACACAACAACTTATCCATTCACGAATATGCAATTCATAATGTATCCTCTACGCCATGTTATGTTATGAGATGAGACTCACACATGTAACTCAACCTGAGACTTTACCGGTTCCCTCAACACATGCAATGTCATATGTATCAATCCAGGTATTCCAAGCCCCCGTCGTTGATGTTATTCATCCAATGACCTTTTAAAATTCTTGGGTCTTTCTTGAGGTTGGGTATTTACGGAATCACACCAATGGGCACCCAATCAACATGGCATTAATGGACGGACTTCCATCAAAGACTCTGCAAACGCCGACACATTTTATGGACTAAATACTAACAAAGTGCGTATCCGAATCACTGGGTCTAGCACCCAAGGGACAGTCTAGCCCTTCTTCCTAACCCCAACCCAATTTTTAATGCAAACTGTGCGACTCAGTCAAATCTCAGTTCAACTATCCTAAGCCCACAAATCATCCACCAAGAATGGTGTTTGATTAAACCATATACACACACTAACACTCATGTTAAATGCCTACGAATGTGATGTCTTCATACATATGCAATGTAGTGTACAATTGTAATACTAATTTCATTTTCAATATGTTATGAGTGTCATATGAACCATTCAACCACATTTCATTATATTCCATGGCCAATTATATGATAAGCATATAATTACCGTAAATCATCTTAATGTCAATACATCACCAAGCATATATCAATATTATACTCAACAACAATTTTCAAATTTGTTATCACATAATCTCATGCAATTAACACGCTTAATTCTCCAAGGCATAATATAAACACATAACATGCCCACATATCACAATTTGCTAAGAAATTATAAACTAACAATTTCTAAATACCAATTCATACTAGAATTGATTTCAACTATTTTCAATACCCATTTCATCAAATTAACAACAATAGGTAAGTGTTGTATACTAACACCCTACCCATTCCATACAATCACCCTAGGTTGGAAATAAACTTAATTAGGGAGAAAATCCTACCTCTTGAAGTGTAAAAGCAACGGTAGAACCTTCAAGAATATAACCCAAGATCAAACTCTTAATTTCCCAAAATCTTATCTTGGAAACTTTGGTGAAATCCATCCTTTTTGGTACATAGGTGTAGCCCTCATCGTGTAGATCAAATTTAATACTTGACCCAAAGGATGCTGACCAAAGAAACTTTATAGATCATACAGAGAAGTTGAAGTTTTTCTCTTTTTTTCCTCTCTTCCTCTCTCCAACAAAACCCAACATAAATTTGGGGAGAAATTTTAATTTTCTCCCATATTTATACTTCTTTTAATGTTTGACCCTCGTTACGCAAAACATTCTCCATTCTCAGGTTCAGTTTTGTCTCGAAACGATTAAATTTCATCCCGATTCAAGTTCAAATATTTTTATATGAACTTCCTTTAAATTATATGAAATTCAACGAAAATTGACTGGGTAACTAGATTTTGCAAAACGAATTTAATGGTGAGGTCTATTTCGTCATCTAAGTTCTAGAAAATTTTGGGTTTTGAACCTGTAACATAGTGGCAAATTACTATTTTGCCATTTTTTTTATAAAAGTTTAAATTTACCTAAGTTTTACATTTTGATTGTTTCTAAGGGTATGAGAGTATCCCACATTTATATTTCTTCGGTCATACTCTGACGACTGAAGGTAAGAGGTTTTTTCCTCTTGTAGTTGGCACCATCTACGGGACCTCACTGAAAATAAACTAAGCCATGTCAAGATTACGAAGCATAATTGGAACCCCACATAATAATAAAGATATGCACGAGGATGATCCTAACCAAAATTATCAGGTGTCATTCCCCTTCTACAGTGATATTAGGGAGGATGTCGCGATAGATTCTGGTGAGAACCTAGTGGATTCTAACAACATATCGTTAGGAAGGTATTACCTCTGAAACATAGCTCTAGGCAATGATGAGAACAAAAAAAATCCTCACACACCTATGGGAAGGATCAGAGTTTATAAAGATGGTCTAGTCTCTCTAGGACTGACTAGATGTCGATGATGAGATGTTGAAAAAATTTCAAGATGAAGCTGAGAAATTAAGGCAAGAAAATTCTACCTTGAAATAGGCACTTGAAAGATCCAGGGATAAAGAAATTTTCGGAGCTGCAAATCTTCGCATCTAGTACGAACCCGCACATGTCAAAACTAGCTACAGACCAGAAAGGTAGAAGGGGAGGGAGAGAGGGAAGACACCTGAGAGGAGAACATGAAACAAAAATTCACTTTAGTCGAAGAACAAGAAGAGAAGTGGAAGCCATTCATCACAAAGGAGATGGACAATAGGCTTAAATGCCCTGAGCACAAATTTGATTGGGACTTTGCAAGAAGAACAACGGGAGAAGGGGTTACTCTAGAGAAATGGAGATATCTCCCCTTACGAAGTGGATAGAGAAAAGTTGAAGCCTAAGCAAGTTAATGTTATTGAACTTCAAACTCTATGATAGGTGAACAGATCCAATCGCCTACATCTGATACACAACTAAGCCTTATTGTGCACCATATTCCCTAGTATTTTGGGGGAGACAATAATGAAATGGTATGAAAGTCTACCTAACTACTCTGTTCATAGTTGGGTATGATTTGTCATGAAAAATGTTATTTTTTTATCTTCTGATTATGATGAATTGCATTGTTTTTCAGTTATTAGATTAACTTTTCTTTTATATAACATTTTAGGGAAACTTCATTTTATCCCTTGTGGTTTGACCTAGTTGCACATCACTTCCCTAGGGTTCTAAAATGACACTTAACCCTTTTGTGGTTGTTGGACTAAAATGCACTACTGAACTTCGTTAATAGTAAGAATAAAATGACTTTAATGCCCTTCCCCACTCTTCTTTCTCATTCTTCTTCTCTAGCGAATATTAATCCATCACCGACACAACCCTTTCTTCTCCAGTAAACCCAAACCCAACCCCACATTTCAATTCCAAAAAATTTGTCCAAATCATCAAACATAGCCTAAGAACCCAAACATAAATTAACGTTCCAAATCCCTAAACCTATTACCCAAGAACCCACTCAAATCAAGACATTGTAGTTCTTTTCTTGAGCTAGATTGCAAATGATTTTTCAATTTGATGACTCTGTTATTGAATACATGACATATTTATTGGGTAGAAGGAAGCTTTTGGATGATTCTTGTTGGTTTGTGTAAGTTTGATCGATTTGAGACTGCATTAGATTTTTTTCGTGATATGGATTGAGTTGGCTTGTGATCTGACCAGATTTATGTCATACACCCAAGTACAAGTGGTGAAATTATAATATTTCTCAGTTAAGTTTGAGGTCGAACCCACGGGGAGCTAACTTTTGGTATTCAAAGCAGAAATGGTAAAATTGTCGCGTGTGTAAAGTGCAATTAAATAGCTTGTGGAGTGAGCTTAGAATTATCAAACAAATACTTAACTAAAACTTGGAAAAATACTGATAAAAAGGTACTCTTCAGTGCGAGGATCCAACATACTTTATACTATTTATTTATGAAAATATCAGCTTACAACAATTAACTTTCATTTCATTGGAAAGCTAACTGGTAGGTTTTATGTATAGCTGAAGCATATCACAACAACTGAGTTGGTTAGTCAGAAGGTCTATGTACCATGCATCAATCAAATAACCTTAGTAAACTCGAAGGTAAATGATTAACCCTAATTAGTGAGTTAATGGATTAGGTAAATTGTGTTAATTAAATAAGTTAAAACAGTCAAAGTACAAGAAATTACGGTTAGTGCAAAAATTAGGGTTAATGTCTGAAATGTGTCATTTTTCAGGGATTTGTGCGTAAATGCCACAAAGTTAAGGAAAGCAAAGTGTCAAAGCTTACATCAGCAGGGGAGGCAAGTGCAAATACCACACAAATTCATCAAACAAAGCAAGAAGCAAACTAGTGCATCCTCACTGTTTGGACAGTAGTGGTGGCGTTCGGACGGTGGGAAAACCGCCTTAACCTCTTAGTCTTCTCCCATTGGTCAGGAGCTACAACAAAATGTCCCGATTGGTCAACCCAAGCCTAACCACCTCAAGCTCATCTCTAGCCTCTATAAATAGCCCCCTGTAGTTTCATTTCCAGCATTCAGTCAAAGAGAGAGCTAGAGAGAGTCAGAATCTTTGCCAGTCAGACACAGTTAGTGAGTGAGAGAGAGTCAGAAACAGTGACGCAAAGCCCTGTCGAACCACTTCCAGCCAGCTTTCTAGCCCACTTTTCATACAACTTTTCTTTCATCTACATTTATGTTATTCCTTTCTACTTGAAGAGTTGAATCTCTCCCACTTTTGTGCCCTAGCCGGTATTAAGAGTGGTTGTGTTTCAACTATTCCTCAGAGAAGGATTGTCTGTAATTTATTTTGTATTATAATGGAACTATCTCACACATGTTTCTTGTCTATAACAATAGGGCGTGAGTAGTCCATTTGGTGAACGGTGAATGATTACCTTAATTAGTATATAAATTAGAATTGTTAAATAAGTCAAATTGGTAAAATTAAAATAGTTACAAACTATGAATAAGGGTTTGTGTATAAACTAAGGTTTTACGAGTGTTATGTCTGAAATTTCAGGGTTTGACACTAAATTACCATAAACTACAAAGCAATCTATCAAAACTTGGAACAAGAGCAAGGACCTAAGTGTAAATTAACCATGGAATAGCCAGCACACGATAAGTAGAAATCCAACTAAGCACCACCGTCCAGATGGTGATGGTGGTGTCTGGACGGTCCTCCATTCAATTTGAGCTCATCCTCCACCTAGTGCTTTCAAGTGCCTATATATAGGGTTTGTCTTCTTCATTTCACACGATTGGGCATAGAGAGGGATCTCCAAAGAAATCCAAAGAGAGAAAAAGAGAAGAAAAAGAGAAAGAGAAAGTCATATACAATCCAGTCCGTCTTATTCACAAGTTGAACTCTGTATTTCTACATGTCTGTATATCTTTCTATTCGGATAGTTGAACTGCCGCCACCTTTGTATCTTAACTGATAAAAAGGGTGGTTGTATTTCAATTATTCCTTACAAAAGAAGCGACAATCTTTTATTTATTGTTGTAATGAAACCTACCCGTACTCCTCGCTTGTCTGTAGTAATGGAGTGTGAGTAGTTACTTACACCCTTCAGTGAAGGGTGAAAATATGTATAGTATTGGTTAGATTATGGAAATGCTGATGTTATATTCATATATATATATATATATATATATATATTGGTGTGTGTGTGTACTATACACTTCATGCATAATACAACGATGTACGTAATTTCGGTGTTGTGCTTGGAATTATGTCATCGGTGCATCATCAACCTGCCAGTTAAATATCTATGGTGTTCCTATCGGTATGTCTTATCCTCCACCAAAACATTGAGGATGTTCTAATGATGCACGGTATAAAACCAAAATGATCCTCATGAATGGCTTGTCCTTCTAGGTTATTAGGGTTGTTTAACTACTATATATAACTATAATGTCAGTCAAATATCTACGGTGTTCCCACCAGTATGACTTGACCTCCACCAGAATGCTGAGGATGTTTAACTAGTATATATATATCACAGATGACCTATTGAGTAATTCAAGTATTCCTCATGAATGGCTTGTCTTTCTGGTTCACTTGGATTAATCAATTGACACATCTATAACCAGTTAACCTAAGAAGTTACTGTGTTATAACTTAATACCACCAGCTAACCTAAGAAGTTGTTGTGTTATGATTTTTTATGTATGCAATTAGTACCATGAGATCAATTGAATAATTCAAATATTCCTCACGAATGGCTTGTCGTTTTGGTTCGCTTGAATTAATCAATTGTCATGGATACTATTAGCTAACTAAAGAAGTTGTTGTGTGATGGTTTATATACATCAGACCTAATGGTTGACTTGCTAGTAACATGGAAGTTAATTGTTGTAAGGTGGCATTTTCAGTACTTAACCAATATAAGACATATGGGATCCTTAAACTGAAGGGTATCTTTTATGTTCTTGTCATTAACATGTTAACCTACTTTAATTAAGTTAGTTATCAATCTAAGCTCACATCACAAACTTTCAAATGTTATACTGCTTTAAACTACAATTTTAATGTTTTTATTTTAAAATCTAAATTACTAAAACTCTTCATGTGATCGATACTTGGACTTAAACCTAGAAACCTACAATTCGACCACTTATACTTGGGTGTATAATATAATTCAGATCACAAAATAACTGTGAATCAACTTTTTGGTGCCATTGCTAGGGAGTTATGATAATTTAAAAAAATATGTACATAATAAAAAGAAATTTGTTTATTTGTATTGTATGTTTGTTTTTAATAATCTATGTCTGTTCATTTATCAGTAGATTCGGTAAATCAGTCATCTCCTTCATCTGCATCTACCCAAGAATCCTTTGACTTAAGTATTACTCAAAACGTACCTAAGGAGGAAGAAGTTAGAGAACAAGAAGTAGTTTAAAATGCCCGACCATTAAGAGAATATCTACATCCTACAAGAACTAATGTCCCGTCATGTTTTATTTTTCCACTTGACGCTCCAAATATTAATATCAAGCCGTGAACAATACAATTACTACCACAGTTTCATGGTTTAGAAATTGAAAACCCTTATGTTCATATGAAAGAATTTGAAGAAGTCTGTGTAAATTTACAAGATAATTTGGAAATGGTCAAATTAAAACTTTTTCCTTTCTCGTTGAAAGATAAAGCTAAACTATGGCTTAACTCTTACGAGAAAATTCTATCACAAGTTGGCAAACTTTACAAATCGAGTTTTTTTTTAAAAAAAAATTCTTATGCATCGTACTATTGCATTAAGACGTCAAATAATGAATTTTGTTGTAAAAGAAAAATAAACTTTTTATCAATGTTGGGAAAGATTTAAGGATCTTCTCCAAGCTTGTCCACATCATGCATTTGAAAACTAGACTTTAGTTGGTTTCTTTTATGATGCTCTTCCATATGCAATGTGACAATTGGTTGAAAAGATAGCCCAAGGAGAGTTTATGAATAAAAACCCTGAAGAAGCAATTCAATTTTTTGATACTATTTTAGAGAGTTCCCAGTTGTGCAACTCAACTTCTTCAAAGATTGTGGAAAATATGTCATCTACATCTAAAGGAGGAAAATATGTATTAAAAGAAGATGATGATTTAAAAGCTAACATAGCTAATTTATCTCAAAAATCAGAAACCTTAGAAATGAAAAAAATTAAGCAAGTTGTTGTTGTTTCTTCTACTGATCAAGTATGTGAAATTTGAGTGTTGTCAGGACATCCTATTGGGGAATGTCCAACTATACCTACATTTAAAGAAGTTTTAAATGAACAATTTAATTGTAACACCCCACATTTTCTTTTATATATGTATATAGTTATATGATAGATAATTGTTGTGAAAATGAGGATATGTATAATGATGTAAGAATGAATCACATAGGTTAAAACATTAGAAATGAATAATTGGGAGACAAATGGATTTGGGAAGTTTAAGTTTCAAAGGCGTTTGAGATTGGAAATAGTTATTTGATAAGTTTTTAAATGTTTTTAGGTCAAAATAATGTTTCCATTGAATCCGGAAGGTCGAAAAACCTTGGGAGAGGTAATATGAGGTGCATTGAAAGCTTGGAAGTACTCCGAAATAAAAACACAAATTACGTAAATTTCGGGTATAAAATATTTTGGACACCTCTTAGTATTTTGGCCATAAATTTTTATCCTTATATCCAAGTGATCTGAAATTTTTACAATAGATAGTAGACATCAAGGGCTACAAAAGTGTCTCTAATGAAAATTTTCTAATTCGACCTATAAATGTCTCACAACTGCACTGGAAGTCGTGGCAGTCAAATGGTACCGGTACCCCAAAACCAGTAGCTAAACTGTACTAGTACCCAGTACCGGTACCGCTTCTCTGAAGTCTTCCGAACAGTAAAAACGTCGGGATTTTGGGTTTTAAAACCCCATTCTAAGCCCTATTTGCCCCATTCTTCATCTCATTCTCACCACAAACATCCTAGAGCCCTAGGAGGAGATAAAGAAAGGGAAAAACACCAAGATCAAGATGGCTTCACACCTCATAAAAATTAAAATCAAAATTTCTCAAAAACACCATTCTTCTCCCCTCTTCCTATACCCTTTCACCACACCCTTACCCACATCCCTTAGAACCCTAAGAGAAGACAAGAAGGAGAAGGAGAAGAGAGGAAGAAGATCTTTGGAGCTTGGGTTAGCTCAAAATTTTTGGATTCAAGGTAGGGTTTTCTTCCATTTTCATCCAATGATGTTAGGGTTATTATACATGTATATTTTGACTCTAAATAGTATGTATTTGTTATGGGTTCATTATTTCTTAGTATTTTTACAAACATTCACATGATTTGAACAAAATAATGGTTTGAAATCCATCAAACCCTAGTTTTTGGGGGAAATATGGATTTCTCTCTATATCTTCACATCCTCTTGATTTCTAAAATGCTAGAGCTTTGTGTTGGGTATTAAAATGGCAGTATTGATGATCTCATGCCTATTTCCTTTAAACTTGTCTTTTGTAACATGATTTGCGAAATGAGTATATATCCTTAAATGGTTTTATTATGTACAATGCTTGTGAAAGTTGGGAAAGTTGTGGAATTGTTTATATATGAGGTTTTGAGTATATTATTGGTATGTTACTCTTGTGTATGGTGTGAGGGACTTGGATTACTTCGAGATCTGTCGTAGGGTGTTAGAGGTCAGTTTATCCTAGTGGGGGTGAGATGGTTACCTAATGCCCATAATGGATTGTTGTTTGTGAGAGCAACCATTATTGTTCACTTTCGAGACAAAAGGGGTTAGTATACTAGATGCTTGGGAGGATTTCGTCAATGCCGATGGAGGCGGTATATGCCCTTCCTAAAGAGATATAGGTGAACGAGGTAGAATCGTTGGGTAGATTCATGAGAAGCGACAGCCTACTTGAGTGGTACAAAATAGAAATTATTATTCTTTGTACCAAATATTATTTCTCCAAAAGTTTTGGGTAGTATGGGATGCCGCGATAGCTTGTGAAAATGGTGTATGGTGGCTTGGATTATGTTGGAAATTGTTTGCCAATTAAAGTTGATTTTATTCTCTTCCAATTCTTTATTATTGTACAAACTTGATATCTCTTTTAAAATGTCCTTATTTTATTTCAAAATTCATTGATATGTATGTGCGAAATGAGACCTACCTGTTTTACTTGATTTCAAAACCTTGAATGGGTTTGGAAGGATTTTCCTGCAGAGTCTTGTACTCACCCCCCTACCTACAAATATTTTAGATTGTACTCTTAAGGAGGAGTTAGGACTCGAGGAGCCCGTACCCTGGGAGATTCAGCAAGACGGGAGTGTGGATCCCGGGGATGACTTTTAGCTGGACACTACATTTTGTTCTAGACTAGGGTATTATTTTGAAACAATGTAAAGCCTAGCCATATTTTGTGATTCCGCTGCATTATCATAGTTATTTGATTTTGGGAATGTAAAGGCCATAGCTTGGCCTATTCTTTTGGGATAACATGTAAATTTGATGAATTGATTTTATGGTAAGTAAATGGACCCGGTGTGGTCATTATAGCAGAATAGCACAGGTTAGATTTTGTGGTAGAGCTCCCCGTACAAGGGAGACTCTACCCGAATTTTGTACAATATAAATTGTTGATGTAATGTTGATGGATTACTTAGTGCTCTCATGCTTAAATGATTATTAGAATGTAATGTCGTCCAGGGTGATATTTGGGGCATTACATTAATGTTGTTCTGTGATGCCCCAAAATTCGAGAGTCCTTTGTTGACCGTTGACCAACCGTTAACCCGCGGAAATAACCTTGTTTATCACAATTTCAGATCTCATGTCAAAAGAATCCCCTTAATCGGGATTTTAACCCATGCATGTAACTCATGTTCCTTTAATCATTTAATTCATCTGAGGTCCAATATGCCTTAATATAGCTCATTTATGGTCCATTTGTATCATTTGAACCAAAAAAATCAAAGTCCGGAAGCATAGGAAAACAGTGTAAAAATTTAAAAAATATGGAGACAATACCAGAACATAGTATCGGTACGCAGTACAAGTACGTCGAACCTTCTGGATCAAAGCGTACCAATACTGAACCGTACCGATACTCTTTGCCCAGTTTTTGCTCGTTTTACCTGTTTTTCATCTTCAAACTTTCTCACAATCACCCAATACATGTTTAATAAGGTTTTCCATACAAAACATGAATTTTACAAGTTCAATTACATTTGATTCCATGAATTTACACATCAAAATGGAATTTACACAAAAGTTTTACAAGATAAACCACAAAAGCCACAAGTCGGCTTTCTTCATCCTTGGGGCTAAAAATAGGAGCCATCTGTCGGCGTAAATCCCGCACCTGAAATATTTTTCCCATAAAGGGTGAGCCACGCTCAATAGAGTATCCCCTACGGAGGCTACTCCCCAACCTAAAAGCATATGAAATGTTCACATGCAACTTTCAACAGCTCATGATATTCCAAGCAAGATTATGCATCCAATGTTGGAATTTTCTATGTCATGCCATGAAATGAGATGAGACTCACCCATGCAATTCAACCTGAGCCCTTCCTAACTCATCAACACATGCAATTGCCAATGTGTATGAACCTTTCATCTATGTTATACATCAAATGACATCATCCATTTCGGGTCTTTTGTGGGGTGGGTAGTTATGGACTTACACCAACGATGCCCAACCAACACAAAATTTATGAACTTCCACCAACGGTTCCATGTACACCGACACACTTTATAGACTTGTACCAACGGAAATGCATATCCAAATCACTAGGCCTCGCACCCGAGGGATATTCTAGCCCTTCTTACTAACACCAACCCTCTTTACCTTGCAAATCGTGAGACTCGGTCAAGTCATCGACTTAGCTTACTCGAGCCCACCCGTCATCCACACATGTGGTGTTGATTATATTCATACACAACCCCCAATTAATGCAATGTTCCTGTACATAAACAATGTAATGCCTCAATGCAACTCCACTATAATGTTCAATATGCTATGTATGACATATGAACTAGATCCAACACATTTCATACAACACATGACAAATTATATCAAAGCATATAAATTTCATAATTCTCATAATTTCAATATGTAAACATGCATATATTACCATTTCAACTCGAATCCAAACTCAAGCATGCTATCACATATCAAGCAATAACACACTTAATTTCTCAAGGCATTATGTAAACACAGAGCATGCCCACAATTCACATAAGTCAAGAAATTTCATGAGACAATTTCTACATACTCATTTCAAGATGAAATTTATTCTTTCCACATTCAATACCCATTTCGCCAAAATGCCTTTAATAGGCAAGTGATATACATATCTATCAACCTACCCATTTCAATATAACATCCTAGGTTATAAATAAACTTAAGTGGAAAAAACCCTACCTCTTGTAGTGTGAAGAACAAACTGGAGAAGTCCCGGGAACCCAAGATAAGCTAGAATCCTCACTCTCCCAAAATCTCGTCCTTGAAATTTTGCCCAAAACTTGACCTCCTTGATATGGTTTTGTAACCCTCAGCGAGGAGAACAACTTTTGTTCTTGGCCCAAGTGGATTTGAGCTCCCAATCTTCGTAGATCGTAGAGAGAAGGTGGAGAAAACCTTGAGCTTTCCCTTCCTCTCTATCAGTTGAGTAACGATTGAGAAAATGTGGAGAAAATCTGATTTTCTCTCCTATTTATATTTTCCAAATACTTGGGTCACAATTTGCCACACGGCCCTCTTTCTCCTGGGTATATTTTTATCTCGAAACGATTAAATTTCGTCCCGGTTCATGTTCAAAATATTTTTATTTTAACTTGCCTTCATTTATTTTTTAAAATTCATAATTTCATTAAAAAATTTGTATCTGGGTCACCTGGGGTCCGACCGCCTCGTAAAACGTAAAAAATTTGACTATCTCAAAATTTAACGAAATTTGACAGGGCAACTAGATTTCACAAGACGAATCCAACAGTGAGGTCCGTTTCATCATCGGAGGTCTAAAAAATTTCAGATTTACAACTCAAATCGTGATGGCAATTTACCGTTTTGCCCTTTATTCTCAAAAGTTTAAATTTGCCCGAGTTTTTACATTCTTCCCTCCTTAAAAGAATTTTGTCCCCAAAATTCATATGCACATGCACACTTAGCCACATGCATATGCAACAAGTAAACTTATAGTTAAAACTGTAAACATGTACCTCTATCCTTGAACAAGAATGGATAACTAGCACGAATGGTGTCCTCACGCTCCCATGTCGCCTCCTTCATCCCTCGGTGCTGCCACAACACCTTCACTGACCTCACAGTTTTGTCTCGCAAAACTTGCTCCCAGTTATCCATGATACTCATCGGTCCCTCCTCGAAGGTCCCTTCAGCATCAATAATCAGCTCACCCCAATCCACTATATGTGTTGGATCTGGAGTATACTTCCGGAACATGGAGACATGAAACACTGCGTGAACACCCGACAAGTTTGGTGGTAATGCCAACCTATAAGCCACTGCACCCACCCTCTCGAGTACCTCGAAGGGCCCGAGAAACCTCGGCGATAGCTTTCCTTGTTTCCTGAATCTGACCACTCCCCTCCTTGGCGTCACTTTCAAGAAGACCTGATCTCCCACTTCGAACTCCAGAGGTCACCGCCGTCTATCGGCGTAGCTCTTCTGCTGGCTCTAACTAGTGAAAATACATTTTCGTATCAAGTTCACCTTCTCTGAGGCGTCCTTAATCAATTTCGGACGCGTAGAAGGTCTTTCTCCCACCTCCGTCCAACAAATCAAAGAACGACAAGGCCTTCCATACAGTTCCACATAGGGTGCCATCTGTATGCTCACCTGATAACTATTGTTATAGGAGAACTCCACTAAGGGTAAATGTTCTTTCCAGCAACTCATAAGGTCTAGGATGCATGCTCGCAACATGTCCTCTAAAATCTAGATGATCCTTTCCGACTAACCGTCTGTCTGGGGAAGAAAGTTTGTACTCATCGTCAATAGCGTCCTCATAGCTCGCTGAAAACTCTCCCAAAAGTGAGTCATAAACCTAGAGTCCCGGTCCAATACTATAGATACGGGCACCCCATGTAACCGGACTATTTCCCGTACATATAACTTGCACAACTCCACCAACCTAAAGGTCATTCGCACCACCAAGAAGTGTGCCGACTTCATAAGCCGGTTCACTATCACCCACACTGCATCATGTCCCCGTGATGTCTATGGCAAGTGGTTCACAAAATCCATCGTGATATGCTCCCACTTCCACCCAGCCACCTCCAAGGGCTGGAGCAAACCTACTGGTCTCTGATGTTCAACCTTAACTTGTTGACACGTAAGACATCTACTGACAAAATCGTCAATCTACCTCTTCCTTCTATTCCAATAATATTGGCGACGAAGATCACGATACATCTTTGTGCCGCCTAGATGTACCGCAAAACAGGAGCAATGGAACTCCTTAAGGATCTCCTCTCTCAGATTCGCCAACTAGGGAACCATAAGTATTCCCCTATATTGAAGGCTGCCATTTGAGTGAATGGTCCAGCCCTCGTCATCGATGCCCGCCTGCACCTAGTCTCTGATGGACAATAACTTCGCGCATTGTCCCTGGAACTTAATCACTCTGCATAGTAGAGAAGGGGTCGCCACTAAACTCCCCAAAATGCCTTGAGCTTGACCCTTGTAGCGTAGCCCGAACTA
This sequence comes from Ilex asprella, assembly GCA_023539305.1. NCBI lineage: Eukaryota > Viridiplantae > Streptophyta > Magnoliopsida > Aquifoliales > Aquifoliaceae > Ilex > Ilex asprella. The sequence continues at coordinate 20,628,692 of CM042189.1, read as the reverse complement.
TGGCACAGTCTCAAGCATTTGTCACTCCCAGGAAGCCATATTAGCCAAGACTCCCTGTGACTTTCGGCTGAGTGCATCAGCCACCACATTTACTTTACCAGGATGGTAATTCAAAGTGAAGTTGTAGTCTTCCAAGTATTCCATCCACTTGTGTTGTCTCATGTTGAAGTCTCGTTGTGTGAAAATGTATTTCAGACTTTTGCGGTCTGAAAACACCTCAAACTTCTCACCATACAAATAGTGGCGCCAAGCCTTCAAGGTAAAGGCAATGGCCACTAACTCTATCTCGTGTGCAGGATAGGTTTGCTCATGGTTCTATAATTGCCGAGATTCATAAGCCACCACCCTTCCGGACTATATCAAAACACAACTAAGTCCGTCTTTGGAGGCATCACAGTACACTGTATACATCTGTCCTCTCTCCGGGACTATTAAAATAGGAGTTGAAGTCAGCCTCCTCTTTAACTCCTAGAATGCCTTCTCACAAGAATCATTCCTCTCAAACTTGACCTCCTTCCGGGTCAATCTCATCGTAGGTGCAGCCAGTTGAGAGAAGTCCTCAATGAACCTTCGATAGTACCCTGCCAATCCCAAGAAACTAAGTATCTCGAAGACCGATTTGGGTCTCTCCCAATTCATTACTGCCTCAACCTTTTTCGGGTCCACTGATACACCCGAAGCCAATACCACGTGTCCCAAAAATTTCATCTCCGTGAGCCAAAACTCACACTTGCTGAACTTGGCATACAGTTGATGGTCCCTTAAGTTCTGGAGAATAATCCTCAAGTAACCCTCACGCTCCACCTCAGTCTCGGAGTAGATCAGGATGTCGTCAACAAATACCATGACGAACTGATCTAAATAGAGTCAGAACACCCTATGCATGAGATCCATGAATGCCAACGGGGCATTCGTCAACCCAAATGACATCACCGTGAACTCAAAATGCCTATACTGTGTTCTGAACGCCGTCTTAGGGATATCTGCCCCCTAATCCTCAACTGATGGTAGCCCGTTCGGAGATCTATCTTGGAGTAGACCCTCGTTCCCCTCAGCTGATCAAACAGGTTATCAATCTTGGGCAAAGGATACCTATTCTTGATAGTGACCCGATTCAACTGCCGATAGTCTATACACAACCGTAGTGTCTTATCTTTATTCTTGACAAATAATACCGGAGCTCCCAAGGCGAAGTGCTCGGTCTAATAAAACCTGTGTCCAATAATTCTTGCAACTCTATTGGCGCCATCCTATGTGGAGTCATGGAAATGGGAGAGGTACTGGGATGCAACTCAATGTTAAAGTCCACATCCCTATGAGGAGGTATTCTCGACAACTCGTCCGAAAAAACGTCCTCATACTCACAAACAACCCGAGGTAAACCCAATCCCTGCCTTACCTCATCCTCTAGAGTAAGGCTCGCAAGCCAACCTATCAACTGCCCGTGCCATCGAGAGTCATACACAGCTTGGGGCAAAGCGTCGTGTTTTTCCACCTGAAACTTAAAACAAACATCTTTCGGCGTATAAGCAGCGACCCTTTTTCGGTCACAATCAATGACGACCCGATGTGCTGCCAACCAATCTATCCCAAGGATGACATCAAATTCTATCATGACCATAACCCTAAGGTCCATGGTGAGTAGAATCCCTAAGATCTCTAACTCACACCCCTGACATATCTGATTAACACACACCCTAGCTTCTATGGGTGAATTTACATACAACGGCTCTTCCAAGGTATCAACCTCTAAGCCCAAATCTCTACCACATGATTCAAAAATAAATGAATGCAATGCACCAGAGTCAAATAACACCCTAGCCTATAAGCCAAAGAGTAAAAATATACCCTGGATGACTGACTGATCTACTAACTCAGCCTGAGGTGTGATGGCGTAGACACGCTCCTGGGTCCCCGAAGTTCCAGCTTGCATGCCCTGGCCCATCTGGCTTGACTGCGGAATCCCTGCTCAAAAAGTGGTAGGAGCTGGAGTAGTGTCCTAGAATTGGTACTGACTTCCTGGCCCATGATGGGGTAGGGAGAAATGTAGTGTTTCTGTGGCTGCCCCACTGATGATTGGGACTGAGAAGCCCCATAACTCTGGGATCTCTGCCTCTTAGGACAATCCTGTTTCATATGACCTGACTGATGGTAATGAAAACAAGTTTTCTGACCTGTCTGAAAGGTAGTCTTGAAGTTTCCCTCACCTTGGGAGGATCGACCTTGGCCTTGGCCCTGATAGTCGCGGCCCAGTCCCTGTGGAGTAGACGTCCTCTACTTCTTTCCCAAACTAGAAGAAGAGGATTGGCCCTCCTTTTTCTTGTCCTTAGCACCCGCCTCCCAGATGCTTCGTGTGTCTTCAACCTCTCTCTCAATGGCCATGGTTGTTTCGACCATTGTATCTAAGTCTTGTAGGTTGAGGCCCACAATCTTTTCCCGAATGGATAATTTCAAACCATCCTCAAACTTTCCTACTTTGGCCATTTCTGTGGCCACATAATCATCTATAAAAATGGGCTAGCTAGGTGAACTTAGACATATAATCTATCACCATCATTGTGCCCTGCTTCAAATCTAGGAATTCCTGGGCCTTTGCATGTCAAACGGCCGTCAGGAAGTACTTTCCCGTGAAGAGTTCTCGAAACTCTTCCCATTCATAGCCTCTAAGTTCTTTGAGGCCGTCACCCAATCCCACCACAACTGGGCTTCTCCCTCTAGCTGGAATGCAGGTAGTCTCACCTTGTTGGCATCTGAGGTTATCTCTATTGCCCCTAAGATCTTATTAACTTGTCGGAACCAATGGTCGGTAACTATCGGATCTGGCCCTCTCTTAAAAACTGGAGATTTGTGTGTTTTAAACTAATGGAGGTTACTCGTGCCTCCTTGGTTTGCACTGGCGCTAGCTTGTGCAACAATAGCCGCCATCATGCCCATTGTTTCCGTAAAAGCTTGTTGGTTGAAGGCCGGTGGTGGTTGATTATTATTCCGCCCACTGCCTCGGCGTCTTCTCCTTCTACTTGCCATCTACACACATATCAAGTAGTAATGGCACACCAACTTAGTATCTCGAAATAGGGATCAACATTGAAATAGTGAGACTCCTCTCCTTGTCTCACTAGTAGGGCGTATATCACCCACTAGTAGACATTTAAACTCTGAACCATGTCGTTCATCCTTTTCCCGAAACCTAAGGTTATGTTTTCTAACCCTAGCGTTTCTCCTTCCACATACATTTTACCATGCATATAATTAACACAACAAATACCCCATAACATGCAGCAATTTAAGCACATAACATGTAATGCATATGGAATGCAATGGTCTACACCCATGCCCATCAAGCCCTAGGTAAATCGTATACCTAGGCTCTAATACCAAGTTGTGATGCCCCAAAATTCGGGAGTCCTTTACTAACAGTTGACCAACTGTCAACCTGCAGAAATAACCTTGCTTGTCGCAATTCTAGACCTCATGTGAAACGAATCCCCTCAATCGGGATTTTAACCCATACATGTAACCCGTGTTCCTTTAATCATTTAATTCATCTGAAGACTAATATACCTCAATATAGCTCATTTAGGGTCCATTTCTATCCTTTGAACCAAAGAAACTAAAGTTCAGAAGTATAGAAAAATAGTGTTAAAATTTCAAAAATTTGGAGACAGTACCGGTACTGAACCATACCGGTACATAATACTGGTACTCTTTGCCCAGTTTTTGCTCGTTTTACCTGTTTTTCATGTCCAAACCTATCCACAATCACACAATACATGTTTAATAAGGTTTTTCATACAAAACATGACTTTTACAAGTTCCATTACATTCGATTCCATGAATTTACACATCAAAATTGAATTTACACAAAAGTTTTGCAAGATAAACCACAAAAGCCATAAGTCGGCTTTCTTCATCCCGCACCTGCAATGTTTTTCCCATAAAGGGTAAGCCACGCTCAATAGAGTATCCCCTACAGAGGCTACTCCCTAACCTAAATGCATATGAAATGTTCACATGCAACTTTCAACCGCTCGTAATATTTCAAGCAAGATTATGCATCAAATGTTGTAATTTTCTATGTCATGCCATGAAATGAGATGAGACGCACCCATTCAATTCAACCCGAGCCCTTCCTGGCTCCCCAACACATGCAATTGTCAATGTGTATGAACCTGTCATCTATGTTACATATCAAATGACATCATCCATTCCGGGACTTTTGTGGGGTGGGTAGTTATGGACTTACACCAACGACACAAAACTAACACGAAATTTATGGACTTCCACCAACGGTTCCACATACACCGACACACTTTATGGACTTGTACCAATGGAAGTGTGTATCCAAATCACCGGGCCTCGCACCTAAGGGATCTTCTAGCCCTTCTTACTAACCCCAACCCTCTTTACCTTGCAAATTGTAAGACTCGGCCAAGTCATCGACTTAGTTTACTCGAGCCCACCTGTCACCCACCCATGTGGTGTTGACTATATCCATGCACAATCACCAAATTAATGCAATATTCCCATGCATAAGCAATGTAATGCCTCATTGCAACTCCACTACAATGTTCAATATTCTATGTATGCCATATGAACTAGATCCGACACATTTCATACAACCCATGACAAATTATATCAAAGCATATAATTTTCATAATTCTCACAATGTCAATATATAAACATGCATATATTAACATTTCAACTTGAATCAAAACCCAAGCATACTATCACATATCAAGCAATAACACACTTAATTTCTCAAGGCATTATATAAACGCATAGCATGCTCACAATTCACATAAGTCAATAAATTTCAAGAGACAATTTTTACATACTCATTTCAAGATGGAATTTATTCTTTCCAAATTCAATACTCATTTCACCAACATACCTTTAATTGGCAAGTGATATACATATCTATCAACCTACCCATTTCAATATAACATCCTAGGTTGTAAATAAACCTAAGTAGGAGAAACCCTACCTCTTGTAGTGTGAAGAACAACCTTGAGAAGTCCCAAGAACCCATGACAAGCTAGAATCCTCACTCTCCCAAAATCTCGTCCTTGGAATTTCGCCCAAAACTCGACCTTCTTGATATGGTTTTGTAGCCCTCGGCGAGGAGAACAACTTTTGTTCTTGGCCCGAGTGGAATTGAGCTCCCAATCTTTGTAGATCGTAGAGAGAAGGTAGAGAAAATCTTGAGCTTCCCTCTCCTCTCTATCGGCTGAGTAACGATTGAGAAAATGGGGAGAAAATCTGATTTTTTTTCTATTTATATTTTTTAAATACTTGGCTCACAATTTGCCACACGTCCCTCTTTTTCCTGGTCTGTTTTCAACCTGAAACGATTAAATTTCGTCCCGATTTAAGTTTAAAATATTTTTATTTTAACTTGTCTTCATTTAATTTTCAAAATTCATAATTTCATTAAAAATTTAGTATTTGGGTCACCTGAGGCCCGACCGCCTCGTAAAACGTGAAAAATTCGACTATCTCGAAATTTAACGAAATTTGACAGGGTAACTAGATTTTTTGAGACGAATCCAACGGTGAGATCCGTTTTGTCATCCGAGCTCTAAAAAAATTTAGGTTTACAACCCGAACCATGATGACAATTTACCATTTTGCAATGTTATCAGAACCGGACCGGTCATCGAACCGGCTAGGGGACTGGGTCAATGGTTCACTAGTTCAACCGGTGGGTCACTGATCGGACCGATCATATAATAAAAATATATATAATAATTATAAAATATAATAATTTAACTAAAAAATATAAAATATGTCTAAAATACATACAATTTGTCATAAAATTAATAAAGTTAAGTAAAAGAAACATTCATGAGATATAATTTTTTAGAAAAAGAAACATTCTTGAGAAATAAAGTTAAGTAAAAAAACTCAATATAATTTAATTTTAAAAAACTTAATATAAAAAACTCAATTGTAATTTAATTTTTCATTTGTCATTGAACCGGCCAGTTTTTATTAAACCGCCGGTTCACAGTTTTTAACAAGAATCGGCCAATTTTTCGATTTTTAGCCGGTTTTCTTCCTTAAGCGGTCCAACTATAGAACCGGACCGGCTAAGGTCCCGGTTCATGGTTGAACCGGTCCGACCGGTCGGTCCGGTCCGATTCTGATAACACTGCCATTTTGCCCTTTATTCTCAAATGTTTAAATTACACGGGTTTTTACATGTTCCAACTTATACTAAACCATATTCAAATCTATATTCTGAAACTTATATTCTAAGACAGAGAAACCCTAACATCTTTGACACACCATGATGGTCTCTTACACCCTAAAGTCTGATTTTGGAAGAGAAAAGCATGGGAGAGGTATGAGAGAGAAAAGGGGTGGTTGGTGAGGCATGAGAGGTGCATATTTGATTTGTTCTTGTATGTTGAAGTGTCCAATCTCTTCCCACTCATCAAAAGTCAGTTCTCACAGACCATGGAAGGGGCATGGACGAATTTGAATGGGGCTATTCACCATTATTCTGTTATACACAAGCTTTTAGAGAGAAAGTCCAAGGAAGAAGATGAAGTTTTAGAGAGGTAAAGTTAGGTTTTTGCAATTCCTTCACCATTTTCATTGTAGTAAGCTTTATTCTACTTGTAATCTTCACATCTTACACTTTAATCTCATTGATTTCAAGTTTTAACCAAGTCTAGCTTAATGTTCATGTATTTCCATTTCTACATTTGTGTTTTCTTTCCAAACTTTGTATTTTGGGTATGAAATGAATTTACTTATGTAGTTTTACCTCTTCTTGCATCAATTCAATCTTAATACTTCATTTCACTACCATGTCTCTTTACATTGTGATTGTTCTTCCTTTGATCATGAGTAGCTAAACTTTTAGTTGGCTAACCCAAGGAAAATTTTTTCTTAGGTATGTAAAATCAACTCCCTCATATTTTGTTTCGTAGAATAAAGTATTTGTTTTGACTAGGTTGAGTGCGAACGTTGTTGTGAGCTCTTGATACATCATATACTTGTCATGGGGTATGCTTGTACCTACACCTCCACACTAGTCCGAGATCATGTTTGGAGATTAGGGTGAATCACATCAAGCACTCCACAAATAGCTCCAATTGTTGATGCCAAAATCCAATGTCCTTGATGTTGCTGTTGTGACGAACTCCACATAAAAAGAAAGTTGAAGATTAGAAGGGACTCTAGGGACGATCCTTCAATACTTAAGTGAGACAAAGAAAATGTGAAAGAAATGTAAACTGAGTTGAGTTTGTTGCCTTACCTACTAGGCTGAGCTCACCCTTTACTTATAGGTTGAAATATAAGCTAATGATTATTCAGTTGGGAATCGATTGTTGGCCCTTATCTCTTTATCCCTTTTTTCTAGAGTTATATATGTCTGAACTTGTAATTTGTTCAAGACTCCAAGTTGGGTCCTTATCCCTCTAAATTTGAGATGTCTTAGACTTCTAGCCAGTGTGGAACTCTGGCAAGCTAAGCTAGGCTGGATAACGTTTGCCATGTAAAGCTGATCACCAATCCAAGCTCTTCTTACCAAGCTCCTTACTGCCAAGCTCCAGATTTTACCCAACTCTATACATATTAACTCCTAGATCCTAACTATTCCACAACCACATATACTAAAAGTCTAAACTTATCACTATAACACCAATACAATTCAATCCTCTGCAAGGAATATTCATCACATGGTTTATTGACAAAAATTAAAGTTGACCACCAAAAATTAAAAAGAAAAAAAAGGACAGGCCATACTGCTAGTGAACTTGGTCTTTTGGCACCATTAATGATGTACATCACAAAATATTTCTCAAATTTTACATCTAAAATCAATGTGGATAATTGGATCAGAAAACTTCATCTGCAATGTGAAGAGTTAGATCAACAAGTCTCATTAATTTTTTCTAATGAGACCTTTTGATATGACCATCCACATCAATTTAGTATATAAAATTTCAAAAATAGTGAAGCGTTTCAATTTTGCACTCATCTTCCCAACCCTCAACCCCAGTACTTGCAAACTTTGCTAGGTGCACACTTTTGCACCTCAATAAGTGGCCTAAAGTCGCACTACTTCAAAGAGACTGTACACGAATACATGGACTACGGACGAAGCACAGTAGTAATACTTACGTGACACCCCAAAATTCGGGGGTCATTAATTAACCGTTGACAACCCATCAACCCGCGAAAATACTTGTGGATGCTGCATAAACCGACACCACGATAAAAGCATCCAGTCAAACACACCATGGTTCATACCCCATTAGGGTACAATTTGGTCATTTAAAGGAAGAAAATTTTAAGCCTAAAGCTTGGCAAAATAATTTTAAAAACTTCAGATTTTTAGACTGGCTACCGGTAGTTCGAGAAATCTGGAAAATCTCTACCGGAAGCTACTTGTTAGCAATCGGTAGCTAGAACCCTCTAGACCAACAACTACCGGTTGACTACCGGTAGCCTGAGACCTTCTGGTCTATGACTACCTGTTGACTACCGGTAGCTGCTACCTTCTAGGTCACGACTACCAGTAGTTAAACCCAGATTTAGCCCATTTTCATAGTTTTTCATTTCCAATTCATTTTAAAACTTCTCAAAACCAAACAATACATGTACGAACCAACTCCAACTCATATAACATGAAATTTACATACCAAATATAGTTCATATGAGTTCTATTACATTTCCATACCAAGTATTGTCATACTTAATTTACAAAACTCAAAACAACAAGGCCACATGCCGGCCCTATTCACTCTTGGTGACTCGAATGTGCTCCTTCCACCGGAGTATACTCCCCTCCTGAAATGTGTTCCTATATAGGGTGAGCCAACGCCCAGTAGAGTAGATCCTACAGAGGCAACTCCCCCCTAGATGCTCATGCTCATGCAATTTTCACATGCAACATATTGCCAATTTATTCCATACAAGAATATGCATTCAATGTTGGAATGCAACCATACCATGCTATGAAATGAGATGATACTCACTCACGCACTTCAACCCGAGTCCACACGACTCCCACAACACAATATAATGCACTTGTGAAATGACTCGTCACTTGATGAAAATCCCATCCACTGATCGTTTGAAAATAAAAGTTGTTTCAATTATAACATCACATCATTGATGGTTGTTACTCATTGAATAAGCACTTTATTTTTCAAAATGTTGTGTCTTTGTTAGGCAACGGATTTTGATATCACAACCGCCGGCTCCGTACGCCATCACACTTTTCCAAAATTTCACCACAGGGGAGTATGTGAACCAAGTAACAGGGTCTCACATCGAAGGAGTATCTAGCCCTTCTTGGTATACCCAACACAAGTTTTTCATGCATGTAACCGTGCAATTCAATTGGATCTTCAACCCAATTTTTCTGAGCCCACCCATCAAGCACCAAATTTGGTGTTGATCACCATGCACCCTAACTCATGCATATAACCCATGAATGTGATGCCATGAACATGCCCAACATGTAATGAATACCACATGAGTAATATTTTCCACACGTCATCATAGTCCATGGAAAATTACATCTCATGCATACAAATTCCATACTCCATCATGCTCAATATATATCAACAAGCATAAGTGCACTTAACACAACATGATTAGCCATGTTATTTTACCAAACAACAACATTTAAACATCCAAGGCATTTCATCAAACACCTTAAGGGCACCAAGTCATATAATCACATAACTCTTTTACAAGTATAAATATGTAACACATAGCATGCTTTAGGGTTCACCAAGTTACAAGAATCTATTCAAGCAACTCCCACACATCAAAAAAAAACTAGAAATTGGTCCAAGCCCTTTCTACCCTCATTTCCTCATTTCTATAACATTGGACAAGCATATGGCTGATTTCAACATTAAACCCTTAGTCTACCAACATCCAAGGAAAGAATAAACTAAGGTAGGAGGATCCCTACCTCAAATGGAGTGTGGAAAACTTCAAGAACACCAACCAAACCTTCAAGATCTTGATCTCCCAAAATCCTCATCTTAGATCTTCAGTGAATCTCTTATTTTTGGTTTGGCTGCATAGCCCTCGTTGCGTAGAAGAACTTTAGTTTTTGGTTCGACGGATTCCGACCGACAGAACTACGGAAATCAGCGAAAGAAGATTGAAAATCTAAGGGCCTGTTTGCTTATGTTTTGAAAAACTGTTTTTTGTTCTCCAATTTCAAAAAACAAGGAGATGTTGTTTGTTTAGCACTTTTGTTCTCAAAATTTTTGAAAAAAATGAGAATTGGAACACAAAATTAGAAAACAAGCCCAGCTTGTTTTCGGAGGAGTTCCCAGAAAATTTTGAAAACACGGAGTAAATATCACTGTTTATTACTGTTCATTAATGATCCAAGTATAAATTGGTGCTTTTTTTTTTTGTTCAGCCTCTCCCTTCATTTCCACTGCTCAGCCGTCTTCTTCACTGAGCTCTGGCGAAACACAGGCGAACAACCACCGAATCACCGGCGTAACTCCGACGAATCAAAGGTCTGGCTTCTCCGTCTACAGGTAACCCATAGATCTGTTTTTTTGCCTTTATTTGTTAATAGGGTTTGTGTTTGTTAGATTTGTTTGCATTTCTCCTTTTTACCTTCAGATCTATAACAGATCTGTTGTCTAACAACTCCGGCGAACCGATCAACTAGTTTCACTGACTCAGATCTCCTAGATCTGTTATTATTATTTTTTGTTTTGCCTTTAAACTATTTGGGTGACTGTCTAACTCCGACTATTTTGGTTGGGTTTTTTTGGCTTGAAATTATTTTTGGTGACTGCCTATTTTCGGTGCTTGGTCTGGTACTTTTCATGGGCATGGCTTGAAATTAGATTTTGCCTTGTCCTTGGGGCTGCTTGTTGGAACAGAGCATATATATCTCTGATACTATTATGTATTCTTCCTGTTTCTTTATTAGAGGATGAAAGATAAGTCCCGTCAAGTTAAACATTCTTATTTAAATCCAAGAGAGATTATTTGCAAAATTCGGGTATCATATTTTGGACCATTTGTTTGTACGACCAATTTAATCATAAACCAAAACAATTGTTGAATAGTTTTTCACACCAGAATTCTATAATCATTTCTCTCGTTTTTCACACTATTCTTATATCTAATGAATTTTATTTAAATTCACTATGAGAAATTCATCATAGAATGTGGAAATTCGTCATAGAATCGGTTACTGCTTGGTCTGGCTTGGGCATTCTGTCTTCTATTTTTGCATGGGCATTCTGTTTTCTGTTTTTTCATGGGCATTCATGGGCATTCTCTGTTTTCTGTTTTAGGTGACTTGGGCATTCTGTCTTCTATTTTTGCATGGGCATTCTGTTTTTTGTTTTTTCATGGGCATTCATGGGCATTCTCTGTTTTCTGTTTTAGGTGACTGCTTGGTCTTCTTTTATCTTCTTTTATTTGATAATTGGTG
>CM042189.1:20607736-20617239 GCA_023539305.1 Ilex asprella | reverse complement strand
AATTGGTGACTGCTTGGTCTTCTTTTATCTTCTTTTATTTGATAATTTGTGACTGCTTGGTCTTCTCATTTATCTTCTTTTATTTGAAATTAGTGTTGAATTTTTTATTGATTTGGGTCTCAGTTTTATGGATACAAAAAAATCTCTAGTTTCATAGACTAATACCAACGAAGGGTGAATCCACTAGTTTGTATTCACAATCCATAACATATGATATTTGTTCTTTTGCTCTTGTTCCCCCTTTCTATTTATCTCTTTATTAAATTTACAAATGATACTTTTGTGTATTGATTGTTTTCCAATGGTGTATTGAGGTTTTGTTTTACAAATTCTGGGCACTTATTTGTTTGGTTATTGGGAAAGAAGATACACAGTACCAATTAGCAATCATTTTGTGCATGGAATCTTGAGTATTCAAGGTTATCTTTCTCTGTAAATTGAATCATTGATCCTTTCTTTATCACAATGATGGTCTCTCTTATTTTTGTAAGAAATTTGTGTGCTCTATATAATTATTGGCGTTGATATTAAATACAGCAGATCAGTTGGCTGGTCAGCAAGAAGCATCAACCCTTATCAAATCCTCAATTGGAGAAAACGACATTATCGATTTGTCAGACGTATCATCTGACCAGGTATATCGTATTCCTTAAAAAATCAGAGCAATGTGTGGAATGTAACAGCATGTATGGTACTATTTTTTACAAGCATTATCGAGTTGTATGTTTTTCATTTATTTAATGTATGAGTTATGTATGATTTATGCAACATAATTTGAGTAATTCCTTTTATACTTGATTAATTATTATATGATGTATATTATCTTAGATGGCAACCCAAGCTTATGACGATGATATGGCCACTTGGCCACCAAGGGCTGAGGAGTTATTTATTAAACTCCTGGTCACTGAGGTCGAGAAGGACAACCCGAATGATACGAGCATCCGAGCAAAGACTTGGAATAAATTATCTGTTCTGATGACCGAAAAAATGGGTCGTACTTATAATGTTACAAATCTGAAGGGAAAGTACAATAGGTTAAGGACTAAATATCGGACTTTCAAAAAACTCCTGACCACTACTGGATTTGGTTGGGACCCAGAAACCAACACCGTGACAGCTGAGGAAGATGTCTGGGCCCGATATATTGCGGTATGCATAGTTTGACATAGGTGTAAATACTTTTTAGGGTAGTTATTTATTATTACCCTTAATGATAATTTTTATTTTTTAGGCGAACCCGCAGGCGAAAGCTTTTCGTAAGAAAGGGTGTGAGCACTTCAACTTATTGGGACTTATCTTTGTAAAATCGACAGCCACAGGCCTTTTAGCCCGTGCTTCGACCCAAGTCCCGCCGAATTCTGATGAGGAGAGAGAGTTGGAGGAAGAGTTCATCACTGGTCAAAAAAGATCTTCTGCTACTCTTGACGATGATCTTGAAGGTCCATTTCCCTTTCAACCTAAAAAAATAGGAAGTAGTTCAGGACATAAGAAAGGGAGTAAGAGTTCAAAGATGGACAATGCTATGGATGCATGGGCTGAATTCTCACTGGCTAGGACGGAGAAATACAAGCGTAGTTGTCAAGTGAACACTGTGAATGATGCTTACAACATTGACACTTGCATGGATGTGTTAGAGGGTATGGAGGGTGTTGGATCCCAACAATATTTTCGTGCTTGTGCAAAGTTCAAGGACTCTGAGTGGCGTCTAATGTTTCTTAAGATGTCTGCACAGCGTAGGAAGGAGTGGCTTGACACGCTAGATTAAGTTTCATTTTATTTGCTTTGGGTTGTATGATACTATTTGGGCATGGATGTCCAAAGTTGACTTAACTTTTTTGTGTGTTTCTACTGAAACACTTGGGCATGTAACTGCTTTTTTGTGTCTTCTTTATAAGACTTATTAGTATGGAACAATATTATTAATATTGTCGTATGATGTGGTGCATGAGTTAAATGTTTAATTTTATATGTTTTGAATTTGTCGTATTTATGCATTGTAATCGTGAGTTGGTATTATGTTTGTAGTTGCAATGGAAAATACAGCTGCCCAATCAAGTGATGACTCACTAAGCTCATCAAGCAGTTTAGATGATGAATTGGATGATATGTTTTTTGTGAATATAATTTGTCCATATGCTAAAAATCGTTTGTTCAAAACACCATGTATGACATCTGAATTAACTGGCCATGAATGGGTCATGGAATTGTTGAATGGAAATCCGGCACGCATATATAATTGTCTACGCATGGATGCCGATACTTTCCTTGCATTGTGTAAAACACTGCGCGATGGCAGTCACATACAAGAGGACTACCACAGTCATTTAACAACTGAGGAGTCCGTGGCTATTTTCTTAGTCACAGTTTCACATAGTCTTAGACAAAGACTTGTTGCTGAGCTGTTTCAACACTCAACTGAAACTATCAATCGCCACTTCAAGAAGGTTATGCGTGCATTATCCAGTCTAGGGGTGTCAATAATTCGGCCACAACTTCCATACGAAACTCCACCTGAGATATTATATGATGAACGATACTATCCATGGTTTAAGGTAACGATATTATCCATGTTGTTTAAGGTAACGATACTATCAATGTTACATATATTTTATATTGTACTAGTAAAAACACACTTTATAAATGTAGGATTGTATTGGTGCAATTGATGGTACTCATGTAGCTGCATGGGCCCCTGCTTCTAAGCATGAGGCATACCGTGGTCGAAAAACAACAATTACCCAAAATGTGATGGCAGCTTGTTCTTTTGACATGAGGTTTGTATTTGTCATGCCTGGTTGGGAAGTTAGTGCACATGATTCACGTGTTTTTATGGATGCTATAACAAAAGGTGAAGTCAACTTTCCTATGCCGCCAGAAGGTTGGTGTGTAGATTGATTTAATTCCTATAATTAAAGCAATGATGTTAAGTATCTAATGTTGACAATGTGTTTTTGGATTAGGGATGTACTACGTGGTAGATGCTGGCTACACAAACATGCCTGGATTTCTCTCGCCATATCGTGGCGAGAGATATCACATTCCTGATCGTAGTGGTAACAGACGTGCACCTCGTGTACCCAGAGAGCTATTCAACTATCGTCATTCTTCATTGAGAAATGTTATTGAGAGATGTTTTGGCGTGTTGAAAGCGAGATTTCCTATTTTAAATACAATGCCAAAATATAAACCTGCACGCCAACCAACCATTGTAACAGCATGTTGTGCAGTTCATAATTTTGTTCGTATGCATTCAGCAGGTGATATTTACTTTCAGTGGTTTCTAAGTGAAGACGTCCCTTTAGATAATGAACAGAGGTCCAACCATCATCGAGTGACTGAATTGGACATGTCATCATCACAACTCAATGCTATGTCGCACTTGAGGGATACAATGGCTGCGAATATGTGGGCTGTTGTTTCTAGTGGTTGTTGAGCTTTTATGTTGTTTAAGTGTTATTACTAGTACACTAACATTATGTAATATTAAAAATATTAAACATTATGTAGTACATGGATGATATGTAATATTATTTGTATTATGTTGGATATCATATTTATGTGCTATGACATAAATTACGTGGTTGTGTTTTATTTATGTAATTTGTTGATTGGAATACATGTTAATGGTATTTCAATTATTTTTTTTTAAATTGCAGAGCACATGGATAATGCTACAGGTCCTTTATGCGCATGTGGGGCTGGCCACATGAAGGTTTTCAGAGCTCGTACATTGAGGAATGATGGCCGTTATTTTTATAGATGTCCATTTGGTAGAGACCATAGGAATGCATTTATTTGGGTTGATGAATACCAACACCACTTGCAGCCAGTTGTCTATCATAAGGGTTGGCTCATTTGTTTATGTTGTGGGTGTAATGTCATTTTGTGTTTTGTCGTGTTGTTTTTATTGTTTTTAATTGTGATCAGTACGGTGGAGAAGTGATTACCTCTTTCATTGTAATATAATGTGAAGCTTATATGTACGAACAATGGTCTGTATTATATTATAATTTGTAATATAATATTATGCTAGTCAAACATTCAATCCAAACATGCATTCTGTTTTCATTATTTTCTGTCTTACTGTCCAAATATGTTTTTTGTTTTTTCTTCTGCAAAACGGTTTTTAGAATTATATAACCAAACAAGTTCTGCGACACAAAAAACACTGAAACCAATTTTTGAAATTTTTTTTCAAAAACTGTTTTCAGATACTAGTTTTTGAAAACATATCCAAACAGGCCCTAAGTTTTCTGTCTTCTATCTCTTTTCTCTCTATGGCCAGCCAAACTAAGGCTGAAAATAGGTGAAGAACATCTGATTTTTCAGATTTTTACCCCTATTTATAATTTTTGAGACTTGACCCAGATCATGCCAAGTGTCCCCCGCTTATTCGGGTCTGATTTCACCCTGAAACGATTTATTATATTCCGTGTTTAGCCCAAAATAATGTCATTGATACTTTAATCCAATTAAACTTAAATTTTAAGGTAATTATATTTGGAGACCTTTGTGGGGTCATCCGTCACCCAGTTGCCTCGAATGACGTACAAAACATCCGACTATCTCGAAATTCGATGAAATTCGATAGGGTGCCTAGATTTCGCGCTACGAGTCCAACGGCGAACTCCGTTTCCTCATCCGAGGTCTATAACATGAGTATTTTAAATGCGCATTATTATGAAAAAATAACCATTTTGTCCTTTCCCAAAAAGAAAAAGAAAAAGTTTAAATTTTCCCGGGTTTTACATTCTTCCCCTCTTAAAAGAATTTTGTCCCTGAAATTCATACCCACATACACATAATCGCATGCATGTGCAACAGTCATCTAGCATATACCACAGTCTTCTAATACTAAATGACTACCAGAAGAATACCTTCATCCTTAAATAAGAAAGGATAATTGGTACGCATGGTGTCCTCACGCTCCCATGTTGCCTCCTCCACTCCTCAATGTTTTTACAACACCTTTACTAGTCTCACGGTCTTGCCTCGCAAAACCTGTTCCCGGCTATCCATGATATGCACTGGTCCCTCCTAGAAGGTTCCATCCGTACCAATATCAAGTTTGCCCCAATCCACCACATTAGTCAGATCCGAGGTGTATATCTGGAGCATAAATACATGAAATACCGCGTGAACACCCAATAGACTTGGCGGTAACGCCAACCGCTAAGCGACTGTACCCACCTTCTTGACTACATCGAAGGGCCCGATGTACCAAGGCGACAGCTTTCCCCGCTTGCCAAATCTAACCACTTCTCTTGTAAGCATTACCTTCAAGAAGACATGATCTCCGACCTCAAACTCTAGAGGTCACCGCCGTTTTTCGATATAGCTCTTCTGTCGGCTCTGTGCCGTGAGAAGACGCTTCCATATCAAGCCCACTTTCTCAGAGGTGTCTCTAACCAATTTCGGACCTGTAGAAGATCTCTCTCATATCTCTGTCCAACAAACCGTAGGACGAAAAGGCCTCCCATATAATGCCTCATTGGGTGTCATTTGTATGCTCGCCTGATAACTGTTGTTGTAGGCAAACTCCACCAAGGATAAATGATCTTCCCAACTACCCTTGAGATCTATAACGCATGCCCGTAGCTTGTCCTCTAATGTCTGGATGGTCCTCTTCAACTGACCGTCCATCAAGGGATGAAAAGCAGTACTTATCATCAGCTGTGTCCCCATGGCTCGCTGAAAACTCTCCCAAAAATGAGCCGTGAACCTGGGATCTCGAACCGATACTATAGATACGGGTACCCCATGCAACCGGACAATCTCTCGTATATATAACTTGTAGAATTTCTCCAATGTGAAAGTCATCTGCACCGCCAAAAAGTGTGTCAACTTAGTAAGCCAGTCCACTACCACCCATACCGCTTCATGTCCCTGTGATGCCCGTGACAAGTGGGTCACACAATTCATTGTGACATGCTCCCACCTCCACTCGGCTACCTCCAAGGGTTGGAGTAACCCTGCTGGCCTTTGATGTTCAGCCTTCACTTGTTGACACGTGAGGCATCGACTGACAAAGTCGCCCACTTGTCTCTTCATTCCGCTCCTGTAATACTGACGATGAAGATCATGATACATCTTCGTGCCACCGGGATGAATCGCAAAACAAGAGCAATGGAATTCCGTAAGAATCTCCTCTCTCAGATCTGTTAACTAAGGAACCACAATCCTTCCTTGATACCGAAGACTACCATCCGAGTGAATGGCCCATCCCTCGTCACCTGTACCTGTCTGTACACAGTCCCGGATAGACAATAACTATGTGTCCTAACTCTGGGACTCAATCACCCTACTTAGTAGGGAAGGTATAGCCACCAAACTCCCAAAAGTACCCTGAGCCTGACCCATATAACGTAGCCTAAACTGTCCCACAGTCTTGAGCATCTACCACTCTCAGGAAACCACTCTAGCCAAGACTCTCTGTGACTTCCAGCTTAGTGCATCAGCCACCACATTTGCCTTACCAGGAAGGTAATGCAAAGTGAAGTCATAATCCTCTAAAATTTCTATCCACCTACATTGCCTCATATTGAGGTCCCGCTGTGTAAAGATATACTTCAGACTTTTGTGGTCCGAAAACACCTCGAACTGCTCACCATAAAGATAGTAGCGCCAAGTCTTCAAGGCAAAGACAAGAGTCGCCAACTCCATGTCATGTGTGGGATAATTCTGCTCGTGATTCTTCAACTGCCGAGAACCATAAACGACTACCCTCCCGGACTGCATCAAGACACATCTCAATCTGTCCTTCGAGGCATCACACTACACTGTGTACCTCTGTCCCCTCTTCGGAACTATCAGAATAGGAGCTGAAGTAAACCTCCTTTTAACTCTTGAAATGCCTTCTCACAAGAATTATTCCACTCGAACTTGACCTCCTTTCGGGTCAACTTCGTCATAGGTGCAGTTAATCGAGAGAAGTCCTCAATGAACCGCCTATAGTACCCTATCAATCCCAATAAACTACGTATCTCAAAAACTGACTTCAGCCTCTCCCAATTCATGACTGCCTCAACCTTCTCCAGGTCTACGGATACACCCGAAGCCGACATTAAATGTCCCAAAAAATTTCACCTCAGTCAGCTAAAATTCACACTTGCTGAACTTGTCGTACAACTGATGGTTTCTCAAGGTTTGAAGAACAATCCTCAAGTGACCCTCATGCTCCTCCTCAGACTTGGAGTAGATCAAGATGTCGTCAACGAAGACCACAACAAACTGATCTAGGTAGGGTTGGAACACCCTATGCATGAGATCTATGAATGCCGCTGGAGCATTCGTCAATCCAAAAGGCATGATAGTAAATTCGAAATGCCCATATCGCGTCCTAAACACCGTCTTAGGGATGTCCGTCTCCCTAGCCCTCAACTGATGGTAACTGGTGTGAAGATCTATCTTGGAGTAGACCCGCACCCCTCTCAACTGATCAAATAAGTCATCAATCCTAGGTAAAGGGTACCTATTCTTGATAGTAACTCTATTCAACTGTCGGTAGTCAATGCATAACTGAAGGGTCTTGTCCTTCTTCTTGACAAACAACACTGGAGCACCCCAAGGTGAAGTGCTCAGTCTAATGAAACCCCTGTTCAACAATTCTTGTAATTGGACCTTGAGTTCTTGCAACTCAGCAGGTGACATCCTATGTAGAGTCATAGAAATGGGAGATGTACCTGGATGTAACTCAATTGTAAAGTCAACATCCCTATGTGGAGGTAATCCCGATAGTTCACCCGAAAAAACATCCTCATACTCACAAACCACTCGAGGTAGGCCAAACTCCTATCTCGCCTCGTCCTCCTGGGTAAGGCTTGTTAGCCAACCCATCAACTGCCTGTGCCATCGGGAGTCATACACTTCTTGGGGTAGAGCACCGTGTTTTTTCCCCTGGAACTTGAAACAAACACCCTCAGGCATATAAGCAATGACCCTCTTGCAATCATAATTAATAACAACACAGTGTGCTGTCAACTAATCCATCCCAAGGATGACATCAAACTCTGATATGTCCACGATCCAAAGGTCCACAGTGAGTAAAATTCCCGAGATCTCTAACTCATTACCTCGTCATATCTAATCAACCCTCACCCTAGCTCCTAGGGGAGAACTTACATGCAACGACTCTTCCAAGGTTTTAACCTCTAAGCCCAAATTTTTCACACATGATGCAGAAATAAATAAATGTGATGCACCAGAGTCAAATAGTACTCTTGCTCATAAACAAGAGAATAAAAATGTACCCTAGATAACTGATTGATCTGCTGGCTCAGTGTGTTGTGTGATGGCGTAGAAACACCCTTGGATCCCCGAAGTCTCGGCTTGTGAGCCTTGTCCACAGCCTCGACTCATGCCCTGGCCCATCTGGCCTGCTTGCGGAGTCCCTGCTCGGAAAGTGGTAGGTGTTTGTGCAACACCTTGAGACTGGTACTAGCTCCCTTGACCCATGGTGGGTTAAGGAGGAATAAACTGGGTTTGTGGCTGCCCCACCGAAGACTGGGATTGGGATGTCCCATAGCTTTGGGATCCTTGCCTCTGAGGACAATCCCTCTTCATATGCCGCGATTGGTGGCAATAATAGCAAGTCCGTTGACCTGCCTAGAAGGAAGGCCTCTGATTTCTCCCACCTCGGGAAGACTAACCTTGGCCTTGGCCCTAGCCTTGATAGCCGCGGCCCTGCTCTTGATGCCCTTGTGGAGCAGAAGTCCTCTGCTTCTTCCCCGCACTAGAAGAAGAGGATTGGTCCTCCTTCTTCTTGTCTTTACCACCCGCTTCCCGGATGTTTCGTATATCATCCACTACTCTCTCAATGGTCATAGCAGTCGTGACCATCGTGTCCAAGTCTTGTAAAAGAAGACCCACAATTTTGCTTCGGATGGACAACTTCAGGCCATCCTCGAACTTCCTCACCTTGGCCATATCTGTGGCCACGTAGGTGTCAGCGAAACGGGCTAATTCAGTGAACTTAGCCACGTATTCCATCACTGTCATCATTCCTTGCTTCAATTCCAAGAACTCTTTAGCCTTTGCATGTCGAGCAGCAGCCAGGAAGTATTTTCCCGTGAAAATCTCATGGAACTCTTCCCATGTTATTGCCTCCACGTCCCTTGAGGCTTTGACCCAATCCCACCACACTTGGGATTCTCCTTCCAGCTGAAAATTAGCCAGAGTTATCTTGGTGGCATTGGAGATGATCTCCATAGCCCTGAAGATCTTTTTCACTTGTCGAATCCAATGGTCAGCTACCATCGGATCCCCTCTTCCAAAGAAGGTTGAAGGCTTGTGTGTCTTGAACCTCTAGAGGTTAGTTGGCCCTCCTTGACTCACATTTGCACTAGCATGTGCAATTGTGGCAGCTGCAGCACTAGCTTGTGCGATGGTAGCAACCGCAGTACCAATAGCCTCCATAAGGCTTATTGGTCAAAGGCCGGTGGTGGTTGGTTGTTATGCCGCCCACCGCCTCTGCATCCTCTTCCTCGATTAGCCATCTACAT